>JABFDZ020000045.1:10932250-10953674 GCA_019775955.2 Pollimyrus isidori | reverse complement strand
CAACTTTTGTTATGTCGAGATCACGAGAAAAATAAGACGTGATCACGAGAAAACAAGACGGAAAAAAATTATAATACATGGCCGCTTAGAACTTCCGTAACCAGAAATGCTCACCCAAGGTTTTTTACATTTTACATCAACATTGCAAAAGTAAATAACAACCATCCCAAACAAAGAATTAAGAACAAACAAATATATGCATTTTTTATTAGGAATACATACTTATAAGAATAGTGTAGCCAGTCTATTTTCATACACACTTTTTGGTAAAACATGAATGATTGATATTATTTTTTTTTAGCAAAAATGTCTCGTGTTTACATGTTGGTTGTCTAAAGCCTGCTGTTTGTAGTGTTTTAATTCAGTGGACATGCTGTTCTTTTGCAGGTCTTGGAGGGAAAGCCAATTTACGTGGACTGCTATGGAAACTTGACCCCTTTGACAAAAGCGGGACAGCAACTGGTCTTGAATTTTTACGCATTCAAGGAGAACAGGCTTCCTTTTAGCGTAAAGGTAACACTGTAGCTTTTTACACTCTGGCCTTGCCGTCACTTCAGTGCCAGGAAGTCTCCGGTTTAGTGTAGATTTTCACATACGTAGTTGTCAGGCACATTATACCTTTGTTTGAATAAAATCCCTTATTTCTTTCACGCCAAATTGGATCAGAGGTTCCCTCATAATTCAACCCAGCAGAGATCAAAATGGAGTTGTTAACATCAGTCCTGTTTTGGGTTGATTGTTTTTTTTTCCAGGATAAGAAAAATATGAGGGAAAGTAACCTTTTTAGCATATGCCAGCTTAAATCAACTGTCAAGTTTGCACTCCTTTGCAATCAGCTTAGGACACAGTAAAAAAAAATATTTTTTTTTACTTTGCAGGTCAGAGATAATAGTCAAGAACCTTGCGGGCGGCTGTCGTTCCTCAAAGAGTTAAAGTCGACTAAAGGTCTTCCGCAGACTGCCGTCTGTAACTTAAACATCACATTGCCCGCTCACAAGAAGGTAAGCTGGTGTTAGACTGGCTCACTCCCCGTCATGTCATGCCATCTTCATTTAAAAAGGAGACAGAGCAGCGACCACAGTGAAAAGGGTTCAGTTTGGCTGAGACTTGCCATATTGTGTCTTTTATCTGTTTTGAGCTTCTTTCTAGTCGTGTCCTTGCAGTTTCCTTTTCGAATTTGGGCCCCCCCCGCTTTGGCTGAAGGTGCACAGGCTTCTAATGCTTTGTGATGGCCTGTTTGGTTATTTTTTTTCCTCTCTGTGCCATTCCGCAGTTCGCGTTGCCGTTTCCTTGTCTTCGGCTGGCTTCCGTGATGGCTTCTTTGGCTTATGTTGTGCGCCCTCAATCACCCTTTTCACATCACAATGTTTCTTTCCCCTGCTGTCCATTGTATTATTCCCTGTTTCTGCAATGCATCTTGGGATCCTAAAGGAAATGGAGTCAGATCCAGATGAAGAGGTAATATATGTAAACTTCATCACAGTCATGTGATGTGCCGTTGTTGTAGACCGAGGTAGTACATTCTGGTTCTCTCCATTATACCTTGCTTTAAAAAAACCGTACGATCAAAAGCTGACATTAATAAATTGACTAACTCCCTAGGCCTTGTGTATTAAATTCTCCCAAGGCAGGCATTAACAACAGTCCCCTACGCTTTGTTGTCTTTTTTTTGCTTTATTTCCGCATTACTAATGCTTTGCTTTGAGAGAAAACACCCAGTTTTCTCGTAAAACTTGCCAAATTGCAAAACAGTGACACCAAATGACATAAACGTCCGTTTCAATAAAAATCATGCTTGTCCTCAGCTTGTTGATAGGATGATTGCGTAAAAAGGAGTTCAGTGTTTTCAATTGAAGTATCATATTATGTTTCATATTATGATGAAAATTATAAAGTTTGATTCAGCTTTGTAATCGTTTATAGAATTTGCATGTTCAGTGTTAATTCTAGAATATTTTCTTTATGTCTTTACAGCATAAATTTTTTAAATTGACATTTTAGGTCTGTTTTCTCATGCTTAACCATAAAATCAAGACATAAATAGGGCCTGCCAAACATTTCTGAACACAAATTGTATTCACAGAGTTTACTACAGATCCTGTCCTATATTGTTTACACCTGTATGGGCAAAAAAGACCACCTTACAAACAAGAACTTACCCCCTTCTATCATTCATAGTGGATAGATCATTAGACAGTAATCACACCTCTCGCTCAGCTCAGTTGCAGATTATCCCGAACATATCGACAGCCATGCCACAAGAACAGTCGCTTTACTTCCAGGATTTTGGATCAGAACTGAAACAGACCACATATATTCTCACAGGACCATAGCATTTTAAATAGGAGGGCTTCTTAGGGGATTGATAGACGTTTTTTTTTTTGTTTGTTGCAGACTGAAAAACCAGACCGACGTCAAACCTTTGCATCTCTAGCCTTACGTAAGCGCTACAGCTATCTGACTGAGCCTGCGATGAGTGAGTGTGACATCTTCACTAACTTCTATTAATAAAAAAACATACTACCTGGACGTTAAACCTGATATGTATCACTCCATATAATATACATTACAGGTTATATATAAAAGTTATTTGTGATTTTTACGTACTCCTTCCATACATAACTTGTAACTCCACATGCTTGTTTTTGACATGGTGTACTTGCATGGGTTATTGTGACTTTTGAGTTGCTGTGCTGTGCTTGCCCACATTGTGAAGTATTGTTTCCCTTTTTAACTTTTTCTGTTTTAACCCATTTGTGCAATGGAACAACTTGAATTGCGAGATCCATATCGTTTCACTCTGATTTGACTAATGTGAGAACACAATGAGTTTTTTCTTTTAATTTGCGTTCTCCATTATGTTTTCCGGAAATCCTCCTGCTCTTATTGGCTTTGTGATTGTGCAGCGTTTGGTTTCGTTCTTTAATCGGAATGCATGAAAGGTCGAAGGTCGACTTTCTTGAAGGCGCTTCACATTTTGCACTTCGGATGCCTGTCTCCAAAGGATACTGAGTCTGACATGCATGACGTGCATAATTCGAATGGATCTATCATTTGGTCTGTGAACCGTTGTTTTCCTTCGGTATATTTTTGCTTTAAAACAGGTAAATAGGGTCTTTTGTAGTCTATACTTCTGTTTTGTCGGAACCCCAAAATTGATGAAAACAAATCAGAAACAACAAAATGGACCTTCAGACCAAACAGATAAAAGGCACTTCAGAAAACAGTGATAGACAGAGGAATGTAGCACATCGAAAGTCAAAAGAGTTAAGCTTTTTGTTATTCTGATTTCTCCGTGTTTGTCTCACCATTGTTCTCTTTATTTTATCGCTGTCTTTAGCGTTGTGTTGCTGTATGTGCTTTACTGGCCGTTTTCCTCCATCATTGCGTATTGTGGTTGGTGCCATGGATCATAAAGGACGACCATCTTTTTTTGGTTCCATTTTATTACATTTCCCATTTCAAACCCCCATGAATGTACTGTTCTTCAACCTTTGCTAATACAAGACTCACTGACCAATTTTTTTTTCTCTGGTCTCTCTGTTTTCAACTATTTTTTTGTTGATTTTATGTTGGATTTTGATTTACTTATTTAAGAAACAGTTGAACGAAGTACAACAAGAACACTGCCTCCTGGTTACGCTCACAAACCTGTCTTTTCAACAAGATCTTACCAGGCATGGTCGGCTGCTCCTATTACCGTCCCTGGCCAAGCAAAATCTGGATTGGGTTCCCTCTCCAGTTCGCCGTCCAACACGCCATCTGCTTCGCCACTAAAGTCGTTGTGGTCAATCACCTCTGCTTCACCAATCAAGTCCACCATAGGAGCCTCAACTACATCCTCAGTCAAGTCAGTCAGTGATATCGCTTCTCCCATCAGACAAAACTATTACAGAACTATTTCCTCTCCAATAAAGACTGTAGCCCACCAACCCCAATATCAAGTTCAGGTACCCTCTTCACCATTGTCTTCAGCAAGTAAAAATGGGTTAGATTCTGGGTCCATTAAAGGACTTTCCCCGTCATTAACTTCAAGAACTTCTTCTGGGACTGCAGGGTCTTTACTGGAAAGGTCTTCTATTTCAATGACGCCACCTGCATCTCCAAAATCCACAATAAACATGTATTCATCCAGTTTGCCATTCAAATCAGTCATTGCTTCTGCAACACCTGCAGCATCTTCCCTTGTAAAAACAGTATCTGGCTTATCATCAGTTAAATCATCTGCAGATGCCAGTGTGACATCACAGGCAATGAAATCTACAATTGGCTCCATGGAAACTGCTCTACTTAATGGATCTGTCTCCCCTATTAAGTATCCTTCTTCCACAGCAGTGCTTTTCTCCAGTGGTGCTCGTAGTCTGCAAGAAAGAATACAAGCAACTACACATGCAGCAACGAACAGTGTTAGTGCAGTTTTGGATGAAGCAGAGAAGACGTTCAATGCTTGCTCTGCATCAGGCTATGGCACACTAAGATCATCAGGATCCTTGTCATACCAGACTGTGAGGTCCCCTGCCTCAAGTTCTATTTACAGCACTTTGAGATCTCCCGCATCTTCTGCCGCTTCCATAACATCCAGTACAATGACTGTTCCAGTGTATTCTCTTGTAAATGTTGTGCCAGATTCCCAGCTAAAGACTGTCTCCAATGGAATCCCTGTAAAAAAACCAACAGCAGCTCCTCAGTCCTTTCTGCCATCAGATGCACATACTCAGTCTTCCTTTTCCAGGACACAGTCACCTGTTAAATCTCCTCTGTTCATTTCATCAGCTGCCATGAAAGCAACTACTTCATCTTCATTATCATCGAGTCAAGAAATACTTAAAGATGTGGCAGAAATGAAGGAGGACTTAATGAGAATGACAGCCATCTTGCAAACTGAAACTGGTGCAGCGGCAAAGAGTTACCAGTCAGATACTTCAAAAGAGCCGAAAATAGATGATGAGGAGCCATTTAGCATTGTCGAGAAAGTCAAAGAAGATCTGGTTAAAGTTAGCGAAATACTAGCTAAAGATTCACTTAGTAAAGGAAAAACTCCTAGTGCAGGTCACTCACCTGAGGAGGATTGGGTGGAATTCTCAAAGGATGAGATTGAGGAAGCTCAGCAAAGTGCTCAGAAATATTCTCCAGTCTTTGAGAGAGAAAATGTCCCCAGCATTGCCGGAGATTTCAGTTTAACAAAGGTAGTTGACTACCTAACTAATGACATTGATCCTAGCATTCTTTCTAAAATTTCAGAGGTAAAGGATAGGTATGATGAAGTGAAGAAAGAGGGGGAGGAAAAACAGAAACGTATTCTCAAACCTGCCATGGCATTACAAGATCACAAGCTTAAAATGCCACCATCAGGAATGCGCTCGTCCCCTTCAGAGAAGGATCTATGCAAATTAGGAGATTCTGCATTCGCAACCGATGCCATTTTAGAATCTCCCGAAGACTACTCACATGACCAGGACAAGAGTCCTCTCTCAGATAGTGGCTTTGAAACAAGAAGTGAAAAGACACCTTCAGCTCCCCAAAGTGCAGAGAGCACAGGTCCAAAACCTCTCTTCCAAGATGTGCCCATTCCACCGGTCATCACAGAGACACGCACAGAGGTGGTGCATGTCATAAGAAGTTATGAGCCAACTGAGGAAGCAAAGGAACCCATAATGGAAGACGCAGGGACAATAACATCACCAGCCTGTCTAGAGGCTGAGCAAGTTGGATCTATAAAAGACAAAGTCAAAGCATTTCAGATGAAAGTTAATACAGAGGAGGATTCCATGGTGAGCAAAGCTATGCGAGTTAAAGAAGAAACTCATATCACAACCACTACTCGAATGGTTTACCACAAGCCAACTGCCAAAGAAGTTACCTCTGAAAGACTTGAAGAAACAATGTCAGTGCGAGATATAATGAAAGCCTTCCAGTCTGGTCGAGATCCCTCCAAGGAATTGGCTGGCTTGTTTGAGCACAGGACTGGTAGTGAAACTCCCAAAGGAAATGAAATCTCTCCAAGGTTTCTTGAAAAAGACATTAAACCGAAACCAAAAGTTGAAAGAATAATTGAGGTTCATATTGAAAAAGGTAATAAAGCAGAACCAACTGAAGTTATAATTCGTGAAACTAAAAAGCACCCAGATAAAGACATGTATATGTATAGGGATCGTGGAATAAAGGAACTACCAGATAGACTATATGGTGATGATGAGGCACAGCAAGAAGAGGAGGAACTTACTGCTGAGGAATCACTTCCTTCCTATTTGGAATCATCTAGAGTTAATACCCCTGTGCCTCAGGAAGAGGATAGTCGTCCAAGTTCAGCACAACTAATCACTGATGATTCCTATAAAACCTTAAGGCTACTGAGCCAACACTCAGTTGAGTATCATGATGATGAGTTATCTGAATTAAGGGGAGAATCTTACAGATTTGCAGAGAAAATGCTTCTTTCTGAGAAGCTAGATATCTCTCACTCAGACACAGAGGACTCTGACCAGCCTCATACGCTAAGCTCAGAGATGCAGGGTGGCAGAGGTTATTATAGTGAGAAAATGTCCAGTGGTCCAAGAAAGGAATTTATTATGAAGTCATCAAAGGATGCATCAGACAAATCAGGTAAAATTGGCCATAAGGATGAGCCATTTGACAAGCTGACCGTGTTGCATTACAGCACAGAGCCTGGTAGTCCTAAGCACGCTGTATGGATGCGATTCACAGATGACAGATTCGATAGGAGCAGAGAAAAGCTCATATACGAAGACAGAGTGGATCGAACTGTAAAGGAGGCTGAGGAAAAACTGAGTGAGGTCTCTCAGTTTTTTCGTGACAAAACGGAGAAGCTAAATGACGAACTCCAGTCTCCGGAGAAGAAACCTCGGAAACGAGACCCCAGGGAAACTCGATCTGGACCTAGCTCTACTTGTAGTAGTCCTGAGAAAACACAACATAAAAATGCAGGAAGCAGTGAGGAGTGGGGTAAGAGCAGGCTAAGGGAGCCGTCTGTAGGGAAATTGTTTGGCAGCTCCACTGACAGAAAATGTGCCAGCTTGCCCAACAGCCCTGAAAGGCATGTACTTTCCCGATTTAATGATGAGAAAGCAAAACAGGGAGATAGTGTGACACAGACTAAAACAGGAGAGACCTCCCAGCCTCTCCAGACAAAGTCATCCAAAGTGAGTTCTGTAAGACTAAAATTTGAATCAGAGGCTCAAAAACAAGAAAAGGCTTCTCAGTGGGGACAAGCAAAGCCCCAAGTGAAGAAACTACAGGAAAGTAAGCTTCCTGTATATCAGTTTTACACTGGAGCAAAGACCCCCAAATCTGATTATAGCACAGATGAGGTAGGGCCTCCCAAGAAGGCTCCAGACAGTGAGAAATGCAAGGTCACGACAGGACAAAGTCCTGACAAGTCTAGAGGGGCTCCTGTTGCACAAAGACAACCAAGTGACAAAATATTAAACAAAAGCATTCCAGAAACTGCGTCTCCAAAACATTTGCTAGGTGAGAAAGTCAAAGCACCTGAGGATAAAGAAAAAAAATCCTGGGAGAGCCAAGGAAATGGGAACAAAGAAGTTTTAAAGGATAAGTTTTCTTGTACTCTGGATCATGAAACACCAAAGGAGGACAGTGGCAGGGATGATCAAAATTTTGTCTCTTACAAAGAAAAAGGGCAACATTCAGAGCTAATTCTAGGTTCCTCAACCAAAAAAAGCAGTCATGTAGAACATGTGACTGAGGAGGATGCACACATCAGGACTCTAAAAAAAAAACCAGACTCCCAAATTCCTGTGCGGACACCATCTGGTCCCTCGGAAAATGATCAATACCGAAAGTTAAAACCAGAGTCATTAGTTAAAACTCCCGAAAGGGGTCTGTCACAGATACCAACCTTAGCTAAAAATCGGTCCCTGGATAGCTTAGAAGCAAGCACATCTAAGGAAGAGACTTCATCCATGAAATCTCTAGACTCATTAGAATGTAGCTTAGTACGAAGTGTCCTGTCTAGTGATAAAAGTGATCCCAGTACCATAGAGCGCATGGAAAAAATAACACCCATTGTCAATACAGATCGTTTCAAAGATATTAAAAACTTGCCTGTTTATGTAAGTATTCAAACAGGCAAGCAAACTGAGAAAGACTCCCCAGGCATACAGCAAGGGTCTTACAAAAAGACTGTTGGTCAGGAAAGTCGCTCTGTTCAGGAAACTCGGATAACGCTTCATTCTGTAAAACAAAAACAACCTTCTTCTCCGCAAGGGAGTCCTGAAGATGACACACTGGAGCAAGTGTCTTTTTTGGACAGTTCAGGGAAAAGTCCATTGACCCCTGAGACCCCAAGCTCTGAGGAAGTGAGTTATGACCTTACAAAACTCCCTGATTCATTTATTGGTTTTGTGCCAAGCAAACCTAGTCCAATCCCTGAGGTTTCAGAAGAATCCGAAGAAGAGGGGCAGGGAAAAATCTTCACATTCAAAACAGTTTCACCAGAATGGTCAAAGTCCACTGTGATAGAGGATGCAAATGGAAACCAGGAAGTGGAAAAGAGAACAAAAGATAAAAGAGTTGCATACATTGAGTTTCCCCCACCTCCACCCCTAGACTCAGATCAATCAGATCCTGATAGAAAAGGATCATGCCCATCATCAGAGGCTGAGACTGAAATGATGGAAGTTAACCTCCAAGAAGAGCATGATAAACACCTTCTTACTGAACCAATCATCAGAGTGCAGCCTCCATCTCCCGTGCCTCCGGGATTGGATGACAGTGAATCCAGTGATGATGAATCTGTCTTTCAGCCTGTTAACTTTAAGAAATACACATTTAAAATTCCAGAGGATAAAGAGGAAAAGGCTTCTAAACTCAAGAAACATGAGAAAAATGGAAACCACAAGGAATCTAGTGCTAATGGTGCAGGAAAAGGAGATGATTTTGAGGTCGAGCAAAATGGGAATGATCAGTCAATAACGGAATGCTCCATAGCAACAACTGCAGAGTTTTCACATGACACAGATGCTACTGAAATTGATTCCCTTGATGGGTACGAATTTCAGGATGAGGATGATGGTTTGACTGAGCAAGACCCAAAACCAGCAAGCTTTTGCCTTGATGGCAGAAAAGACATGTGGGCAACCGAGAGTATGCTGAAGCCAAGCGATCGTTCGTTTAGCCAGACAAAACTTGAGGTCATTCAGGAGGAAGACAGAATAGTACCTGAAGATGGAAACAATGGAAACAAGACAATAGAAAAAAATGAACTGAGTGATAACAAGTCAGACAAAATAAAAGATGGGATGCACTACAGTTTGGAAGGAAGACCTACAGACAAAGAAGGTTTTCCTGATACTTACTTTAGCTACAAACTAGATGAGGAATTTAATACTCCTTTCAAGACTGTTGCAACCAAAGGTTTGGACTTTGATCCCTGGTCCAGCAGAGGAGGAGATGATGAAGTCTATGATGCTAGAATGAAAGATGAAGAGCCCAAACCTTTTGGGTTAGCTGTAGAGGACAGGTCCCAAGCAACAACACCAGACACAACTCCTGCCAGAACCCCAACTGATGAAAGTACTCCAACTAGCGAGCCAAACCCTTTCCCCTTCCATGAAGGGAAGATGTTTGAGATGACTCGCAGTGGTGCAATTGACATGAGCAAGCGGGATTTTGTTGAAGAGAGACTACAATTTTTTCAGATTGGTGAGCATTCCTCTGAAGGGAAGTCAGGGGACAGAGGGGAAGGGATCAAAAAACCAGGTGTAGTTATCACACAGCCACAGCCAGCGGAAAATGTTGTAGAGATTAAGGTAGAGGCCCCCACAGACATGAAAACCGCTATGTGCAATCTCATTCAAGGTACTGACTCTTTGGACACATCATCTGATGACAACATTTTGGACACGTCTTCATGCACAATAATGGCTTCCAAGGTTGATTCTAAATTGCGTATCCCTATTAAAATGGGAATCACAGCTTCTATTATTGTGAAAAAAGATACTGATATTATGGAATCGACCGGTTCTAAAGATGATACTTCAAAGGCTCTAGAACACACAAGTCTAGAAATGCACAGAGAAAGTCCATCTAGCAGAAAGAAAGACACCTCAAGCCAATTAGGACAAAAACAGTTTGTAACAGACAACTCTAATAACAACAATAATCTTGAGCCCTCTAACATTCAGGCCAACTACATTGAGTGTGGCAGTGTAGTATTTAATTTGCAATCATCTTCAAAACCTACACTTCAGCAAGTGAGTAGGATAGACGCTTTTTTCTGTGGAGATTCAGAGAAAGTTGAAGAGAATAGTGTGAAATGTGAACAAGCAAAAACTAATGAAGCCAAGCGAACTGCAGTAAAGCAGCCAAAGTCCAGGCTGCCAATTAAGGCACCCGGCGCATCGTCACATACACAAAGCACCGTGGTGGGGAAGCAGAAGCTGCAGAAGCATGCAGACAAACCAGAGGCCAGGAAGAGAGTAGATCATGGTGCTGCTTTGCTGCCGAAATCTAGAATTCCTATAAAAGCAGTCAAAAGAGAGGATTCAAATCCTGCTTTATTAGCAAAAAGCACATCACAATCAGGAAAGTCAGAGAAAGGAAAATCAAGACCGTTATTCTCCAGACTCCCAGTAAAAGACAGGGCCAGTTCCAAGAGCAGTTCAGCTAGCAAGGCAGGTAGGGGACATTTGATTGAGGTCTCCAAACGTTCCGCTGATCGCTTTAAAGGTACTAGTAGGGATGCATTAAAACCGGTGGACCGCATTTCCGATGAAGAGAAACGGAAGCGGTCAGAATTGTCCGAGGATGAAGACAGCACGTCAAGAAACACCTCACTCTCAGAAGCATCTCAACCGTCTTTTACGTCGAGGTCTGCTAGGTCCGCTGAGGCAGCGCCCGTAAAGGCAAAGGTTGAACAGGCCAGCAGTGAGAGGAGGAGGAGGAGTAGGAGGACTGGTGACAATGGAGGCAGTCAGGTTGCTGGGCCCCACGTGGCTCCCGTCGTGGAGATCAAGCCTAGTTTGTAAAACTTTCAACTTGTTGATCTTAGTGCATGAGCCGTTGTGTTTGCCTGTGGCGTGACTTAATTGTAGCTGTCATTCTGTCATTGTCATCTCTGTGTTACTGTCCTATCAGATTCCGATCTTCTTGAGTAGTAGTCCGTTACTGCCGCATGCTAGACTGATTGGTGCACTAGAGAGCCAGATAGCCCTCTGTGGAGGGCTAATCGAGTCTGTGTTGTTGTAACTAGTGACAGAATTGTTTTTGATTTACACAGACCTGCCACATTAGCGCAAAACACAGATCGTCCGCATGTTTCGTTTTTTCCCCCTCGATTCAATCTTTCCTACACCAAGTTCTATAGATTTAGAAGTATTGGGAACATTGATTATTGTTTTTTTATTCCCTGTTTTGTTTTTGTTAAATTCTTATGTCAGGAGTTGCCTGTATAGTTTGTTAGGATACATGACCACATATCTAACCTCAGTACCAGTGACTAGTTAACAATCTGTTGTCTTCAGTGAAATGACTGATGCCCCTTTTCTTGCCATTGTAATTCAGGTATATGCTACTCTTTGATCTGAAATTTTAGATGTTGAAAGCTGATTTTCTGAAGTTTATAAAATTGATCAACATTTTTTGGCCAGAAAAGGGTTCAGTCTCTTCTTTATCCATTCTTTCACCAAGCAGCAAGATATTAACATGTTATACTCTACACAAAGGTCCTCAGAGTCCCTGTGAGCGGACTGACCTGCGGATGGCCATAGTAGCTGACCATCTGGGCCTGAGCTGGACTGGTAAGAAGCAAACACTTAATGCCAATCAGAGGGTTTGACTGGAAACACATAATACACTTGTAGTTCCATAAACAATACTGCAATTCCATACAGCTCTGAGGCACACACAATCAAAAAGGAAAGGAATGAAAAAGGACATTTAAGTGTGCTACTGTTTTAGTGCTGCCACCCTGTGATTGGTCAGATCTATCTGTTCCTTTCTGCCTCCACCCCCACCCCCAAGAATGCGATCAAGCTATCCATATAGTTTGTGAGTGTGCACATACTACCAGTTTTATGGTAGTCTTTGTAATAAGGCATAATGTGTCTCCCATTTCAATTAGAGAATGTTTTTCTCTATCTGTCAAATAGCTACACAAAGTTTCATCTAATTTTATGGTGGAGATTATAGTCATTCAAGCCTAACCCTTAGCCTAAGCACTGCTGGGATCGGGTAGCATGTTCTGGAAGGGTCGACTCATTCACCTTTTCTGTGTTGCAGAGCTGGCCAGGGAAATGGACTTCTCCGTTGATGAAATAAATCGCATTCGAGTGGAAAACCCCAACTCGTTAACAGCACAGAGTTTCATGCTGTTAAAGAAATGGGTTGGCAGAGATGGTAAAAATGCTACAAGTGAGTATTTTTGATGAAGATTATAAGATGTAACTCTTGTTTGTAAGCGGAATTTAGCTACATGTCACTTACATAGATGCAGAGCCCTTGTGCATTTATGTGTTTGAGTTTATATCCTGTATAAGCTTTATATGTAATTATTGATAAATTCAGTATGCCTGCCTGAGATCCTACATCCATCTCCCCCTTTAATGTTGCTCTTATCTTTTAGCTTTGTTGCTTCCGTCTCATAGCTACAGTAAGATTGCAATAATATAAATGCCAATTGAAATTTTAAATAATAGTGTGCTTTTTATCATGACTGCCGTTGTGTAATGTTTGTTTCTGTTTGTCCTCTTTCAGCGGATGCCTTAACTGCAGTGCTGACTAAGATTAATCGGATGGATATTGTGACCCTACTGGAAGGGCCAATATTTGACTATGGTAACATTTCAGGCACAAGATGTTTTGCAGATGATAGCACTGTTGGCCGGGATCAGGCTGATGGTAAAGTTTAGCCCCATCTAGCTGACCTTTATCTTTTCTTTCTATTTCTCTTTTAAAACTGTCCATAACTGCGAACTTTGATTGGGGAAAAAAAGAAACTGAAATGATATTTCGGCCACCAATCGGACATTTCCTCTCCAATTTTGAGCCACACTTTTCCCTCCTGATTCTGTCTGCTGACTCTTCCAAGCATGGACAGCCTGTGTTTAATCAGAATGACACTAACAAACATACTTTTGGACATGTTATTGAGATCGCAGTTTTGTAGAGAGACATTTAGCCACGGTTGTTTTCCAGCGGTGACTTGGCTTACATCAAAGCTTTGACTTACCCACCCAGCATTGGTAGTGAGGGTACCTTAAGTCAACTTCGAAATCATCTGACAAATAAAATCGCTCCCAGACAGTCAGGCACAGACAGACAGACATATACACGTACACATGTACATAATCTATTTGACAAAAAGGTGAATTAAAGCTTTGATTTAATCCTCATCTATTTTTGGTTCAGTAATACTTATGTGTATTTGTATATACCATTCTATACATATTTGAATTTTGTTATGCATACCACTGTTTCCTAACTCAGTCCTCAGAGACCCCTACATAGTCCATATTTTTGCTCCCTGCCAAAAATATAGACTGTCTGTGGGTCCCTGAGGACCAGGCTGGGAAACTCTGATATGTACATAACGTTACGTGTCATACTTGATAGTTAGCTGTGTCTTGTAGGCCAGATACTATACATTACAGCTACGCTTCTCACTACTGTAAGGTACTTTACTGAATTTGGTTATAGCATGAAAACATGATAACAATAAGATTAACTTGTTTACATCTGAATTGGTACTTCATGCCTATGTAACACACTGATCTCCTGGCATGCCAGAACGCTCTTCCTTCAAATGGCATAGAAATCCTCTATTGAGTGAATAGGGCCTGCTGTGTCTCCTACCCTAATGGCATGGCTGTTGCTAGGAGAGGGACGGCTGCTTGTCCTGCTCCCCTTCGTCCTTCCTTTCCTGCTTCCTCTGAACCTTCCTGGTTAGAATGCTTTCTCTGCAACACTCAAAATCTGCACCTGCTCTCCCCGCATCATCCTGAGCGTACCCCTGCTGCTGTTTCCACACTCCGATGGAAACCGCTCTGCCAGCCATGACCAACCTCTTTTCCCGTCCGGCCGGCTCTGAAGCCCTGCCCTCTCAGTCGTTCACTGGCTCTGCCCATGGCTCTCACCATAGACACTTCGGCAAAAACAGCTTGACATTGTGCTGTTTTGTTTCTTTTCCTTGTTTTTCTGTCTTTTCACGGAACACTTGCCCAGTCCCTGTCTCTCATCGTTCATCATTCCCACCCTTCCCACTCCTGCCCTCTTTCACCCCCTTATTGCCCTCTGCCTCACTCTACCCGCATTCTGGTCCATCCATCTCAGAAACGTACATTTAGACTTTGCTCACCTATACTGTTCCTTCACTCTGAGTTCTGTGCATCTCAAAACACATCCACATCCTTGCCTTATGTTTGAACTGAGTCACACACACAGCGCGAAAGGGCCTCCGCTGTGATTGAACTAAAAGCCTCCATGATTAATATGAGCCGTCTCTCTGAAAGAACTACAGTTTCTGAAAACTTAATGCATCCCTCATAAATAATAACTTGGGGACAATGTTTAATAAGGCTTAAAATCATCCTGCTATGTTTGAGCACGCTTGGTGTTAGCTGTGCTGCAGTTTGCTGTGGTTTGAGGCGGCTCAATGCTGATATGTATGCATGTGATGTCATCCCCCCCCCCCCCATTTCTTATGTTGCTCCATAACATGCACACACAGCATTGCATAGTCCTTGTGACACGACGCTCCACTTTGGCCAAACTGTGTTATTTCACCCAGGTTACGACAACATTGAATTGGACCTGCAGACTCCTGTGGAGTTGAACTATGAGCCTCCCACTCCACTTCGGCACGATGATTTCTTTGGCGACGAGCCTAGCGTAGACTCTCTGGGTAGAAGCATCTGTAGACCCAGCAATCTGTTGCTACCGTCCCCTCTCACCCCCGCCGCCGCCCCCCCTGCAGACACAGACCCCCCTACCGTCACTGCCGAGGACTCCTCCATAGGTCGCCTGTGTGTCAAGAGCCAAGATGAAGGGTCCCCCGAAGACGATGAAGAGCATGTCTATGACTCGTCGTCTCCTGCGCTTCATGAGATCTTGCGGGTGGTGGAGGAGGATACTTCTTTGGAGCCAAAGCCGGACAAGAGCGACCCAATGGCTCTAGCTGCTGGGCCTCATGCAGTGAGAGCGAGCAGTGATTTGGGTTCTGAAGCGGAAACGGCACAGATGAAAATGAAGCCCCAATTGGAAGATGTTAAACTGAAGGAAGGTTCAGAGGGCGTGGAAATGACAGAGGAGAGGGTGCAGGCCATTCTCTCTGAGGTCAAACAGACAGAAAAGGATATATCTTCACTTACAGGTTTGCAAACTGAGACCTCAAGTGCAAACGTGGAGTCGACCACCCCAGGTCGCAATCTGAGCTCTGACTTAGCCAACCAGCAGGAAAACAGGTATAACTAAGTTACAGTCCCTAATTCTGTTGCCTTATTTTGTTGCAATTTGTTGATGTTAAAGTGTGCAGCGCTTGACTAATCGTTCACTTCTTTGATGTCGCCCTGTAGCCAAGCGAACTACAGTGATTCCATTACCTCACCCTCCAAAGGACAAGAAGGGAAGCCAACACAAAATGGCGAGCATCCGGCCCTCGCGTCTCTAGCTGGCACGCT
Organism: Pollimyrus isidori; assembly: GCA_019775955.2. Taxonomy (NCBI): domain Eukaryota; kingdom Metazoa; phylum Chordata; class Actinopteri; order Osteoglossiformes; family Mormyridae; genus Pollimyrus; species Pollimyrus isidori. The sequence continues at coordinate 10,938,021 of JABFDZ020000045.1, read as the reverse complement.
CCCCGCAGCACTCGGCTCTGCCAATGGCCAGGCCCATGTGGACGCTGTGAAGCAGAAGGTGGTGCAGGCTCCCGCGGGCTTCGAGGGTGAGGACAACCCCACCTCAGACAGCAGCAAGGATGACGAAACCATCTTGCCAGAGCTGAGAATACAGGTAAGGTTCAGGAATTGCTACCTGTTAACAGCAAGCGTTCTACGCTGGTTTTGTTGTTTTTGCACTCGGCCTCTTACCGACAGGTACTGCGGAGGCGCGTATCTCGGAGGAAAAGCTTCTTCACATTACTTTTTATGAGGTCCTTTTATGTGTCATTAAACTGTCAATATGGAATTAAATTGGAAGTAATAACAGCTTTCCCTTCAGAAGGTGCGCTTAAAAATTAAACCTTATAGTTCTGATCCTCCTCCACCCATCCTGAAAGCTCTGGAGAGCGATGTTGAACAGGTTCCGCAATCTTGCCCAAAATACTTCACGAGGCTTCTGTTGTCATCGGTGACTCTGCCGTGTAGCACTGAAATGTGACCCGACGTACTTTTGTCAGGAGAGCAGAAGTAGCGAGTTTGGCACGGATGAAGAAGAAACTGTCACCACCCGGGTAATTCGGCGACGGGTGATCTTGAAGGTATCCAGTTTGTGAGCTCCCGCGCCAATTCCCACTGCCCGAGTGTTTGCAGTATGGTCGGTTTGCTGTGAAGTGGGCCGTGCGACCATACGCTTGGTGTGATTCGTTTTATTGCTCTGGTAGCTCTTTACCTCAGGCCACTGGCATGTTTACATCTAAGTTTAATAAGTCTCTTTCTCACTGGCTTGTCTCCTCCTGCACCATGAAGACACAGGCACTGTTGTGTCTTCAATCTGTGCTGGAAATGCGCAAGTAGTGTGTTTTGCTTTGCATTTTTTCATGTTCGTTGGGTGTGCAAAAAAATATACTCCAGCATCCATGAAATGAGGAGGTTACTGTGGAGATCCAGTGAACTAAATAAGCTTTCAAACAGTACTGCAGGGCAGTATTCCTGGTGTATAATTACATTTTATTAAACTTTTTTTTGCCCACCCTTGGCTTGTGTTGTATTATATAGGTTCTAGCAATAAAATTTAAGATCCCCATTTTTATGAAGTCCATCTCTTTTAGAAATTACCAGGAACATTTCACAAACAAATATTGGACCATAGAAATTCAGAATAACTACAGACCTGGAAAAAAAATGAGAGACCAATCTATACTTTTTAAAAATCAGCATTTTTAAAACCTGGTTTAATCATGGTTGCGTTGGCAGAAGGCTACACTGCGGGGCAGGCTGCTTCCAGGCTCAAAGTTTCTAAGATAGCAGTACACAAGAATAAGGTGAAGCAGGAGACACTGGACATGACCAAAAACCAGCCAGGGAGAGGACAGAAGCAGCCAGAGATGACCGTCAACTTATCCGACAGTGCCTCATAAATCAGAGGATGCACTCAAATGAGGGACGGCACGATGGGGCATGGAACCATGTTGCAGCCGACTGGCATTGGTAAATGGCTCATAAGTATGTGTGTGAGTGTGCCCTGTGAATGGTTGGTGCCCCATCCTGGGTTGTTCCCTACGTTACCCCTGAAGCTTCAGGGATAGGCTCCAGACCCCCTGCAACCCTGAATAGGACAAGCAGTTTCAGAAATTGGATGGATGGATGGACCTCAAGTAGCCTTTAAAAAGAATGGGAAACATTAAGTGGCATGAAGTGTACTGATAGGACAATTTATAACAATTTATAACAAGCTCCTAGAAGCGGAACTGAAGACCCATAAAGCAAGGAAGAAGACCCACATTAATGAGAAACAGGGAAGAGCCACGCTGGGGTTTGCAAAAAGATATTTTACACAGGCACCTGCCCATAAATTGGGAAATGAGTGAATCTAAAAAAATTGCTGTGGTCTCTTAATTTTTTCCCAGATTTCTATAATGCACAATAGTCCAAAATAAACAACCAGCAGATGATATGATGGACAACCATATTCCAAAGGATTCAATTCTTACCAAGGAAAATAGTGGGGATCCTAAAAGGCTTTCGATGTTTAAGGAGCACAACTCCTTCTAAGGTTAAGGCAGCGAGAGCAGTATCTGCGTTCTGATGTCCGTCCTGTAGGGAGAGCAGGCGAAAAATATCCCTGGAGAATCAGTGACAGAGGAGCAATTCACGGACGAGGATGGTAACATCATCACCAGAAAAGTAAAGTCCACTCCCCTCGTCATCTGTTTGATATCACCTGGGTGCTATTAGTCTCCCCCATGTCTGGGTGACAGGACTGTGTCCCCCCCCTCCTGCAGGTCATCAGGAAAGTAATACGCCGTGTGGTTCCTTCGGAAGGCAGAGGTCAAGAGGTTGAGAAAAGAGAAGGAGACCTCAAGCTGACTCCCAAATGTGAGGAGGGGGCTTCCTCTGAGGTCTTAGGAAGCCAGAGGGCCAAAACCAAGGTTGGCGCAGACATGGAAAAGTAGCTGCTTCTTGTCGCGTGGGGGGTCAGGAAAGGGATCCCTGAGATTGCTGTGGCTCGATGTGCTGCTGGTCTGCAATGCACCTAAAGTGGAAACTTTATTTTCAATGAGCTTGATGTGTTTTGGAGCGTTCCAGTCGGTGTGTGTGTGGGTGCAAATGGGTCTACTTTGCACTATATTAGAGTATTAATCTTTTATGACGTTCTCTTTCTCAGGGTTTTTCCAGTGAAATCTACTCTGAAAAATCCTACTGCTTGCTGTGCACCGCTTGTATGTTTCACTCTCACCTTTTCCTTCCAGGACACTTTTGTATCATCTTGTGTTTGTTTGTTTGTTTGTTTTGTTTGGCGTGTCCCCAGTGAACCTTGGTGTGTCCCTTTCCTTATGCACCTACCTGTGTTTCAGCCGGAAGGTGGAACCAAAAAGAAAAAGAAGGATGGGAGACAGGGGGAGAGAAAGATTAAATCGTAATTGTCACGGAGCTCAACCTGGTACGTGTGCCCTTCCACTTCCAAGCCACGTTGGGCTGCCCCGGAGCAAGGATGGTGACGTTTAGCTGATCTAGCCCAAAATAAAATCCCTATTGAGAATGCCTGGCTCGGTGCCTGCTAGTGTTAGAAACACAATGGAAGCATGCTTCGTGACCCACCTTCAAACACCCACAGATTACATGTGGACGCAGCTAAACAAAGCACACCAAGAGCAGGCGGGGTGCTCGTTAACACTGCAGCCCCATAATCCCTCACCGACCGGCTCTATCAGCCTTATCGAGGGAGACAAGCATTACTGTGACCTCGCAATCTGATTGGCTGGCCCATTAAGCTCCTTTGCATTGGCTACAATGTGCTGTGGCATCGTTTACACGAAAGATGGTGGAACCGCGCAGGAATTAGTGGGGGCTTGGCTGATAAATGGCAGGGTTACAATAATCTCGGAGGGCAAATGAAATGGTGCAGCTGCAGTGGACTCCGTGTTGACACGAGTATCTGTCTGTAGTGTTGAATTCTCAGCATGCCGATTAAGTAAACTCCATTTATAGAATAATTGCTTTATTCAAGTGTTAACTATGCAGTTAGTCAAACCTACCTTCTAACTCATATTCAAGAATTATAACATTTCACAATGTTTTTTTAGGTTTGCAAATGTTTTACACAGTTCTTCCTGGGGGGCAATTACTGGAAACCTGAACGCCAGAAGTGGGCCGGCTGCAGGAGCGTCGACGGCTTCTGCGTAAACGGCATGCTTTACCGAACGGGGATGTTTCTTTTCATTTAGCATGAGCATGAACCTCACACTCTGTCAATGACCGGAGCGTCATGAGAGACGACGTGTTGTCATGGTGATGGGAACGGTGTCCTTCAGCATCGCGGACGAGAGGAACACGGGCGTCGACAGCATCAGCAGCACCCGAGCAAATCTTTCTGTGACCAAAGACGGCACGAAAAACAAATCCGATTAGACAAAACTGACAAACATTTAAAAATCAACTCGTTCACTCGCCTTATATTTTTTCTTGGACCCATGACGTTGGGGTATAAAATATTGTTTTGTTTCTTTTTTAACAAAATTATCAGTGATCTTGCTGTATATAAATTACACTGTATAAATCCTGAAAAAAATGGGTAGCTTACAGATTGTGGAGGCACTGAGAAAGTATTTACAAGTGCATTAGAAGTAAATACAGACATTTGGTTCCACTTTTAACGGAAGGCTTGAGTGTAACTTCACATTTTGTTGTATAATTATTAGCTGGTAAAATGTTTGTAAATGAAAAAAAAAATGCTAGCTTGATTTTAACATGGGACATTTCGTTAAAACTTGTTGCGACTCAATAATTCTCAAAACGGGAAAATCTGTAGTCCTGTGAAAATATTTCTTCAGAGTACTAATATTTTGATGCATGTGGTTCACCTTATTTTAATTACAATTTTTCTAAGTTTGCAAACACTGTATTGAGAATAATATGACAGAAGGAGATGTCTGCACACACATGCATAGCCCTAACATTTGTCACTAGTGCTGGTTTTATAAAAAAAAAAAAAAAAAAAAAAGATTTGCACCACATGGGCCGGGGCTTGGGGGATAGGTCGGGGGTTTCTTTTAATGCTTATTGATTGTCTTCTGTTCCCTAACATGGAGTTGAAGGTTAGCCTCTACAGACTGTACGCTTGAACGGCAAAATGACCGGACAAGTTATTGGAATGTGTCCGTCAGATTGGCACGCTGTAAAATTATAATTGCATCATGTGTATTGGCTATATGATATAGAAGTCTTTGTAAGCCGAATGACTGTAATCATTAATAGCAGTGTATCAATAGGTTTTAAGGCTGCTGTGGTTTAAAAGGGCATTTTTATTTGGGTTTTGGTGAAATATTTCCTTACATTGAAACTATTCATACAAGAACACCTAAGGCATTCATTGATAGTAGACCTAATAACGTATGTATGAAAAAACAAACACTGGATGATCTAGTTGATTATTTAAACATAAAATAAATTGTGTTGAACTCTGGACTGGTGTCTTTCTTTAAAGGTATCTGTGCAGTGTGTGTCGTGCACTAGGCAGTCAGAATGACTCAATAGTTTTGTTTCCTATGTCACATTAAAACTTCTGTTGAACATTTTACTTTGCAATTTGTCACATTTATGTCATATTTTTAGTCTTTCAAAAAGATGTTACATGACCTTATGTTGTTTTTTATTTGAATTTGTTTACATAAAGTACATTGAATAGGCTAAATGTAGCTTTTTCCCCCAAACAGGTTTGAATTACAGATGTGTTTACTAGCAATAACCACTGGGCTATTTGAGTTGTTGACTGGGGGGGCCAGTCGGAGGCCCCTGGGCTTCAGCCTGGGTAAACCTGAGCATTGAAGTGTCCCTGGATATCACATTCTAATGCATATCATTGCCTTTACTGCAGAGAATTTTCTACTCACACCCTGGCCTACTAATTATTTTTATGTTCTACATCTCAAACACCATCTGAAAATTAGATCACTGAAAACAAAACGTGCTTTTGCACTCTCCTAACTTCTAACCTGATTTTACTACTGAGAAAAGTTATTTTGAAGGTTTTGAATTAGTTGAATTTGTTTGCTTTAATAGCATAATGAGGCTACCTGACAGCTTCCCTCGAACCCTTCTGGCAAGCAATTACTCTGTTTTGAAGTTAATGTCATTCTTCAACATGCAAGACTAAGGTCACCTCACGGGGGGGGGGGGGGGGGGGCGCCCGCGCGCCGCGGGGGGGGGGGGGGGGGGGGGGGGGGGGGGGGGGGGGGGGGGGGGGGGGGGGG
>JABFDZ020000045.1:10921501-10932240 GCA_019775955.2 Pollimyrus isidori | reverse complement strand
TTCACCTCAAACCCCCCCCCCCCCCCCCCCCAACATTCCTTGCGTGCATGGAGAGGATGCCAGGTATGGTCTTTTCATGACAGCTGACAAAGTGGCCTTTAAGAATGTCCTGAGCAGAGGTGGAAAGTTCAGGTCCAAAAAGTACAAATCCAGACCAAGATTTTATTTAAATCAACTAGTATAGTACTCTGCCACTGTGACTCTTTATTTTCGACTTCCAACTGCTTATTCTGCCCAGGGGTGGGGATGATCGGGGTAGATTAACTTCTTTGGGGGCCCCTCAATAGGGCCACTTCAGAATTTTTTTGTAGCAGAAAGAGAAATGGGAGAAAATTAAAAAACAATGCAAAGTCAGTAATTGGGTTAATACTGTGCCAGTCGGCCAGATTTAATAAGTTAAATTGTAGCATTTTTCATGGGGCGGAGCCGCAGATTTTGCTGGGGGCCTAGGATAGCGTATGTGTTAATCTGTCCCTGGGGGTGACTCAGCCTATCCTGGGCAGTCAGGGCTACACCCAGGACAGGATTCCAAACATTCGTATGTAACACTTAAATGATGCCACTTAACCCCACATATACAAGACCAAACCTCTAGCTTGAAATGATTCCAGACATTTTTCTGCATTACTGCTTCTTGGCAAATGGTTCCTTCATGTGTCATAGCAGGAGTTATTTTAAGGTATCCTTGCTCTATATTCCAGAAAAACCTGTAAAACACAAACCATATTTGTAATATTTACATCTAGTTAAAAGGCAAAATGTACAGACACATTTAATCTTACACTAGAAATATAAACCCCAGTGTGAACAAAACAAATAAAGGGATATGAATGCTTGAGCAGTCAAGCCTGCCCCAGAGACTGCAGGTACAAGGCAGGGAACAACCCAAGATGGGGCGAATAACTTAACAAAGAAGACTATTTCTCACATAAAATGCTAAACGCTTAATAAAGTCATTAAATGGCTGTAATTATGTTTTACATCTCACACCACAGCCTTTTGGCATATTTTACATGTATTATACAGCACATTCAACTAAAAATCTGTTATCGCCACAGCTAAGTGCCTTTTTAATGAGAAGTCATTTCAACATTTGGGTGTACGAATTACCGCAACAAATCACACATTTTAAAAAATTTATTTCGTTTTCGCTAGATATGAAGACAGTACCAAACACAACAATATTCATCATCAGTCTACATGTGACCCGTAACCAACGACAGCCATCAGGACACATCTGAGTTTCCAGCTCCCTACCGCTGGGTGGCGCTCCTCTGCCGCACAGATGCAGTTCCCCTGTGTGACGCGCGGAGTCGCTCTCTGCGCAACTCTCCCCCCTCCCACCCCCACCTCCAAGCCCCAGGTCGCTGCCAGACTTGAATCATTGCGCCCTCGCGCTCAATCACTCGGCGATCATGGCGGACAGCGCGAGCGAGAGCGATACGGATGGGGCTGGGAGCAGCACGGCCGTCCCGCAGTGCTCGTCCTCGTCTGCCTCCGGAAAGCCGGGCATCGTCATCTCGCCGTTTCGCCTGGAGGAGCTGACCAACCGGCTGGCCTCGCTGCAGCAGGAAAACAAGGTGCTGAAGATCGAGCTGGAGACGTTCAAGCTGAAGTGCAAGGCGCTGCAGGAGGAGAACCGGGACCTGCGGAAGGCCAGCGTCACCATTGTGAGTAGGGGCCGTGCGGCGATGATTTACCTACCCGGAGCGTCTCCTACACGCAGCCACACAGACGCGGGCTTCTTTATCCGCTTATTCCCTTCGTTTATATGGAGGCCGGAGCTGATTCTGAGCGTTTAAGCCGCAGGCAGCAGTTCCCCCTCACCGTAAACAGGCCCTCCGCAGTGCCCTCGGAGTTTCCCAGCCGCACGGCGCCTATGCTTGTCTCGCCTGGCTTGTGCAACTTTCGGCAGCCGCCCGGAAGGCTTCTCCCACGCGGGGAGCCGTCTTCGTTGAAACGCTTGATTCTTGATGGCGTCCGTCTGTCGAGCTAACGGGCGGATAACGGACTACCGTAAGCCGCAAGCCCGTCGGGGTGATTAGCCAGTTAGCCTGGTAAGCTAGCGAAGCTGCAGGGCGCCGGCCGCTGTCCACGGCTTCCCGGGCGCCGCGGCGCTGGGGGCGCACTCAAGTATGCGGCCCTGACCCCGTTTCGTTGCCCAGTACTGACAAGTGGACCGCTGACAGCCGTGGGCCCGTCACCTGGCTGCCTACAGGCCCCGCTACCCGTCCAGCTAACGGGCTCCAGCCGGGTCGTCTGGTCCAGGCTGCGGACAATAGCGCGTCTTACCGCCGGGCTTGTTTTCCACGGTCTTGCCCTGTTAGTCACATCACCGCCGTTATTTAATATCTTAAACATGAAAAATATCATTTGATAGGTTTGAGTTGCATTTCTTTTTTGAGCAGCAGGGGCAGAAAGATGAAACGGTAACTGTGGCCTGTCCCAAAGTTACCACTGTTAAACAGGACGGTTGGACACCTTACCCAGTATATCTATATCCCAGTAGAGTAGTGTACTTAGGATTTTGGCACCTTTTGCAATATGTCAGTTCCCCAGTATATGTACAGTTTTGGCATCTTTTCTAATATGTATGTATATACCTCAGTAATGTACGTGCAGTTCTGGCTCTTTACCCAGTATACCCGTATTCCATCGCCGTGTGTATTGCCACATGGCGGCTGTTTTTCCAACACCATTGGATGGCTATGCTACTGCCCTCAAACAAGCAGCACCGGGCTTTCCATACTGTCGGTGGTGTCACCCGTAAGTATGATCCTGCTAGCCTGGACTTTGGAAAGCGCGTGCCTCAGTCCGAGTATTGCTGTAAGTGCATGTAAGGTCACCAAACCACTTGGGCGTTCTCCTACACCCCACACGAGATTATGGCGTCTTTTTAATTCCCACAGTGGTGCGTTAAAATACTGCATTAGGGGGTGGTGATCAGTGTGTATGGGATGTGTGAATCTTACACTAGTGGTTTGGACTTGAAGTTTACACCACCAGCTGTTGGTACGTGATGAAGCAAACAAGGGTAGATGTTGGTGTTTAGGGGCTTTGAGTCATTGAGGTGTCCGAGATTGACCATCTGGAATCACTGATTTTTTACTTGGAAGTTTAGCATGTATTCATTGTGAACAAAGGCTGGCTGTCATAACAAAGAAGTCTGGTGGATGCCAACTCCGTCTTCATCAGCCGCTGAAACGCATCCATTGTATGTGTGTGTGTGAGAGAGACAGAGAGAGCGTGTGCGTGCATGTAGACGAGTGGACGGAAAGCTTGAACGATTGTGTAACAGCCAGAGAAGGGTATTGCTCTATGAACATGTTGTACTTGCCTGTCTACTCAATAGAATTTCCCTTGGGATCGATGAAGTTTGTCTTATTCGAGTGGACGTCACCTTTCTTATTTTGCCTGGAACCAAATTTGCCGGCCAGCTTGCTGAACACACAAGGATCTCACAGAGGGAGTCTCCTCTTGCACGCCCTGCACCCTACACCCTGAAAAATAAACAGTAGACTTATTAATCGTGCTCATGGCTGCTGAGGTGAAGGGCTTACCTTAACATGAATCTGTCAGCTTCTAATCCATGAGTGGATCATTTGTTTCTTTTTCCAAGAAAGTATTACACAGAATGTTTGTGGCCTTGTTCAAAAATGATCAGGTTAAACAATTTACTCTTCTTTTTTTTTGCTTGTTTAATCAAAAACTGCTCAGTGCACTGTTACATCTTACCTCCCCACTTTTGTTTTTGGGCCTGCGTCTCTCATTGGTCGTCTCATCGTCTGCTGGTGTATTTGGGAGCCAGTGCTAAAGAACACAGCACCTGCATTTTAATGAAGCACTTGTCATCCCCGATAACGAGCTGTGTGACATTCTTTGTCCGCCCATCCTCTCATTTTGCGTGTTGTGATGACGTTGTTTGGGTTTCTTGCTTATTGGGGTAAACTACATTTGGGCAATTCCAGTTGCGCACTGAATCTTTGAGAAGTCAAGGTTTTTTCAAATACAAATAATAATCAAATACATAAATTAGATACACTTGGAGGTGCAACAATATCTTTTGGTATCCTGCAGAACATACTGTACTTAAAATTTTGTGCAGTTCAGTTTCTAACAGGATTTCACATGGGAATTACCATACCTTTAAGTTATTTATCAGTGTGCCGAGTTAATTTCCCGTCTAATATAACAAAATAAATGTTTCTAATGTATTTTTTGCGAATAATGCTACCTGGAATTTTGATTTGCCAAGTGGGCATTTATTAGTGGATTCATATTCTAGGAGAAGGAAACCTTTTAGAAAGTGTTATGTAACTTGGTGCTGAATGCGACTTGAAACCTAATTGAATGGCGTCTTCAGATTGTATCCTTTCATGGGAAGAAATTAGGCTGCTGCTCTGTGGTGTCTGCGTTGTGGAAGTGCCTTTGGAAGGAATGCTGGTGTGTCACCACTTCTGCATCTTCCCAGTCTCCTCCATTCTGTTTCATTAGAAAGCGCTGCAGATGGTGCACTCTGCCATACAGATACTGCACTTTCCCCTGTGGTTGTGACTGTTCATTCCTGGATGCAATTCTTTCCTCTCGCTCGTACGTGTCCTTTTTTTATTTATCGGTTCCATTGTGAAATGCATAGAGCCAAAGTCCCAGATGGGGATTACCCTTGTTTTCTGACAGCTTGCGTATGGACATTGGCTTGGCTATCCCAGATGGCTACAAGGAAAGTAGAGAAATGCTCCCCAGAAAAAGTATTTGTAGTGGTATTTGCTTGAATTCATCATGGGGACAGTTTGGGAACATAGGGAAGGCTGCTTCAGCCCAGTAAAGGATAACAAGAGTAACTGAAGGTTTCTGTCCAAGAGGTTAAATTTTCACCTAAGTGCTGTGGCAGTGAGAACCCGCTTTATTTGTGAGATCGCGGTGGGATTGGCTTCCGCCATGTTCAGCGTGCCTCAAGCCCAGGTGGAGGGCTCCACCTCAGCCTGCTCTTCAAAGAAAGGCTTTGCCACCACGTTGGAAATCTTTACCAGTGCCTGTTGCTTTGGTCCAGCCGGTTCTCAGAAGTGGTGAGTCAAGGGTAGATGCTTTATTTAAAGTTTAAGCTCATTTCTACAGTGACTGTCAGATATGCAGACTTGGGCTGTGCGCTTTCTAGAATAGTCATCCCATAATGACTTTGCCCTTGTTTGTACTGAACATTAATGTCTCTGTATTAAAGGCACGTCCATTGGTTTGAGATCATTGTAAAGTAAGTTTTTTTTTTTTAATGTTTTTTTTTTTTGCATGCCAACAGTTAAGGGGCATCAGAATACTTTGTTTTGGAATGTGGCTGTTCTCAAGGTATCCATTTTCTGATATATGGATGTGGCATATAAGGTTTTAAGGTGAAATTATGGTTTATTTAATGTGAAACGGAGAAAATGATTTAATAATCCACTGAACAGAAAGTAGTCCACTGTATATCTTTTGCTTACACAAATCAGGCTTTTGCACTAGAGCTTGACATTGCAGAATATATTTTCTTGAAAAATGGTTCAGGCAAAATACAGGATTGTGTGACATTCGAACTGTTGTGTTGGCCCCTGATGCAGAAGCGTTTTTTTAAATTAACAGCAAGCGCGGGCAGAACAAGAAGAGGAATTCATCAGCAACACCCTGTTTAAGAAGATCCAGGCTCTACAGAAAGAGAAGGAAACGCTCGCTGTCAACTATGAGAAAGAGGAGGAGTTCCTCACCAACGAGCTGTCCCGAAAGCTCATGCAGGTAAGTGCTGGGGTTCTGGCAGTGGGCGGTCTGTTTTTCAGAAGACAACTGGTAGGAGTGCTCAAGACTGTTAAATGGTGAATTAATGGACTGAGGCCTCCTACCCACATTCATGACCAGCGGGGTGTTTCATGAAGCAGGATTTCTCAGTTATCTGGGTTAACTTGAGCTAGAACTAATGATTGTCCAATAAGAGTTTTAGTTAAGGAGCATTTCCTTTGGAAGTCATGACTTCTAGCTTACGTTAACCCAGCTAGCTGAAGTCCTGCTTTGTGGAACGCCCCCCAGGTCTTTGGATAAAAGTGCTTGTCTTAAAGAACAGTGTCAAGCTGAGCTCCATCGCTTGTGATGTGGTGAAATATGTTCAATATGCATACAGCTGTTACCAGCAAAATCAGATTTTTCCTCATTGTCACTTGTGAAACTAAGCAGGCTTGGGAGCCCAGTACAGGGTGTCAGGTGAGTTCAATGAGGGCAGATCATCTAATAAAAATTGATTCCTTGTACAATAAGTACACAGTTTTAAAACGCTTTCTCATTCAAACAAAGCCGCAGTTGGCCTCCTACTGCTGCGGGGAGGGGGGTTGTCTTTCTAGCCGTCTATAACTGTTGGATTGGCTTTTTTCCCCTCATTATTTCCAGTTGCAACATGAGAAAGCGGAGCTGGAGCAGCACCTGGAGCAAGAGCAGGAGTTCCAGGTGAACAAACTGATGAAGAAGATTAAGAAGCTGGAGAACGACACCATCTCCAAGCAGTTGACGCTGGAGCAGGTCTGCCCTCCCGTCATTGCGCTGGAGTCCCCCAGCTCCCGTAGCTCTGTTGCTCTGTTTTTTTTTTTGTTTTTTTTTTAACCATGCTTTTGCACTGTTTGCCTCACGCTATGTTTGTGACGCACTCTATCCAGTCATATGCTGAGTCTCTGCGGGGAGGCCGGTGAGCTGTTGGGTTTGGAAATTGACTCTTGACGGCCGCTTGGTCTCTCTGAATGTCTCCAGCTCAGACGTGAGAAGATCGACCTGGAAAACACCTTGGAGCAGGAACAGGAGGCTCTCGTCAACCGGCTCTGGAAGAGGATGGACAAGCTGGAAGCCGAGAAGAGGTCTGTGTTCAAGGTCGCGTCGGCGCTCGTTTGCACTCAGCATTTCCAGCTGTTTCCAGGTTCTCTGATGCGCTAATCACTGGAACGGTTTTCTCCATAGCGTGAATCTTTCTGTAGTCTTTAATTTGTATAAATGTCAGTCTGCCGGTTCTTTCAGAAGAATTCTGTGCGAATGACTGATTCAAACCCACGTCCTGGAAAACCGCCACAAGGTCGTGGGGTTTGGTTAGCGGGGGAAATCCAAAATCGGCCTCGCTCTCTCTCTCTCAAACTGCAGGATCCTGCAGGAGAAACTGGACCAGCCTGTGTCCGCCCCGCCATCCCCAAGGGACATATCCATGGAGATCGACTCCCCGGAAAACATGATGCGGCACATCCGGTTCCTGAAGAACGAGGTGGAAAGGCTGAAGAAGAACCTGCGCACCGCCGAACTGCAGCGTGCGTAGCTGCGCCCGGGACATTTCGTCTGCGTTTCCGTGGAAACTCTGTAACCTTGCCCCTGACTTTGTCAATCACATTTCTTAAAATAGGCCGTGGAAAAACTTAACGTCAGCCTTATAAGTCAACTTTTCCCTTTCTTTAAAAGGGAATGTTTTGCAGTAGTCCTGCCATTACTCTCAGTTGCCACTAGATGGAACTACGACACTGGCTGCTTTCACAGAGTCACATGTGGCAGAGAGCCGGATGGAATCCTGAGAGTGGTTTCCTTACCAGACAGGACTTTCATGCGGCTGTTGTTTTGTGGCGCTCGGAAAACCGTACTGGGCTTGGCGACACGCGAGCAAAGTCGCACCCTGTCTGCACCATGTCCTGCGCAGCCTTTCCCGGGCTTTGCTAGGCTTGGTAGCTATGCATGTGTTTGTGTGTGTGGATTGGAGGTCTTATTGCTGTGTGGGGACCTTGTCTCTCTAAAGACACGGAGAAGCGAGCCCAGTACATTGAAGAGGAGCGGCACATGCGCGAGGAGAACATCCGTCTGCAGAGGAAGCTGCAGCGGGAAATGGAACGGCGCGAGGCCCTCTGCCGGCAGCTTTCCGAGAGCGAGTCCAGCCTGGAGATGGACGACGAGAGGTACAGGGTCCCGGACAGGTCCCACAGTGCCCGGAATGTCACCCCTAAAGTGTAACCTTATCCTGCTGTTGAGCTGACGGGGAAAATTCTGATCGAAGCGTCATTCTTTTTGTTAGACTTTCCAGGGAGGTATAGACTGCACACTGTGTATGCAGGAAGGGTCTGAACACAGTGTGTGTGTGTGTGTGTGGTGGGGGGGGGGTTGCCAACAATAGAAATAAAATGAAATGCCCTAATATCAGTAAATAGATGGGTAATGTTCAGCTGGATCTGGTCTGCAGTGGACTTGCTATAATGAGTGAGACTCCTGGGGTCTTGGACTTTCCTTGAACTAGCTGTGTACATAATTTGTTGTGTGTCATTTTGAAGGTATTGCCAAAAACCAGTGTTTTTGCATAACTGATGTAATGGCCAATACAGGCTTGCTAATGCTGCCATTCTGTCATTTGGGGGGACGTGCAGAGGGTTAGATGTTTCTCAGATTCCTCCAGAAGCAGCCCATTAGTCCAGCTGGCCTTACCTTTCTTCTCGTAGGTACTTCAATGAGATGTCTGCACAAGGTCTCCGTCCACGGACGGTGTCAAGTCCAATCCCATACACGCCCTCTCCAAGTTCAAGCCGGCCCATATCGCCGGGTATGTAACCAAAATATTTTATAATAGTATAAGAATTTCTACTTTCTGAATTGTTTTTTTGACCTTGAAGTACCTAGTTGCTGTTTTTTTTTGTTTTTTTTAATCAAAGTCAGAAAATTTTGACATTTTCAGCAGTTCCAGTCATATGATGAGTATTGTTGGAGAGCAGATTCTTTGTTTTGGCTTAAAGTTGGTCTTGATTTATTCCGTTTTTCTTCCTCCTCCATGCATGGGGACACTCACTGTCATTTAAATATCCTTCTGGCTGAAGTAGCAGCAGTTCACCATCTTGTTTTTATTTTAAACTGGCTTACACTGAAACATTCACTTTCCTGCTCCTCCCCCCCTCCAGTTTTTATTTTGGTGCGTAATTGCATCAAATAATGCTTGTTTTGTTCATACAATGTACAGTCCATGCTCTGTTTCCTCATTTCAGTCACATAATAGGGAATAGTTTTGTACTATTCCCAAGTAGCATTGTGCCTTTTGAACTAACTCTTATCACGGCCCCGTTTATGGGGAATTGAGTCCCATTTTGGGAGGCGTCTCTGTAGGATGCAGAGAGTAACATTGAAGTATGAAATAACAAAAAGCAGCTGCAACAGCACTGGCAATGAGCAAAGCCCTGACGTTTGTACAGCATCATTTTGTCTCTTCACTGTGCTTCCGGTAGATTTCTAGATACAAAATGTTTAAAGGAGGGAGAGGCAACTTAAATGATTCCAGCATTGCGCACTGCACCTCTTCAGGTTCATATTGGCGTTATTTGTAGCACCTGGTAGAAAACACATGCGTTGTCATTTCTGTGATGTCGTTTTAATATTCAAGTTTATTAAGATGGCAATCCGGTTAATCTTCGAAGGAGTTTAGCAGATGGTAATACAGTATATATTTTGAGTTCATTCTATATCGCTAGGGTCATTCTAGGCTGTCAGGACATCAAGTTCATGCAGTTGCTTGTAAAATACGCACCCCTCAACCTTATCAGATATGTGTAATTGTTAAACATCAACTAATATTTATTGCATAATTACTACAAACTTTACACTATCTGGCAGGTGTACTTGTACTGTGGAGTTACATTTTCTATTTTATCTTACATTTAAACATTTGGGCCACTCGGAATTGTACTTTTGGTTATTTGTCTTTCGTAGAAAGTACATTTGTTACTCATTTATACAGTGGAGAATATCTGCTGTGGCATCTTATCTCTGTCAGGCCATCTTGATGTCACATGACCGCATGCTGAGCCACTTTGCTGTCTGCTTCACCTCCCACAGAGCATCAGGACCTCCAGCCAAAAATGTTCATGTGCAGAAAAACACTGGCACAAAACATTAGGACACATCTAATTTTGCCGCCTCGGTTTCACAGGATACAAAAATAACTTTCAAACAGGGCTGCCGATGGTCTGGAAACAGGGCTGGGAGGTGGATGGCAGCCCACTACGTCAGAGCAGTGTCATGCTTAAGGTCCGCTGTGGCTTTCTCACGTCTGACTCCATCTCTCCCAGGGCTGTCGTATGCACCTCACACGGTCGGCTTCACTCCCCCGGCCACCCTGACGAGAGCTGGCATGCCTTATTACAACCCACCTGGTCTCCACGTGCATGTGGGCTCCTCGCACGGTGTGGCGGTAAGTTCACTTCTCGGTATGTGTCCCCGAGTGCGTGTGACTGCCAGCAGGTCACGTTCTCAAGTAGTAAGAAACGTAGACGACTGGTCTCGGAATCTCCTGGAGGTGCCAGCGTTTCATTAGAGGAATAAAGATTGAAATATGTCTGTTACATACATTGGTTTTCGTTTCTGGACTGTGATATCTTGTGTGCCTGACTGTGCTGGATGTTGCCTTCACTGAACTCATCAATGACACCTCCAAGATCTCAGGCTATTGGAGGAAGTCGGAGAGCCTTGACACGGAACCTCTGTCTTTTGTGCTACCTCCAGAGGCCATCTCCAAGGAGGAGCAACAGCCCTGATAAGTTCAAGCGTCCCACCCCTCCGCCCTCCCCCAACACGCAGCCTGGGACTCAGCCGCCGCCCCCCCCCCCCCCCCCAGCACCCCACCCCCCCCCCATGTCCCCCGCCCCGGCCACATCGCAGCCACCGTTTCCCCAGTAGTGCATGGGGGCTGCACCATAAGCCCGAGTGGAAATTAACCAACCCGGTAC
>JABFDZ020000045.1:10879325-10904968 GCA_019775955.2 Pollimyrus isidori | reverse complement strand
CGACGGCATCCCTTCGGTGACGGAGACCGCCGGTCGGATAGCAGCCGCTCCGGTTCCACCAGAGGCAGCATGTTCTGCTTCTGTTGGCAGAGTCCCTTCCTGAAGCTGCAGGCGCTGGATGCTGAGGCCGGCTCCTCGCTCAGGCCATCACCGGAGGACACAGCGCCGACGCCGGGCACCAGGGAGCAGAGCCAGACCGCGGTGCGGGGCAGCCGCAGCGAGGAGACCAGCCCTGGCGGTAAGTCAGCGGGCCAGCTGCCCCCCCCCGCCCGGGCGCCTCGAACCCCCTTCGACCCTCCCAGAGGATCCCGCATGGCAAACGTTGCCACGTCACACGGGGCAAAGGGGGCTCTCCGTCAGGTCGTGTAGTGAAGTTAATGTGCGTGTCCTACGTGACACATCCCCGCCGCCGCAGAGGGGTCCCGGCTCCGAGCCGCGCAGAGGCGTGAAATTCCCACTGCCCGCGATACGGCTTCCGGGGCTGGCAGGGCTGGCAGTTGAGTTCTTTTCGCCGGATATTTTTTTGCTGCATGATAAATGTGTGGTGTCAGGAATCCGGCTGAAAGCTCAGCTTCTAAGAATAGCTCCTCGCCTGGGAGCAGGTGTCCCGGGGATACGGCTGAAGGCAGCCACTCTGCAGGAGGTTTCAGGTCCCCTCTGCACACCTCTGCAGCTGTGGGCGCTGCTTGCTCCACAGACGCGAGTCACGCACGCAGCTCTCCGGAGGATCTCTCCCTCCCCTCTTATCCCGTTCCGATGCTGTGCATTTGGTTCCCCCTCCCACCCATTTTTGACCCCCCCCTTGCCTCCATGGGTATGTCCCAATTATTCTGCGTTGCCTGACGGGGTGTGTGCTGGCTACTGGTTATACTTTTGTCCGTAAGTGCAAAGAAAGTGTCTCTGTATTTTAATCAGCTGTATATAAAAGGGGATGCGGGTCAGTGGATCAAAGACCAGCTTTTGTTTACTCTTATCTGTTCTTGAAGGGAAGTTGCCACCTGGAGGCAATATTGCTGTATAGTATTACTAGATAATAATAATACTATTACAGTTACTACTTTCACCAATTTGGGGTCATTTTGTCCTACTTGTATCTAACTTGTACTTCTTAGTAGCAGTTGATTTAGTGGCTGGAGAGGAAAATAGTTTTTTTTGGAGGAGAGAGGTGGAGGGAGAGAGAGCGAGGGGAGGAGAGCGAGGCGAGCAGGGTGCTGGAGGTAGTGACGTGCCTCAGCTTCTGAACCGTCGGGTGGCTGGGGAAGAGGCTGCTGTGCTGCCACTCAGAAGCCCCAGGTGGCAACTTTGAAACACGAGCTTTGAACTTTCCGGTTGCAGGTCACATTTCAGAAAGGCAGCTAGTGCAGGGGGTGTCGCTCCTGCGGACATGTAGCCGTGTGCACGGAAAAATCTTGGCCTTGGGATTCCAGGCCATAGGAAAAGAAGCCCACCAGGCAGATACATAATATATGAGCTTGATAATGAGGATCCGTAGATTCAGAAGTGCCACTGGGTAATGGACCTTTCCTGATAACAAATGTCTGTGACTGGCGCTGCAAGTTAGCATCTTCCACTGGGAAGGCTTTAAAGATGTAAAAGAGCTCTATAAAAATACATTTCATGTGATTTAGCCTTATACAAAATCGTTCATAATATAGCTATAAAATTCAAATATAAAATAGAAATAGGGCTGAAATATTTTATTAAGTATCTGCACTGTCCGAAAAAAAGAGCACCAGTTTGTACCTTTGCTTGTCACTGGGGATGTACCCTCCAGGGACTGTCAGTTGTACCCTTAGCTGTAGGTAAATATACCTTTTAAGGTACAGAAATGGAATCTGAGCAACATCCCTAAGGTACGAACAACTTTAATGTACCTCAATGGTACAAAAATGTTCCTTATACTCCATTTTTCTGCATTAAAAGGTACATTTAGCCTTGAGGGCACGGCCTAAGTGACAAGCAAAGGTACAAACTGGACCTCTTTTTTTATTACAGTGTGTGTTATAGAGCTTTATTAGGAAGTTCTAGAAAGGAGTCATTGAGCAGGAAGTGGAGTCTGGGATCCGCCTGTTTAACTCAGTGTCGCCCACAACAGAGCCCAGGTCAGCTGTCAGAGCCCTGATTCTGGAGGGGGAAGGTGGCGAGAACCAGCCGTCACCGGGGACCAGCCGCCTCCTCCACCACATCATGGACGACGGGAGCCCCCTCCCATCGCCGCGCTGTCCGAGCTTCAGCCAGAGCCTGCGCTTCAACACCGACCCGGAGGCGGCTCCATCGCCACCCTGCTCCCAGCAGTTCATCATGTAAGAGGGCGGTATGAGATGCGCAAGTCACTGCCTCCTTCTGCGCACTCAGTCCGGGTCTCTGAGCCCCCAGTGTCACAGAGACCCGAGCACCACATTAACTCAGAATGGTTTGCATTACAGAAAAAATAAGTTATCCGACTGTGGGTTTTTGGGAGTCAACTGAGTTTCTATCCCTTTCCCAAACACCATCTCCAGCACACCCACTGCATCCCAGTCCACCACACCCACAGCCTGACGGTGTGAGGTAACACATCCACTCCCTGAAACCTTGAGTAAATCTCCTAAATTGACATCTGGCACCTTGGCCTATTTGTTTTAGCCTCTGTTGGTTCCTGGTTCATTTGTATGTTCTGTTTACATTTCATAGAGATTCATTTTCCTGGAATATAATATACATAAAACAGTCCTTGAGGGACACAAGCACTTGGGAAATATTTGTCTTATAGCTATCAGATAGTTAAATAGTGATATTTTGGCTATAAAACTGCATGATGTGCTGCTTATTTTTGCATTGAATGTACATTTTGTATTGTCAGAATCGTTACTTTGCATGTGTACGTGCGATTGTCTCTGTGAATGGTCCTAGCCCTCTGTGGTAACGCAAGCCTTGCCTGCCTCAGGGCACGCGGCATTGACAGAAGCGAACCTCCAGAGGGTGCCAAAGACACGCTGTCGATCGCCTTTCTCACGAAACACATCCAGACCCTCAAGAGGAAAATTCGCAAGTTCGAAGAAAGGTTTGAACAGGAGAAGAAGTACATGGTATGTCCAACAGCTATGTTCGTCGGGGAAAGGGAACTTTAGAACAATTATACTAGTTACCATATGGTCCTCTTGACTGTTGTAGTACAAATCTGTTCTGAATATCACACTGCTTACCTATTGTGAAAATCTGTCCATGCACGGGAGTACTCTTCAAATTTTCACAGCTCCACACATTCGTCGAAGAAAACCCATCCATTTAATACAACTGTATAAGACGAAACATACACATTTCCAATATCAATCGAATCAAAATTGTCTATTATTGACTTAAGAGCAAAAAAAAACTAACATTCAAATTAGTTATTTGTGAAGCAAAGAGAGATGCACATCTTTCTTCATTTAATACGATGTCCTCTAAAATGCACAGGAAGTCAATTGATGTTGAACATCCTTATGGAAACGGATTGCCCTAGATCAATTCCCCTTTTTAGGAGTCCAAGGAGCGTACCTCATTGGTACCCGTCGTTTTCGTTTTGAATATTAATGAGTGGAATTGCAATATGAAATATAAAAGAATGAAAAAACACGTCTCTGCTTCTAAATGCCTGATTTTCTACACTAAAAAAACCAAAGGTGTAGCAGCATATCGTTGGACCGGATATATTAGACCTTTCTGGGAAACGCTCTCCTTTCTGGAAGTATAATAAGTTCCAAAATTCAACAATAGTTTTTTTTCATACCTCAAAGCCAAGCTATACTGGTTATACCTAGCACAAACCAGTTATTATATGAGTTATTATGATGAAGCTAATTCAACTTTCACTTACTGAGGATCAGTCCAGAGATAACGGTACTGCATTATTCTCATCGAAGAGAGCAGTGACAAGTGTGGGAAATGTCGTCCTCTGCAGGTCGGATTTCGCTTTGCAGCTTATTTTAATTCTGCGTCACTGTCTCTTTGATTATGTGCTTTGTTCCTTCTCCCAGCCCTCACACAACGATAAAACGGCAAATCCAGAGATGTCCAAGCTCATGAGTGATCTTGCCAAGTCTCGCAAGCAGCTTAAAGGTAGAAATCTTCTTGTGGATAAATACAGACTAATATGTGACCTGGGGAGTGTTCCATGAAGCTGGATTTCTCAGTTATATGGGTTAACTTAAGCTAGAAGTCATGACTGAGGAAAAATGTTCCTTACCTAAACTCTTATTGGATGATCATGACTTCTAGCTAACTAAAAGAACCTGCTTTGCGGAACACCAGCCTAGTCTTCCTTCAAACCATGTAACATGTCCCCCTTTTTAAGGAGAATGAATAAAATACATATAGCGCAGCAGAATGTTATGGTTGGAGACAACAGCATCCAATTAGCAATTTGCTGCTGGTTAAGGAATCTGAGGTTACTGAAGAATGATGAAAATAAAAAATGAAATGAGCAGAACGCTATCTGTCTTGGTTAAGACTGGAAATATATTAATTCAACCCCCCTCCCCCACCCCCACCCCCAAATTAAAAAAAAAATATTTGAATTTCTTTTATTCCATAGACCTCAAATTGAAACAATCTGTGGAGGAGCTGAGAGAACAGAAGGACACAGAAATATGCAAGTACAACACTGACCTGCAGGGGGTGGCAGAGTCACAACATAAGCCCTCGTTGGAGGAGACTGTAGACGCGCTGCTGAAAAGACTTAGGGATAAGCGACAGGCCCTAGGCCTCCCAGACAACATGAAGGTAACGTGATCTTTGGAGATTATGTCCCTGTCAGGTCGACAGTGTGTTCTTTACCTGATTAGGCTTGTGTTTTGCAGCTGGTATACTTTTAAAACTGGTTGCTGGAATAAAAAGATATATAACACCGGTTTTATGTAGTGCCACTACTAGTTAAATGCTGGGTTCAGGACCGAATCGTATAACTCAAACAAGCCTTAAGCGTGTATTTCTCACCATCTGTCCCATAAGTGCCACCATTGTGGCCGGGGAATGCTGGCTTGTAGGCCCGCAAGCGAGTCACGCCAGCGTGTTCGATTCGGGCGCTGATAGGCACCTCGGTTAGCGCGGCTCCGAGTGGCATCAGGTCACCCACAAAATGACAAATGGCCGCCAGAGGAGCACCAACGTGGCGTGTAATGGCTGGCTGGGGGGTGCTCAAAATCACCCCCTCCAATTGTGAAAAATAAATACAACTAAATTGCGGAATAAATTGTTCTCCTTGCTTTTTCGTTTATCCAGGAAATGACCCAAAAACAGATGGCCCTGGAAAAAATTACTCTGCAGAAATGCTTGCTGTACTTCGAGAGTCTCCATGGCCGACCAGTAAGACCTTTCTTCTGTTAAATATGGGATACACCATGATAAATTGTTTCCTGTTCCCGCGTGCTGCCATGGTAACCAACCTCATGTGATCTCAGGACTCAAAGCAGGAGAGGAACCTTGTGAAGCCGCTGTACGACAGATACCAGATGATCAAGCAGTTGCTGTGTGCCACTCCAACCATCACCACCATAGTCAGTAACCTTTCAGATCTTTAATTGTCTGGCATTTCTGCATCTCCTCTAATTTCAGGTGGTGCGTGTTCTCTTGGCCTTACAAGGAATGTGATAACTCGATGTGTTGAGACCCTTGTGGCTGCAGTATGCAGGGTTACAGTTAGTTATTTTTGTTAAGCGGAAAGAATGCAAAATATACCCTGTGTAAATAGCTTCAAATTCAGAGACTGGTTAACTGGCACATATTATAATTATAAAGTGGGATCTGGCCAGACACACAGGGATTGTTAGCGTGCCGTCATGTGCATTTATTTCGTCATCCCCTATAATATGCATATTGTTGGAAAATAGTGGATGAATGGTGAGGCTGTGGTGGGTGATGGGGGTCTGGGCTTCTGTACAGGAGGAAGAGGAGGATTCAGATGAGGAGTGTGTGCCGCAGTGCCCCGTACAGCCCTGCCAGTCGGAGTGCCCCGCCCTGGCTGACAAGTCACCAGGGACACAGGAAGAGGACAGCGACACAGCCTTCGTGTCCCCCCTGGATGAGGTCAAAGCCGTCCACCAGCCTGGCATCACCATGTCCAACCTGCACGAGGCCTCCAGGTAGCAGGAAATGCCTTGAGGATTCTTCACTGAACAGACGGACCTAAAGCAATCCAGATCCCTTAATTAAGCTAACTGAAGCAGATCAGTATTGTTGATGAACCGTGATAAATATAATTATATCTTTAATGTGTGCTAAACAACACAAGTAAAAGGTTAAAACTTCAAAAATCCTCCCATCCATTTTCAATACCTGCTTCTCTGGTTATGGCCCTGTTGAATTCTGGGTAGTGAGATTTTGGGGAGGATAGGATAAATGGCATGCTAGTTCTAGTATGCCAATCCTAATTTTATTTTGTTTTCAGCTCGTTAAAAGACGTAATTACTTGGAAGTGAAAGCAAGCTAAATGTAAATGCTGCACTATGAAGGAAAGAAATGAATTTTGCCAATCAGTCAGCCAAACCTAAATGTTATATGCAGATAAAGGGAACAGTTAGCGAGGCTGTTAAGCCACCTAGCACTTAATGGCTGCTAAAGAATGTAAATTTAATTGCAGCTGTTTATTCATGTTCCATCTGGTGCAGCTTCAGGTTGGTTGCTGACACTCGCAAAATGTTTGTTCAGTTACTAACATCACGTGCGAAAAGACGGGCTCGCATGACATAAAATGGATGAAGATGGTAGAGCGGATTATAATAATTGACTCTATGAAGAATTATAATTAGTTATGCCTGGACATGCAGCCATTAAAATGAACATGACCCATAAATCCTGCTGAACCAAACTGGAAATCACCATTTTAAGTTGTTCTACAAGAAAATCTGGTTTGTACAATTGGTGGATGGAAATCCCACGTTGTGCTCTTTGCTGGGGGGGGCGTCATTCCAGGTCAGAGCTCCTGGAGTCCCTCCGGGAAACACGAGTGGAGAAGAAGAGGCGTCGCAAGGCACTCCGAGAGTTTGAACTGCAGTTTTTCAGACAAATGGGGAGGTAAGACTCTCCTTGAGGGTATGCTCTGATCTTGCTTTAACGAAATGTTGTGCTTAGCTTAAAAGTCAACGGTAAATAACCACCCACGAGAGCGATGGCTTGGTCAGAAAAATGACCGAGAGAACACTCTCACTGCATCTTCTGAGAGAAAGAAGGTTGTTTGTTTACCCATTTATGTAAATGCATTAAATTAATTTTCAGATCATTTGATATCCAACAATGCACTAAACTACCTTAATAAGTTGATGCAGACTACCTTGTTCAAGCTCATCCCATCTCATTCTTTTCCCCACTAGGGCTGTTCAGAAGGATGACCGCATTCCAATGGCCGAAGAGTATCAGGAATACAAGAACCTGAAAGCTAAACTCAGATTACTGGAAGTCCTTCTGAGTAAACAGGACGTTTCAAAGACTATCTGAGAGAAAGACATTGTTCGTTTACGATTTATTTTTGAACAAACTGCTCAACACCTTTGAACAAAGACGTTTCTTATCGGACCTGTTTGTGCCATACTGACAACTGCGATGCACTTTATGACATTCACCTTGGTTGACAAAATTACATCATTTGACAAAGATGCAACATATAGTGCACTACCACAGCTACTGTAAGTATTGTTGTTTAACGCTATTTTATTTGGAAAAACAAAGATTTTAGAGACAGAAACAGATATTAGGGAAAGTCAATTCTATGCTAAAATATGGCACTTTATATTTACCGAAGAGATTTTTTTAAACCAAAGTCAGAATAATATGCAGTTTTTCTCATGTCTGGTTTTGGGTTTTACAGTGTTTCTGGGACCAGTGACTAAGACTGAAACTTACAGTGTTTGAAATTCAATATGCAGACCACTCTTTAAGCTCTTCTGCAGTGGAGACAGCCTCCAGTCATCACAATTCTACAACATCCTTCTGCTACAGTTTCCAAAAAAGCCTACATATATCATGCACATGGACTTCGGGGCGTGCAAAGCCACTTTTAGCTTGAGAGAAATGTACAGATGACATGATACAGGCGTATGGGATGAAGAAGTGAGCCCAACACAGAAAACAAAAGTTTTAAACCCCAATAATGTAACTCCTGTCCTTCAACTGTGGACTGAAAATTGGTCACCATTCCGTGAATTTCCCAGTAAAACTTTGCCTTGGACATGATTCCTTTTGGGAAACAATGCGCCAAGTGCACTCGCCAACTTCTCTTTGAAATGTACACAGCCGTGAGATGTTTTTCTTTTCTTCTTCGAATACGATGTTGAGCTGTAACTGCGAGCCATGTTGTCGTTTCTGCATGCCGTCCAGTTCAAGGCTATTTGAGTCTACTGTGCTGCAACTGTACGAAATGCGATATTAGATCGGCCACCGTCTGGATTGTGTTGCTTTATGGTCACATCTGCTGAAAAGGAATGTTAGCGTTTAGCTAGTTTATTAATGTTAGCGGTAGCTTATTTCTTTACCGCAAATTGTGCCTGCTGCTGCTGTTCCTCCCCATCAACCTATCCCCTGCTTTCCTCTCCTTCCGGTTTCTCTGTTTTGTATACAACAGTAAAAATAAATATTTTTATAGCACATTTATTATGTTTTAACACAGTATATGGTTTCTAGAATAAATAACACTTAACACTGCAGAACAACATGGCGGAGGCTGTCACATTTCTAGGTTTTGTTTGTTAAATTCATGCTGCAGGTACAACCTATCATGCTCATATATTATCCAGTAATTATAATTTAATCACAAGATAATGTTAATACGGATTTGTGTAATTCCTTTTAGAAGCTGTTAGCATTGTTTTACTACAGCGGTTTGATCAGTTTTTATTACCCTTGGCAAACATTACATTGCAGCTCTAATATCGTAGTATTTTCTGTTATAAGCATCATAGCCAGGGAGGAAAAAGCAGAGTTACTGTCTGACTTGGCAGGGACTTCACAAATACCTCCATAAAATCTAGAAAAATAGGAACACATTTACCCAGAACAGGTGTTTGTTAAATGAAAAGAAAAAAAAAGCGAGATAAAACGGGCAAATGAATAGACGGCTGTTTGGTTGAAAGCTGTGAATGCATGCTGTTTATGAAGTCTGAGGCTGGCTGGACATTAAAGGGGTTAGACAGTCTCTGGAGGGTGTTTCCCGAGGGTGACAGTTGGACGAGGAGGGTGACAGTTGGGTGAGGAGGGTGACGGTTGGGCGCTTTAGCGGCCCACGCTGATGTTGCAGGTCTTGCAGCTGGGATCTTTCTTGGCGTTGACCGTGGATAAGCTCATGAGCTGATGCCCGCTGATCTCGGCGACAGTCCCCAGGGACAGGTCCACCGGGTCGGTGTAGATGACCTCCAGGATGACGTCCTGGGCGTGGTGGAACACCAGCTGGCCATCTTCCTCAGTGCAGGTCAGGAACCTGTTGTCGGCGATGTCCAGTGCGGGAAGCCGCTGCTTGCAGAACTCGTCGCCCGGCGAACCCTCGGGGGCCAGCACCAGGATGACGTAGTGGTAGGCCGTGTACATGCAGTAGAAGTCCCCGAAGTACAGGTTGGTCTTTGTGTTGAACAGGACTTCAGCCTGCACCTCGAAGCGGTACCTCCCATAGGGGGAGTCCTGTGGGGGTTTGCCGGTGTTGAACTCGGTGTTGCAGCTGAAGAAGATGCCCTCCAGCTTGCCGCTTATGGGCGAGCCGTGGCTGCCGCTGTTGTCCTTCACGGATGGGAGCATCTTGTTGTTTTGGGCCTGCCTATAGCGACAAAGCAAAGTGTGTTTCACGGAGGATGATAGACATTCACTCCACTACACACTTTTCCGCCATGCTTTGAAGTACAATCTTTGGTGCTTTCACTGAGTGTTACACTGTATTTAATTAGCAGACACTTTTATCCCAAGTGACCTACAAACGAAAAGCAGGCTCAGACAGTCCCTGGAGTGAGTAGATATTAAGGGCCTCGCTCAAGGGCCCAACACTAAATCACTCCTGTGATTCGAACCGGGGACCTAATGATCACAGACAGGACCTCCTAACCTGCTGAGCCTCAGTACTCACAACGTCCCATTTTGGATTTCCAGAAATTCACATGATTCAGAATGTGAAACATGGGTATTTACAGCTAACTATCTCACTGTCAATTAGTCAGCTGAGGATAAAAAGGTAACTACAGAAATATCACACTTCTATCCTCTCCCTTCCTAATGTTCCTGGGAATTGCAAGGACAAAGCTGTTTAAAGATCATATCCAAACATTCCTGTAAAACATGGATTAATTTGTTCCTTCAGCATTTTGTACGACCCCTATCCCACATTCATTTAACATGCATACTGAGCTGGGAACACTCACACTAGACTATTGTGTGCATTTTGGGAAGGTAATTGGAAGACAACTACATTAGTAAATAAGAATCTTCCCCAGCAGACTGCAGATATTAGCTTCCTAGTGCTGTAACCCTGGCTCACTTTTCGAGATTCACATATAAGGAGTGTGACTATTCTGTCTCGTCATGAGAAGCCGGTTGCTATTTTTTTCCCCGACAGTTTTGTGCAGATTTGAAAACATCCTGTCTACACAAGAAGCAGCTGGTTTGTGGCTGAAAAAGCCAAGTGACTAAGAACAAATAGAAGCTTGTTGTAACGAACCAATGTTTGATGCGATTTCCTTATAATATACAGAAATGAAATGATTTTTGTTTGGACGTTCTATTTTGATGATCAGCGGTGATTTATAGCACTGTGCTGACTGACGTTTTTCCTTTTTATGTCCTCTGTAATACCAGAGTTACAGTGATCCTGGTAATCACGGTATCTGTTTAATTAATGTAATCAGACAGAGGATTAGCAAAATGAAGCAGCATCACTTGGCCGAGTTTGCACCGCCCTCCTATAACACACTGAGTAATCAAATAACCCCATATCTGCAACTGGCCTTGAGGGCCAAATTACATTTCATCAGATCCCTGGCCAATGTTTAAAAGCGAACATCAATAAGCAGGGGAACATTTCCCCAAATTGAAAGACAGCCCCACACACTGTTCCCCAGTGCTTCTGTAAGACCGCCCACCTGGCATGGTCAAAGTACTCCTTTTGCTGGTTGCGATAAAACACGGAGAACTTCAGCATCCTCCCCGCGATCACCTCAGCTTTCTCTAGCAACTGCGTGAGATGGACCGTGGAGTAATCTGCCAGCAGAGAGAGAACCATATTTTAGGCTTTCCCCTGAACGAGCTTCATTTCAGAGTGTTTTCATTGGCATCTTCAGCTCTACAACACGTGTCATACAACAAATGATAAGGTTAATAAAAATTACTGTATTTGAAGGGGCAGAAGTGTCTTAACTCACTACTCAAGTATAGAAATCATAAACAAATATAACAAACAAATACGTGAACCGTTATGACTGATTAATGACAAACAAACACGAGATCAGTACATAACTAACACTTAGTTTTTTGATCGATTAATATATTAATTTAAGAGTAAAGTCTACTACGTTGTGCTCCCTCAAGTAAAGTGTTACCGATAAAGATGCTAAACATAATAAGACAGTCAAACATGACATTAAGATAAGGGTATAAGACATTGGTATCATTTAGTTTCGGGAGATGTGAATTTGAATGGTAACCCTTTACCTGGGTTTGCCCTGGCTTAATCATGGGTCTGCCAGCACATGATTAAAACCACGCGTGGTTATGCTGTGTTCTTGGATGGAAAGTGTGTGCACGCTGTTTTCGTTGCAGCCGAACGTCCCTGGCTTAGCTACTCTGATTCTAAATTATGCTGCGTGTGCATGAGAGATCACTGAGTTTATTGGATGTTGTCTGTCATTTAAAAAAAAAAAAATGCAACAATATCAGCCCAGAAGAGCCGATCGGGTAATTTACAGTGGATGGTTGAGCTGAAGCTTATGTACTGTGTACTCTGTGGGCTTTATTTGGCACTTCTGATTTAAATGCTACATCCTGCCTTTTGCCACCAACCCTCTGGCATATGTTCAGCCTGCATGATCCCCCCTCCCCACACGCTCCCCCCTCACCGGCAGTGCAGAACTCAATGATCTCACTCCACTCCGACACGGCGTAGTCTCCGTCGCTCTGTTTGGCAGCCGTCTGGACGGCCACAGTGTACTCGGTGCGTGGGCTCAGAAACCAGTGCCCCCGGACAGTCATGGGGAGAGGGACGGCCTTGGCCACCAGCTTCGTCGGGACGTCCTACAAAGAGGGGACAGACGGTGAAGGCCGGGCCAGCTAAACGCTACAGCGCAGTGCGATTCTGCCGGGCCTGTAGGAGCCGCTAAAGACATCTTTAAAAATATATAACCTCCTTCCTTTATTTTTTTATTCAGGCTTAAGAATTTGAGGCACTGTTCCTACATTATGGAACATCATTAGCATCATTTTAATAAGCCACCACCTGCCAGAAAGGAGAGCATAATACCATAAAGCTGGGTGCAGGCAGATGGTGAAGAAAAGCTACGTGAAGTAATCTGCGTCCTCTCAAAACACGCTACTGTTTCCTAATTCTTAAATCACGCTCACAGACAGTCAGAGAAAACACGTTTGGAACCAGGACTTACACAAGTAAAATAATTGCTTGTATAGCTAGGCAGAGAATCAAGGCTGAGTGGTTCAAGGATCTTTCTTCAAACCAGAGGGAAAAAAACATTAAACGAATGAAGTGGGAAGTTGACAGTTGACAGGCTAATTACCTTCGCGTGTTTTTGAGCTCTTAGTTATGCCAGTTTAAGTAGAGTTTCTGGAGAACAGTTAGTTTTTCATAAACCTTGATAAGCGGGATTTCTCTATTCGCTACTGAAACATCTTCCACAGATTTTACTTTTTAATAAAATAAAATTTTGAGCTGC
The DNA here is from genome assembly GCA_019775955.2 of Pollimyrus isidori. NCBI lineage: Eukaryota > Metazoa > Chordata > Actinopteri > Osteoglossiformes > Mormyridae > Pollimyrus > Pollimyrus isidori. The sequence continues at coordinate 10,892,099 of JABFDZ020000045.1, read as the reverse complement.
TATTAAAAAACTCAGACACAAATCAAACAACTGGTATAAGCATCACAGATTAAGCAATGGTAGCCATATTGTAATTCCCTCCCAAGAGGTTTACCTTGTGTTTGAATTTATTTGAGTTCTTGTTCTCCTTCTTGTTGAGATCGATGAAGTAATGCGTGATGCGCTCCTTGGCTTTAGAGTCCATATCCCAGGATATCTTGAAGGAGTCACACGTGATGTTGTTTATTTTGATATTCTGCGGGACGGGAAGCTCTTCCATCTCTGCAATTCCGCTATCCTGTGATTTATTTCCTGCAGGTGTGAGACTAAATGGTCATATATCATCTCTGTGCAACAGAGCGCCTTCAAAGGCAGATTTAACTCTTGCCATCAAGGTCAATGAAACATTAGTCAGAGAAACTCATTTACATCAGCCACCAGCAGCTCGATTCTCACTTGATGTGGAACTGACAGTTTGAACTGTTAGTACCATAGCAACAGCGGTCCCAAACAATGACTTATAACATTCCAGAATTTCTTTTTGTAATTCTTGAACAATTCTACCCCCATTGTGCAAGTTTCTTCCTGCAGTCCAAAGACTTATAGTTAGACTAACTAGTCATAATGTGTACATGTATATGCCCCCGTGATGTCTAGGATCTGCACATATTGCACCTCCTACAAGCCTGAGCAGAATAAAAAGTTAGAAGATTCCACATCTAAGGACATATCTCTGAGGAGCCAACGGCAGTTGGATGTTTAGACAAAAACGCCAAGTGTCACGTGCAACAGTTCCCTACGGTATTCAGTTTAATATAATCGGCACCAGCCACTTACACTTTGTAGCTATATATTATTTGACTCTGGCCTTACACGGTCTCAAAATTACTCGAACAAACAGGTAACACGATTACAGATGTGGACATGCTTGGCATTGAATCGATGCACATTAGCGTTCAGTCCAAATGTAGCAAGGAATCTGAATAGACAATGGTCAATAAACAAAAAATGGCAAAAGTATCCGTACCATGAAGTCCTTAAACTAAGTGAGAAGAGCACACAGAAGCCAAGTCAGCAGGGACCCACACTCTACTTTTAACTATTAATGTAAAACATAGATCTGTCTGGACGCAATAAGAAAAATAATGTTATTAAAATATTATTACAAAGTTATTTATTTTTCGGTACCTTTCGTCAGCAACTTTGGAATAGCATATTTATGGTGTATGTGGTAGTTCTGGTGGTTAAAGATAAGATGAGCTTTATTGATCCTAGGGGAAATTCTAGTGCATACAGCAACAAGGCAGGAAAAGGGCAGATAAATCACCTGGTTTGCCAAAATTTCTTTTCTGCAGTTTACTGATTGACGAAATGAAGAGATTTATGATACCACCCGATATACTCGTGGAAACTGTCTGGAAATTTAATGCTGCTACTTTCTAATGCTTTTTTTGTTTCCAAAAAAAAAAACTAAATCCACAACTATCTTGTTTGCTGATTGAAAGGACCAAAGAAACACAGTAATCAAGTGAGGATAATTAACTTGATGAGACAGGCAATCGAGGGTAAGAGATTACTTGCTAAATGTTTTCCAAAATATGGCATCTGATATGACATTAGATAAAACGTAGCTCAAACAAGACAAAGGGAAGGTTTCACTTATTACGACGATCCTTGGAATATTACGGTCAACACGGAAGTGAAAGTATGGAAAAAGTAGATCTTCTGGGCTTGTACCTATGGCCGATTTCCTTTACTAACCTTATTGCCTTCAAAACTGAATGAAGGAAAAAGTGATTTTTAATATGTAATTTTACACTGTACATCCCCATGGGGAAATTGGATAGGTTTTGCAAATCTCATCTCTCTCTCCATGAGAAACCCACACAGTGTGTGCCTAAGAGCGAGTCTTAGGATCAGGCGTAGGGCACCCCTAAGGCAGTTGGGATTAAGGGTTTACCCAAGGGCTCAACAGTGGTATCACTGTGGCAGAAACAGGATTTGAACCCATGACCTTCCAATTACGGGATTCTTAACCCGTGGAGTGACACATTACCCAAAATAGCTATGAAAGGATGGCAGAAGGACTGCAAAGAATCGCTCACACCAAACACCAGTTAGGGTCTTCAATTCATTTTAGAGATACAGAAAAATGTGAAATCCCTATTGATCTTCCATCCAAAGGTTTAGGCAGTTTATAGCACATAATACAAAAATGGTAAGTAATTACATTGAATTAAAGCCCATCTAAGAAAAAAAAATCAGTTTCTACAATAATATTAACAAATGTTTCTCTTCCTGTTTCTAAGAAGCAAATGTTCCATGAACACTCTGGAGGTACTAACTTTCAGTTGCCAAGCCCAGTCAAAATGTTAAACCTTATGACGCATTTTCCCTTATGCAGTAATCCAGTAAGCTTGAATGGGGGCAACACCTTTGCATAAGTCAGTGCTGTCTGGTAATAAAACTGTCCACACCATGTCATTCAGCGACTAAATATTAAATGCACTATTTACAAATAGATATTTCAGCTAGCTGTCTTACAATTTGTAATAAGTACAATAAATACTTAATTTTTAATTTATGAGTTTATCAGCATGAGGGTTTATGAAAAGACAGTTGTATTATTATTTATTTCCATAAAAGTACTCCATTACATAACAGACAGTCAATTTCAAGCACAATATCAAGTTAAGATTAATTAATAAAAGTACTGCATGAGCTTGGGGATCATACATTCCCAAACGGTGGAACGGTCACTGGCTCTCGTCTGTGATCAGGGGACAGGATATTGTTCACAAGTGGCAGAAATGCAGTAAATTACACAGGCGTGAAATAACAGCCACACAGCATCACGTCTCCAGTACACTGAGCAAACAGTACATCGCACCTATAGCAAAGGAGTTGTGCATCTGCAGACTATGGCAGAGCCCTTGAGAGCACAGACATATGCTTTGGATTGTCCTGGACGCGCAGGGTACAGCCACATGCTGCGGCCGTTTGATGAGTAAAAGCATTTTTGGCAGTTTTGCACCGATGCTCAGCAGTAAAAATGGTCCTAGGCACTAAGTGCTAGATCCAGCCTTTGTGGGTTTTTTTCCCTTTCCAGTAAAGCACATTGGCATTGGGTTCACCCACATTGACCACCCCCCTTTCCAAGCATTCCGGGTGTCTCTTCAGAGCAAGAGCCATTTCTGATGTGACAGGCCAAAGCTCACGTCTCAGATTTTTGTACTAGGCACTGTTGCCACAAATCCATTGCCACAAGTCTTTGTGTGCCAGTATGTTCTCCAGTTAACGTAACTCAGACCCTGTCCTGTGGAGACACGTGTATCCAAATGTAATATATCAGTTATATCACCAGTTGCTAATATTATTTAAAGTCCTTTTAAAAGAAGGCTATTTAATACATTACTGGGTGGTCTGTTTCAGGGGCCGATTTACGCTAACGTAAGACTTCCTGCATGAGGAGGCTCTCAATTCCGGACAAGCTTTCCACGGAAGGCGAGAAAAACGAGTGCCCTGTGATGACAAAGGCTTCTTACAGACTGCCGATTCCACGTCGTCTCTCCACTTTGGCACCAGCGTGCAGCACACTTCCGAACGTGAAGCGAAACAATAACTCGTACCCTCATTTGAGTTAACCACGCATCCCCCGCTGCCATCAGCCCTGAATGGGTGAAAAGCTGCTTCCTTTCAAGGCTCCCGCTTTTAACGGGAAGTCTTGGAAAAAGGTAGAATGAACAGTTTCCATAGTAATGCTGGATAATGAAGTTGCCCATTAACAACGTCTCTCCAAAGTCAACATCTGCAAGGCGATATTAGCGATTCCGTGCGAACATGTACTTAGCTGAAAAGGAAGAATTTTCCTTACTTGCTTGCTTATAATCTTAAAAGGATAAACAGGGAAAAAATATACATCTATTGAGAAATAACAATTACAAATGGTGAATGGATCGTAGAAGAAAGTGTCTTATTTAGAAAGGCCATTAATACTGCAACACGATTCTTCTCTACTGAGAATGTCGTCTTTGTATTCGCACACAGTACACAATGCTGTCTTGGTTCCCTTGTGCTTTATACACGTAATTCCATGCTGGTGACCAACACAAAACAAGGGTTTTAATAATTACATCTCTATTAAAAGTGGTTTATGCATCTGGTTAATTATGCAAGTTGCTTACAGTTTCACAAGAAGAGGTTTGACTAATACACAGTGCCACTCCTACGCAAAGAAAATAAACAGAAATCATTCACCCACCAGCGCATTATCTAACCGCAACGTTATGTGGACAGTACTTTGTGTTGTGTGTTCGGTGGAACACGCCAGAGAAGTTTCACGTTGCCCCGCTTCTGCAAAACAAAACAAGCCCAAGTTGGACACTTACACTTGTAGTACTTGTCCACCAACAGTCATGTGGCAGTATATGTCATGTAAACAAAGTGGCTCATTTGATCGGATATCACGCAAAGAGAGTGAAAGAGAAATCGAACACCTTTAACTGCGAAGTGGCGGAAAAATAAACAGTAACTGTTGACTAACAGGCACTGTGGTGACTTAACAAATTCATAAGTGAGTAACCAACACGTGTGATCTCAAATAGAGCACAACACATTGAGACGTGGCGCCAAGCACTGCATCACACCCCTGCGCCAAGATGCGAATCCACATATGGAAACATGGAGCTTGAATGCATCATGTACAGTTTTCTCAGATGTAGACATGTTGCTGTCTATGCTTGAATACGCAGCATGTGCTTACAGTTTATTAATGGCCTGTCTTTATAAATATAGGACTACTCAATATACCTTCTGAGATCAATCAGATCAAGTTGAGCTGCAATCATACATGCATATATAGTTGGCGTGTAGTTACTTCTTTTAAATCACTGTATTTGTTCCGAATTACCCGAAAGTCTGAGTTGAAGACAGCCTTAGGCACCGGACCTCCTTTGTGACCTGGGGACGGCCTGCATTTGTTCTGTTGTGTTGATTTCCTGCATATCCAAAGACAAGGCACTTGGGCTAACTGATGTCCGTAAAGTACCCAGAGAGTATGAACGTGTGTGTGTGTGTGTCCTGCGATGGACAAGCACCCTGTCCATGCCGTACCCTGGCAGTCTGGGATGAGCCCCCCCCCCAGCTCAGGAAGTCTCACAAGGCTGATGTAATGACCTTCATTTCAATACCGAATTTCATCACTATTACAAATATTTCAAGTGACTTTTCGCGTCAGAATCAGACATGTGGGGATAAAGCCTCCCTGGACTACAGTACATCGCCCCGGCCTGCCGTTCAGTGTGTTTGTATCAGCTGATACTGCCACCAAGGTACTGGGTACTTCTGTATGGCTCCACTGGGAATGAGAAAATGACAGCGGGCCCAGTCAGATAGAAGATACCGCAGAGTCAAAATAAGAAAACATGTTGATCAATCTGTTATAGCCAGTGAGAAAATGGCCCCCTCCTGCTACCCGAGTTCCTGAGTGATGTGTCGCCTCTGGTGTGTGAGTAAGCTAAGTGATTCATTTGGAAGCTTTGGGGACTGAAAGTGGAACAGCTGTGCCTCTTGCCGAAGCTGTGGATTGCACAGCGTTTAGCGCCCGTCTGCCTGGACGGATAACGGGATGTGACGCAGGTAGTATAGGGGTCCAGGATGGAGAAGCCATGACATAAAAGCTGCAATTAAATGCCGACAATAGAGGCCTGGCATTACTGTTAGAAAAGGCACTTCAACTGAATTATACAGTCAACAGTCTATTAATGTGCAAATTGTACTACAGTAGCCTGAAAAGTCACTCTGTATACCACCATAAGTAAAAAATATAGAAGAACAACATACAGAGCAAATATAATGCAACCTCTAAATAAGTCTTAGAATGGCAGGAAAAGGTCATAAACATTATGTGAGACTCCCGAATATCTACTTTGACAAGTGAAGAAATGTGCAATTTTTTTTTTTTTTTAAGTGAATCAATAAAATCACGTTACAACACAATAATTTCTAGGCACATTCTGCTGGTGGGGTGCCAAGATATCATACAAGCTTAAATAGCGATTTCATATTTAGAGTAAAAATATCCTGTCTAACGACATTTCATTCTCATGTGATCCCTAATCCTAGGTGCGCTCAGACGCCCTTATGCAATCAGATAATGGGAAAGCTTAAAGTGGCGCCTTTTATGCACCCCCCCACCACCACCACACCCGACATACAGAATTTCAATCGATAAACAAATAGGGTCAGTTAAAGCATAATACCTGCAGAAGAGGGTATATTAAAATGTAGATGATCTCTGATGTAATCAGAAAAGCAATACATTCTAAAACAAGGAAAACAAAAGAACGAAAGAGTTTGGAACACGCTGTGTGACTTCATTTCACTTACTGGGGCTCATTTTTTGCCAGCTTCGATTAAACCAAGTCAAGGATAAATTGATTACAGTTTACACTGGCTTCATGCATGGTTTTGTGCACGCGGAGTCTGACGTTAACAAATGAAAGTGTTTACGAGGCAGCCTAACTAAAGCCGCGGAGCGGTCGGGTTGTCGTGGTTTTCACACCTCAGCGTTCCTCCACGGCATGACCGCACCGAAGGCCCCGTACCTTCCCCCTCACCTTAATTAACCTGCAGGGCCGTTAGGACAGAAATGCATCAGCACTGCAGGAAGCAGATATAACAGACGTGGCTAAAGCCAGCACCGGCGTGAGCAGCGATGGAGTAAAGACCACGAGAAATGAAAAGGTGTGGCAGATCGGATGGAAAGGGAAAGTAAGGAGGGAAACAAAATAATCTAAGACTGATTCTGCTTTAAAAACGTGGTGCCAACTGGCATGCAATTACATGGTTTTAGCATTGACGGCATGTTTTACAGATCACTGGCTGAGGAGGATGGACATAGGCGGTCTTCATGCTTTTTGATAGCTAATTATCTTTTTAATGAGAGTGATGATATTTAATTACCACACATCCTACATCTAATAATCTTTCCTTGCACAAATTAGATCACACAGGATATTTTTTAGGTCCTGCCCCCCCAGAAAATAAACATCCCCCGCTTTAAGGAACAAAAGCCACAGAGCAGTCAATAGAAATTCACATTCCAAAAAGCACTGGAACACGGAGCAACGTCATGTTCCTTGCAAGCGTTCGATGGCAAGGATGCTCACGGAAAAGCCTCCGCTATCACAGGCATCGCGGGCATGAACGCGAGCTGATTAGCAGCCGCGGGAAGGTCGCTCGCAGCGTGTCCCGTCTGCGGGAGGCGGGACTGAAACCCTGAGGGCTAGGCGAGGAAGTCAAGGAGGGGCTGACGCGAGGCACGGAGCAGGGTCCCATGGGCCAGGGCCACCGGAGCCAGGGCTGCCGGCACGGGGAACAGAAAGGAGCTCTCATTATTCACCGACACATACTCTAGCCGGGATCCATGTCACCTTCCGCCTCCTTCCTGTGGGGCTGCTTTTTCCACCTGGCCAACAGCTCCTTGCAGTCTAATCACGCACGTCAACCGTTTAAACCAAAATTCCCTCTCCCTCCACACTCTTTCCCCGAGAGAGGCCATTTCAAACATCCTTCTGGCTTCCTCTAGACCTTTTCATCAAGCCCCTCCCCCTCCCACCCCCTGCCTGGTTTGTCTTTGCCTTGAATCCACGGTGACCGGTGATGCAAAAGACTCCGGCTGCGAAAGCCTGCAAGCAGGGGAGGAGGTGGCGTACTTACCGACCCACGAGGCCGAGCTCTCCACAAAGGCTGAGGACAAACACTGTCTTCGGCTGAGGCAAAGTTACCTCTGCGAAGCGTGGTACCAGGATGTGGGCACACACAGTGCTGGCCCTGTATAAATTTGACCCCCCCGTATTAATAAACTCTGGAGGATGGGGGAAGGTTGGAGTCGCGCTGACATGCCAGGCCTGAGCTGTTTGTTTACCGGGCAAAGCACAGATGGGGGCAGCGGAGATTGTATCGGCCGGCCCCTCTGCCAAGATGTCCGCACCGCTGCGGTTACCGATTACGGGAAGGGGAGGAATATGTAATACAAAGGGATGACGTTAGTCGCCCGACCCTAAAGGTCATCGATCATCAGCAGGCACAGAAATCCATCCCCTAAAAAAATCCATGCAATCGACAGGCATGATTTTTACAGCTCCAAAAACTAGTCACACTCATCAGATATACATACATAAAAAGTATCGATATGAGAAAGTTAAAAATGCATACAATCACTATCACAAACACTGTTCAAGTGCTTTTTTACATAATGGTATAGTGGTTATTTTTAAATATGAAAAATGTAAAAGCTTTTCCTTTAATTCCTCTCCACAATTAGACTATTGCGATAAGATCTTCATTTTGGTAACCGCCCCCCCAGTACTTCACATCTCCAGCACCTCACAGCTTCAAAGCTCAGTCAGAGCTAATTTTGCTTTTAATTCTGAATGTTCCTGAAAGCATAAATGCCATTCTCCAGAAAGAATTACACAAAGCAAACTCAGTGTCCCTAAAGAAAACTCCATCACTGATTGACAATGCTGAAAATGACATTAATTAGCATGAGATATGAGACTGACTGCAGGGCTGGATGCATGACGGCGCCAAAATCAAGGTCCTAACTGGGACCGTCTCTCAGCCTTGATAGTGTGATGGACCACCAGTAAGGAAAAGAACAGAGTTTTTCCTTATTTTTTCCACAGAATATTCGAATACATGAATGTGAAATACAAATTGACCTACAAGTCACAAAATTGTACATTTCATTTAAGTCTGCATTTGTTGTGATGTCTAGTGATATGACTATTATTGACCTATTCTTAGGATGTTTGCATCAAGTACAAACCATTAATCTATCCATAGCTGCTGATGCAGAGTAAATGGACTACTGGAGAAAATGGATGCTACTCTCCCAGGACTCAATTCCCCACAATACCTCTGTACAAATACACCAGATCAATTATGAGGCCTCTTACACCCACATGCTGTTGGGAATTTACTTAATTCTATTGCAGTCAATTATAATCAAACACAAAGGAGAAAGTTTATGAATTTAGCTCAAATCAATAAAAATGACTGACCGTAGAATCTTATGACCCAATAACTCAATTTTAAATATTTAAAACTATTTTTTTTGGCTGTTGATGAGCGCTGATGAATGATTCGATAAAATGCATGCTCCTGAACTGCTAATAATTAGCAGTTAATTTTTTATGTAACATGAATAAACATTCTTTTAACTACACTGGCAGATGTTCATATGTGTATTTTTGCTAGATATAAAATACTTAACTGAAAATCACCTTGTTAGATCACAAAAGATCCGCGTGAAAGTCTCACGCATTCAGGGGAACGTAGGATACGTGACTGTTTGTGGAAGGGGTTGGTGACCCCTCTTCACGATTTACATGCGTGAGGCAAAGATGGGCTCAGCATAACAGAGTGAACAAAAAAGAACACAAAACGCCCATGGAAGTTAAAAAAATAAATAAATCTGGGTGTTTGCATCATGCTACAAATAAACAGCGATAGGAATGAAGAAACACATACATTGATTCGTATGGCTACTACACGTGATTGAGTGGAGTTAATCAACACAAGAAACAGCCCCCCCCACTGAGCTTCCTCCAGTGCATAGGGAACAAAAAAATGTCACCTTTACGCTCAAATGTTAACAGCTAAAATTACAGTAGGTAAGTGATCAGCACCCAGTTCTTTCCAAGCTACCTCTGTTTACTCAGCACAATCTCCACCAAATAGGGGGCCCTGCTTCTTCTGGGAAAACATTAAAATTTTATGGATATGACTCATTTATTCAAAAAACAAAAAGACACTAGTGTCATGGACATTACTGTGATGCATCAATGGGGGGAGATGTCAAGGTGTATCTGTCACTGCGGCACTGGGACCGCACTGCACTGCTACATCGCAGCGATTCCCGCTTCTCGGGGAAATCCACATTTCTAGCTGTCACAGTCCAGGCTATCCGGCGTTCCAGCTTTTCCACATTTGCCCGTGTGAGTACAACAGGGGAACACTAAACCCTGCCCTTGAAAAAGGGCCAGACAGCACATTTAGTACATTTGCATTCCAGAATTTAATAAATCTGCTCAGCTACTATAAAGCCATTTTATTATATATTTTGATTGTAAATGACTTGTAAGTAATGGTTGAATAATTCTACTTTTTACTGAATACAGAGATATGCGCAAGTACATAGTGTACACACATATGTTGCAATGCTGTAGGTGACTTGGCTAAATGACAACAATCATTTGCATTAAACTATGTGAAATTAAATGGGAACCACCAGAACCAGGTGTAGTTTTAGTTTTATCTCTCTAGACCAGTTAGATGTTAAGTATCTTAACCACTAGCAACATCTCCGCCATAATTAATACTGTTAGCCAATTACAAGCTGCCGTTAAAAATCTGCAGTTGTAAAATGACAAATTTCTTACAAAGACAGAATGAATTCTCTGAGGGTAAGAATAGGATAGGATTAGCGCTACCTGAGATCCCTTTCAGCTGAGCACAACTCGGTGAATATCAGCTCAGCTTCCCATGGTCTTCATCAGCTGTGATTAAGTGAACTCTTGTAATGAATCCACTAGATGGCTGATACTGTGATTACATTTTTAAACAGCGCTCCAACATTCCCAAGTGTGAAGCTGGATCGCATTAGAAGCGCATAGCCTTGGCTCATTGCAGTTTCTGGAATAATCCCTGTAGGCAAGGGAACTCAGGGGAAAAATGCAGCTTTGGCCAAGAGGCATTTTTGAGGAGAATGTTCTGAAGGTTTAATTCTAACACTTCTCACACATTTCTCCTGAAGAGGAACCTTGAATAATAAATTGTATTAGGAAATACTTACTGTTGTAATTTTTCAAGCATTCATTTGATATTACTCAAGAAACACTTACATTTCGATCTTACAAAATATTCTCTCAATGCCATCTATTCAATGGTGGTACATTCATCGACTTTAGTCCCTAGGAGCGCTGGCAGTTCAGTAACTGTGGTGATGTTGATTCAGTATTAACATCGGAACTAGAAGGTATTATGGATTTAGACATATGAAAGGCGATAGCAACATTCATATCATGAGATCTACATCATTAAAGTTTGACTGTAAGTTAACTCCATATAAAAGAAAGCTTATCGTGCTGTTTGTGAATCTACTCTGTATAACACACAAGTTTTTTTTTATTATTATTTATTTAATATGAATGGTCTTGTTTAAAATTTAGCTAAAGGCTACGTTGCAACTTTTACGCAAGATGTGATATGAGCATTCTTTTCAGATTACATTAATGTTTGTATATTTTCGCCCTTGTTTGTTTGAAGCGTCTTTTAACTGCTTGATAAATTAAATTATTCTAATAAAATCAAGGCGATCATCAAAATTACAAATCATAGTTTACTCACTGGCTTTACAAGGCAACTAAATTGAATCTGCTCTAGCAAATACCTGCATCAAATAAACATTTCCTCCTCTGGTGGAGATTATAGCTGTTTGTAGATACTGTGGTTTAATACTTGATTCCTTATTATGTAAAATCTGCAGCACCAAAATATATTTAAACTATATGTGATATACGCAGATTTACATTTTCATACGGATTAAAAAGGATCACATTTTTTATTCTTGTGTACCAAAAAAAAAAAAAACACAAACCCAGTAAAGATGTTTTTTATTCTCAGGGTAAATGCAGCCCTGCAAAAATCTTCTTCCCAGTTTATGTCCAAAGGGTCATGAATGTTTGCCCGATGACCAGGTACCATGCCTTCAGTGGTGTCAAGGCCAAAGGTAACCTCACAACATATGCATCCAAACTGCCTCCTGACCCGAGACAACCACACAGAATCCACACACATCCTAACACAGACCAAAAAAAAAAAAACCCTCTCATGTGTAACAGTGCATTGTGTAAAATATGTAAATCTCATGGCATTCCAACGGTGGAATCCACACAGCGAATATCCACCCTGATTTAACCCAATCAACTAAAAACCCAAAGTGCTGGAAACCTATAACACTATACCAGTGTATACTCGACACCACTGTCTTAGTACTCATCTGTGCTCGGTGAACCCCACTGCACTGTCCCTCTCTAACTGTTTGTATTGACAACAGCCCACTGACCGGGTGGTGCGTCTCAGGCACTATTTTAGCAGGCAGTCAATAGACAATCAAATCCCTTTTGGTTTCCTTTCGCAGTCAAAGTCACCGGTGACAGAGACAGAACCCCATTAAGCAGGTCGTCTCTCTTCCCTTGTGATACAGACTAAGTCAGAATCGAAAATCCTCAGATTAAAACACAATTTATCTGATTCACGCCAACCAATAAGCCACATAGAAAAAACAAATATCATTCATTTAACACCAACCTTTCCTTTCTCAGTTGCAATATTGGCAATTTTATCAGAATAACTCTAGCTGGTTGCACCCATGTGACCAACAATTTTAGTGACCAAGTTGAAGTAACATAGTAGCCCTGCATTTTGTCATTTTATTGATCTGCTGGTCATGGCAGCGATCTACAGTAATTGGAATCTGGATCAACAAATAAGACTGGCACTTGATTTCATCATTACTTCGGGGGACCAAAATGGATACACTGCCGGCATCACACTGAAACAAAGAGGAAAATGAAATGGATGTTTGCTACAAACTGTTGGCCAACTGAAAACTGATATACCTATTTGGCTGAAAATAAAGAGATCAACACATGGGCGTCGCTAGGCCATTTTTAGGGGGGCTTTAGCCCCCCTAACATTTGTACTCAGCCCCCATAAAAATTCTCC
>JABFDZ020000045.1:10868821-10879225 GCA_019775955.2 Pollimyrus isidori | reverse complement strand
TACGTCATCACAAATATGTGTTAAACATCTATGGGGGCTGAGCCCCCCTTAAATGAAAATCCTAGAAACGCCCCTGGATCAACACCAGATTTTTCCCCCAAACACTTCTCAGTGGAGAACAAACTACAACACAATTGAAAAGAAAGAGAATGAAAACACTGAAAAAAAACAGCAATTTGTTCGCTATGACTGAGAGGGTAGCTGAGGACATACTGCAGGGTTCTGGGGGGAGGGGCACCCATGGGAAGGGCTACACACCTAAAAGCTTCAATATGATTGGCCAGGGCATGGATCTCAATCTGTGTTCTTCCACAGGATTGTATGTCAATTGTATGTTAATTGTATTTGTGTCAAATTTTACATATGTGTGTTATAAATATTACAAGACCAAGAGCATTATTTTAAAAATAATTAATATTCCATTATTTTGTAGTTATGTTCCAGTTCGTGGTGTGTAATGTTGATTAAATCTCTATTCTTCACAATTATTCTCAATGTTTATTTCTGGTTGCTAGTGGTTAAATTTCTATATGTTAAAATGTATAGGCTGCACTGTGTGTACAGATGCCTGTAGGTGGCGCCGTGGAGAAGGAGCTGGACATGTGCTCTATACCACGGAGGCCGATGATTTTGAGCCTGAAACATATATAAATAGTTTTCCTTATGCGCTTCTTTTTTTTGCTTCCTAGCGCTCTTAAATTTTTGCTTCCAAGTGATGATGTTAATTTAGAGTCCTGGTTGGATGAGCCCCCCCCGAGGATGAAAATTACAAGCATGTGTGGGAGGGTTAAAGCTAAAACAGCTATCTTCTTCCCAGAGATCCACATGCAACCTTCTAAAGCCTGTTCACCGCTCTGCCACATCTCTCGCACCGAGTTGCCTGGAGAGGCGTACAGTATAACGTGTTGCCTCCCGCCCAATGGGCTTTCTGCGCTGGACGCCGCCGCTTGCTGTTGGACGTTAAGAGCCTGGCAGTTTGCACTGATGACTCAGTCCTCTGGAGCTGGATAATGGATAGCCAACTGCCATGGGCTGGGACGCCATTCAGGCCTCGCTGCTTGTACTGCGGCCCTGGGGGGGGAGGCTACCTGCCAACGTGATGAGCACAATGGAAGGATACGCGGCAGCTCAGTCCCACTGATTACTGTATGGAAAATACATACATGTATGGTCAAAAAGAAATGCTACAGAAATGAGTCTAACAGCTGCCTCGATCCCATATACACCCATGCACGACGCCAACAGAGTCCGCACTGAGATTAAATTTACAGAGTATCTCCCTCATGCACTGAATCACAAACGTGTGGATAGAACAAGTGGTATTTTAAGAGTCTTAAATTTGACTAAATCCAACTCTCTCTGGGGCAGCCAATAGTGCCAACTAAATGTAAATGTGCAGAATGAGAGGTCTATCTATTTGCTGGAAGAGAAGGATGCACTTGCAATAAACAGGCACGTGGTAAATGAATGTTTCAGGAAAGTCCATACTGTCTTGTCCATTAGTGACTGCCAAATAAACAGCATGCTTTCTCCAACATTTTGAGGTAAATGACCTGGAGAACAAGGTTGGCTGTATCGAGACTACTGCAGCGTCATCTAAATGTGTCAGTAATCATATTTCATGTATAGCCAATTTTGCAGCCATTATTTACATGTAATGTAAATTATTTTGAAGTGCGAGCCTGCTGGAACTTCTCAGAGAGGTAACAATAAGAATTTTTAAGTCAGCAATGAGCAGGCTCAGAAATTATTCCAAATTATAAAAACAAAATACATATATATGTATAACAGATTTCTTGCTATGTTTGATTATTCAGACATGAGAATCGCATGCTGTATTTGAACATGCAGTGAACATCATGACATCAGAGTACTTATAAAAATTCACGTTATATACAACTGATATATTATAAATGGACATGTTACGCATTATATAACTGATCAAAAGAGAAAACAGATTTTGAGCAAATGCATAACAAACTGGGGCTGTAAGGTTCCAATATTTGAGGGAAGACCAGGACCAGATGGAAACGATGAGTAATAGATGACTATTCAATAAATGCATTAGGAAAATCTTGCACGGGACATGTAATGAAGACCTAGCATTCTTTAAATTGATTTCTGCGAAACTGGGGATTGTGTAAAATGTGATTGTCCACTGCAGAAATAGCAAATGAAATGGCCTTCAATACTTTGATCACACAGAAACATCATTTCATGGTTCATCTTCTAATTTTAAAGTTATTTGGTTACCCAGATAATTTGAGTTATTGTGGATAGTTCTTCATAATATGCATCATTTATGAATTAGTCTAAAGTTTAAATAGAATTTTAACTGTTTGTTTAGGTAAACAAATAAACAATTCTTATATATAAAAATGTAGTATTTGTCTGCCCTTCTTTCCCTAATTTGGAGTCCAACACAACTAAGCATACAAATGTCTGTGCTCTTTGTCTGAGCTTTCACGGGAATAAAAAGGCAAGTCAGTCCTCTGGGAGGTGTTTGTTCCCAGGAACTGGCTTTATCATCAAGCCGGGAAGCACAGAAGTGTGATTAGCATGGCCAGTCTGGCTCTCGAATCCTGAATCCGCATGCTCAGAAGAAATGTGTCCTGTGTTGACGTGTGGAGTCTGACATTTTTCCTTTGATTTATAATAATGAATTGAACCCCTTATTTTTTCTTGAATTTCTTTTTGTTTTTTGTTTTTTGGTGGGTGGGGAGGGGTGGCTGTACACAATTTGTAAATTGATGGTCCGTGTTAAATCGCTCCTTTCATCCGCTCCCAGAGCTGCCTTGCAGTGCAGTGGCTCTGGCAGATGGTGCGCTGGACGCCTCACACAAACCCCGCACAGCTGGACGGAGGACTCAAAACTGCACATTCACCCCGGCGGCCCGAAGGTCACTTCGTCAAACATGGCGCCCGCACAGCAGAAAAGGGGGCGACCTTCCGACCTGCCCCCCCCCCACTCCCCGCAAAACTACTGTCTGGTGTTTTGATCTAACTGGTTGTCTATGTGCTGACATGCAGAGACGTTAAGAATCCCAAATGAGTATTAGAAATGGGGAGGTGGAAATAGACGTTTGTGAGTGATGCAATTAAAAACAAATATGTTCCTTTGTCTCTCACAAATCTTCCATATTTTAAGGGAACAGTGAGTCAAGTAGCTGACAGCGGTAAAAACGGGAGACTCCATTGCCTTTGATTTGACAAGACTGTGGGTGTGAATAAAGTGACTGCTGTTACTAAAGAACATTTCAAGTGACTCATACTTATGTTTCAGTCTGTTTTTTGCAGTCAGGAGAACATGAGTGACGTGACATGTATAAAAACATCACCCGCAGTGCTGCTAATTGTTTAGTCTCTATGTAATATAAAATACTGCCTTCCATTTTATTTATTCAGTAGTTTGTCTAATTTAAATGAAAGATAACAAAACTCTGCTGTTAGGTCTCTTGTAAATTCTTTGTTTGAGGAAGCGGTGTCATAGCCCACGCATGGCACTGACATCATCACAGACTGACAGGAAATGGATGATTACAATTCACATGGAAGCTGATGAACAGAAATAGCACAAATATTCAAGTTATCCTAAAATATACAGTATAATTTATTGCTGCAAAGTACTAGCCAGAATTTTGGCCTTGCCGAGTCACTGTGCTCACCGTTATTATGTTTCTCAGACAATGCAACCAAAGGTCCACAGCATGGAAATAAACAAAAACTGAATACTTTGGGACATTCTGAACAGATTCCAAGCTGTGCATCTGTCACATGCAAAATGCAGAAAGTTTCCTCTAGAGAGGATTCACTGTGAAGCACACTGAGACGGCAATGTGGTCGACTGGGTTATGTCCTGAACACCATCACCAAAATACCCCCCAATCAATGATGCAAACTAGAAAATCTATTTGAATTATTAGAGGGTAACGCTAAACGGTCCACTGGTTGTGTTCCTGTTCTGGGTGTACCTTACTTCATGCCCTATGCCTCCCTGGATAAGGTCCAGACTGAATGTGACCCTGAGCTGGATAAGCAGTTATTAAAAACGGGCACATTGAGGAAGAGATGAGTCAAAAACAAAACGCCACTTACTTGACCACTGAAGATATCTAAGCTCTTCAGGCAGTTTATAAGAGCTTGTTCAGCCAAATGCTGCAGCTGCCATATGTTTTATACTAAATCTAATATTAAAAGCTGTGGGCTGTGTAAATAAAACAGGAAGGACATCGGGGTTTACGGGAGGATAGAGATTGTTATGCGGTTTGATAGGTTGAGCTGTACACTGAGCAAATCATGCAATCTTCATGCAGCTCATTTGCATGAGTAGCTATACAAATTAACAGGCTTCTAGGAATAACAACTTGCGTTTTAAAAGCAGTTACGCATATGTGTCATTCTGTATCAATTTAAAATGCACTTAATTTGCGTTCAGTCCTTTCGTCCATCACTTTGCTTAGGTCACTATATGCAATGGAATCCATAATTATGAACTGCATTTGTATATCACCTTCTACTCAGTCTCCATCATCTGCAGAGTAGATTGCAAACTCCATATACTGATAACAAATACAACTACTAATGTGTTAAAAGTCAGACACAAGTGAGAGGAGAGTAACAGTTCTGTAAATATGCAGAACACACTCGTAGCCATGCACATCACGGCACTGAGGAAATAAGCATGCAACTCTGTGGGGCTGAGGAGCAGAACAATCTGTCCTCTCTGCCCCCCACCCCCTACCACACACACACACACACACACACACACACATACATACACGCAAAAACACGAGACCTGATCACTGACAGCACAAAAGGGTGTGGATTGTAGGTGCACACCTTCCATTGATGCCTGCATAAATCTCTGGGGATAGCCCAAAGGCATGCTTATTGTCACACAATGCAAGAAACTGTGTTTCACATACATAAATACAATTTCGGGCTTTTAAACAATTTAGATGTGTTAGCAGATATCAAATATTACTTTCTGAAAAGTACAATGTTTAGGGGACAAAGCACAAAATAGCAAGTTCTGTTTTCTGTTCCACATATATCGATTACTGATATAACTTTCATCAATGCAAAAACAGCCAGATATCTGCAAGTTTTTCTTTTAACTATTGTCAGTCTAGCACAATGGGTGCACTTCAGACTGAAATTTAAAGTCAGCACAAGATCCAACTCTATAATTGGCCGACGTTATTAAGCGAATAACGCATTTTTATCGGTAAAATGGGTTTCTGTGAAATAATTTAAATTTGCCATGTCATCGGTAAAAAAAGAAATAAAAATCAAAAACCTCATGCTTTCCAAAGTAATTATCTAATTTTACGCATACTAATAACCAGCATTATTTTACTCATGGACGCCATAAAAATAGAAAGCCAACTATTTTAATCAATTAAATTTTACAAGATGATTCAACAAAGGCAGTGCCCGTAAGCACCCCTGGAGTCACGTCTGTGTCCATGGTGCTGAACACAGCGCCCCGGTGCTCTAAGCAATGATCGCAATACCAGTAATTGATCCTTAAAAAGTGATGATGAATTTTAAAATGCACGATTCTCATGGGAACACATTTCATTTTCATCACCTAAACTAAAAAACGATTATGTTAATTATTCACATTTAATCCGAAATTAAATCAATTCCATAAGTATCTTTCCGACCATGCATCACTGGTCGTTTCGGGGAAAACCCGATCACAAATAACATAATTGATGCAAAATATTTTTTTCCAAAAGAGAGAAAAAACGCGTATTTTTCAATAAGCGCATAAATCTGTTTTTTTTCAGTGAAAAGAATACGAGGCACTTGCAGCTCTACGTATAGATTTTTACCCAGGGACGGTCCACCATGCCCATGAATGACCGACGCGGATTTGATGGCAATGTGGCCCCGGCGTGGGGCTGGCGACCCTACCTTCCCTGTCGCAGAGCTGAATGGCTTCCAGACTCAGGTTCTTGATCATGTCCTCGCACGGGCTCGTCGGGCTGCTCGCGCTGTGTCCCGTGCGCGGAACCTCCATTTTCCCAGCCTCGCGCCTGTCTCCGTAACGCCGAATGGGATGCTGAGCGCGCGCTGCCGGATGAGGCGTCACCTTGCACGGCTGCTCCGCTCTGTGGGGCTTTTTTATTCCTCCTCTCTCTTTTCTTACCGGGTCTCTCTCAGTGGTGCGGTCGGGCGGTGCAGGACACTCCGCCGATTTGCCGACGCCACGGGAGAGGCACAGTGAGAACGTGCGGTAGCCGAATCGCTTTCAGCGTAAAGCAGTGCAGGGCGGACGGTTCCTTCTCCTTATTTTATTGGGCGTTTATATATTAATGAGTGCCAGTCTCTGAGGCGAGCCACAAGTGTCCATAATGCCGCGCGATAATCAACTAGCGTGGTTAATGGATTACCAGCAAATAAACACTGAATTAAACGAATTGTTATATAACGAGATTACCCGGCCTATTTCATTATCAATTTAACGCCCCGTTCATTTTGTGGTGGTTCTTTAGATTTCGTTCGACGAATCCACCCGGAATCTCAGACGTGGGTTTTCTTTGAAATCGAGCGTGGCGGCAAAAGCAGACACTGCCCTAGGTATTGCATATTATGGGTAATATCTCCTTTTATTTTGAATTTTATACACTATAAGTGATCTCCCGCCCACCCTTCAATGATTATTTTTATATTTTTTGGAGCAGCGATACCATATCGAAATACATTTTAATTAATTTAAATGTTTCATTTTCACAGACGCTCTCACACAAAGGTCTGAGGCGGTTGTACAAGTCCAGCCTGTTTTCACTTGTTTCCTGTTGTTCTCTTCTGACTCCACCCATTTCTACATGTTGGTAGAATCCAGAAATAAAATACAATACTTTGGCTTCATAAATACACCTGCTGTTCACAATGCTGAGAAAAGGCCAATGGTTTGTATCAATACACCTGGGTCAGTTACAGGTTGCTTAAATTACTTACTGCCAATTAATTCTGCCAGTATGGTAATGCTGGCCCCGATCTTCTGGAGAAACATCTTCTGATAAAAGCTTGTTTTAAAAATATCATTTATATATATTTCCTTTGCTACTTCAGTCCATTCAGTAACTAATGGTCCTGAAATAACTGTTAATATCTTAAATTATGTGTGAACATAAATTGCACGCTTTTGTGATGCATGTCTTTGGAAATACATTTAACAGAAATGGTGTCATGGAATTAAAGAATTGTGAATTTGTAGAGTGCATACATAAGAAATTTGCAATTTATACATCCTAAAATACTTTGAGTAATATTACAAATCAAGGTATTCAAGGCATTCATGTGGAAATGCAGTTCCATTGACAATTCATGTCACAGAAAACATACCTAATAAGTACAAATCTGTAGTTCAGAGCCAGCTGAATAGGGTTTTCCTTATTATTACTTCCATAACTATGTATTGTACTGGAAATAGGATGTCTTCTTTAGCTGTGCTCACCAGCGTTCGGGAAAATCAGGTGGGTTTCTTGCAGCCGCAGTCCATTTAGAGCTTTTGTTCAAGCCTGCAGCTGCACGTTTTGTACTCTGAGTCATTCTTGGAATGGCACTGCCCAGAGATTTTTTCGAATGTTATTAAATCAGTTTGTTTATTGCAATGCTATGCTGATAGACAGAACCCTTATCTGTGTCACCCGTAAAGTTAATTTATAATATCAGCCAAAGCCAAATCAGTCCAGGATGTAATCCACCACGCTCCATTTGCTTTCCAGGAACACAATAACCTAAAATAATAAGTGGTTAGATAAAATGGGTGGGTGGATCAAATAAAGCAGGGGTATTCCGTTTTATTTGCTTGAAGAGATCCAGTGAATTAAAAAGTCCTTAAGTGCCATTTTCACTGAATATGAGCTAGAGGTTTGGCTGTTGAACACCGGAAGGGTAGAAAGGTGTACCATGAGTTTTTGAGACAGAAACACACTGGGATTTGTTTTGGCGTTCTTCTATTACACAACATTTTCTTAGCCCATAAAAGCTTCTCTCTGGGCTCAGTGCTTTTCACTGAGTCTTCAGGTGATGCAAATCTGCGTTCCCAGCTGAGTCAAAGTACAGAACAATCGTTCAGAGGATTATATAAATAGAAAAACATTGAACTGCACGGAGAGTTATGAACCTTTGGTTTTCTAAACTACAGAGTCATATGTTAAGTAAGGCATATGTTAGTTGCTTCCTGAATAAGAGTTTTGTTTATCTTCATGCTATGTTAAACAACATACAAGATTCTCGCGCTGGGTAATGTTCACACCTTTGGTTTTATTACAGTTTTACAACATAGACCACAGGTGTATACAGTAGCACTGACAAAATGCTGAAATGCCTGACCATTCGCATTGCTTTGTCTATTCTATCTCCCGCTTTGGGCCATCTGGTCCTGATCTCAGAGACCCTCAATGGTGCCATAGGCAGACACTGGCATGGCGACAGTATCCGGAGATGATCCAACCCCTCATCCTGATCTAATCTTCTACATTCAATTTCTTCCAAATATCCACAGAAAACAGGATTTCACAACCATGGTCCTCAAACATCAACAGCTAGGATCGTGGGTGTGATTAGTAGGTATTCATGCATTTTAAGAATGCGGTGTATGATTTAAGAATTTGTAGCCAATATATTTGAGAACAATTCTGAATCACCTTTCTTATAAGAGACTTGTATTTCATTTGGTTTTGATTTTTCACTGTTTCTGTTCACCATGGGGAAAAAACACTTATAAAGTGCTTTCTGACCATTTTTTGGAGGTACAGTATATACTGAAATATATATACTGGTTGAAATTTTTATTACAAAATCTTGGTGACTAAACTGTAACATCTGAACACGGGAAAATACCAACAATTTCAAACAAATTTTATAACCAGTGTTTTTTGTTAAAAACAAGTTCATACAGAATGTGTTTATCTTTTGAGCCAAATTATTCTTTGCAAATTGCCATTTGCTCATTTTCCTGTTTTATTTATTGTCTGTTTGTATTATCTGATCTTCTTAGCTCACCATTCCTTCTACCATCCGTCTTTCAATCACTAATCCGAATAGGGTTCCACTGCGGCTGGAAGCTACTCCAGCACACAAGGCAGGTAAACACCTATGAAAATCATACCAGTCCATCACAGGGCACACACTATGGGAAATTCATAAATATCGACTTATGAATTTTTGGACTGAGGCGGGAAACACCACACCACGGTGAGGGTGAAGTCAATCCTTTGGAAGCGTGATGTGACGGTGCTACCCTGGCTGAGGCATGCATCATTCATGTTCCCAGAGTGACCTCATAGAATCAGTATCCAAGGTTAATTTCCTTGCTCCCCGAGATGGTGGTAACCAGGTACTTATGGATTTTTAATGTCCATTGAATATTTACTATCTAGTGTATAATAAAGAGAACATCACCTCCACAACCCAACTATCTTCACAATAAAATTATGCTTGGGCTATTTGCAAAATGTAGATTGATGCCCATTTGCACATTCACCGATTATGTTCTGTCAAAATCATTTTCCATTTTTGTCCAAATATATATTTCTTATACTTTCATGTTTCCAAGTGAAAGTGGCTACAAATCAAGACACACATTTCATGCAAAAAAGGCCATTTTACTCAGGTATGGATTCTAGTCTTTTACTTACTATTAATACACCCACCATCTGAGATTTTTTTTTGTGGTCTATACATAATTTAGACTTGCTATTCCTTAACCTTGTGGAGGCATCTGAATTGTGTATCATTTGTCTTGAAACCTGATGTTTTATTGAGCAAGAACACCAAGTTCATTCAAAGTTCATCCATACGACTGATGGTGAAAAAGGAAGGACTTGTTTTCAGGGACAAACTTAAGACCACAAAAGATGAGTTTGTCATATTTATTTTGGGTATATATCAAGCTCAATTATTAAAACTGGCCAGATTCAACATAAGACTTTAAATACATTTCATGGAATTTGTTAATATAACTTGTACACTGAATCTCATATTAAGGATACAGTGTCGGCATTAAATGTTGATATGTGGAAAAAAATCTACAAATTCGGTGCACCACACATCATATGGCCATTTGGGATAAAACAGTCAGTGTCATATGCCCTGTCACTGGAGATGCTACTGTTCAGATGAAAAGTGTGGAGTCATGGGCCACTTCTGCAATCCCCGCCTCCCAGGACGAGACCTTCAGCCAAATCCCCCTGAGACTAATGACGCTGCACGGCAGGCTGGCCTGTCCACGCTAGTCTGCTGCTTTTCCATCTCTCTTCTGTCTATCGTGTGACTCCGCCCCCCCCCCCCCTCCCCACGGCCTCCCTCTACGGCGTGAATTTTTTGCACGTGATTGCATCCGAATGTGCTCCACTGGTAATTTTCTCATATAGAGACCCTCGTCCT
>JABFDZ020000045.1:10840399-10858793 GCA_019775955.2 Pollimyrus isidori | reverse complement strand
AGGTCCTTTTAATTGAAATGGTAGTTTACAAATCCTGTCCTAGATCAGAGTGTCCTCCCTGACATGGATTATCTGGTCACCCTAGTTTATCACCATTTGGTTTGAACAGTGTAAGCTAGCATGAGAGCATGGCGCATGATTCAGTCAAGATCCGTCTATGACATAATTGATACTTTACACCAGGGTTGGGGAATCTGTTCCATGGAGAACCGGTGTCGGTGTGGGTTTTTGGGATGGCTTCACAAACAACCAATAATAAAACAGTGGTTCTCAACTCCAATCCTGGAGACCCACTGTTATTGGCTGATTAAGAGGTCATCCCAAAAACCCACACCTACACCGGCCCTCCATAGAACAGGTTCCCCACCCCTGCTTTACACTGAGACAACTCCCTCTGAAGGGATCAGGCAGTTTTCCCCTATCTTTTGGGTCCACAAATTTACTGACGAATGAAATAAGGACCACTCCAAACCCCTTGGTGACCTACAAATGGAACTATACCAGCAGGTTGATTTACACTGTTGCATTAACTGTCCATCCATCAATTTTCCAT
This sequence comes from Pollimyrus isidori, assembly GCA_019775955.2. Lineage (NCBI taxonomy): Eukaryota > Metazoa > Chordata > Actinopteri > Osteoglossiformes > Mormyridae > Pollimyrus > Pollimyrus isidori. Next base: position 10,858,240 of record JABFDZ020000045.1, on the reverse strand, counting down.
AACTACTTACCCAGCATAGGGTCAAGGTGGCTGAAATGACTGTAGTTATAACTATTATCCTAAAATAATAAAACTTCTGGTTGAGACAGTAACACAGCTCATTTATTCATAGGAAAGTTCAACAGTTTAAATGGTTATTGGCAAGAGGCTGGTTTCCTCTGCACGAAGACACACAAATAAAACCATATTCCCGAACTCAATAAATCAGCTGTTTTCGTTAGACTGAGCCGTTTGTTTCATAATGTCAAACAGATTTAACAAAAAGCAGGGAAATACATATTTCAGATTTTCTCGATGCATAGACCGTTAGCTTCCCAACAATTAGCGGCTATAACCATCCAAATCATGTCCCAGACTTCTCCGGACTCAATCTTAAGTTTCTACCAAAGCATTCGGCTCAGAGCGTTGACCTTGCAGGCCATATGGTCCGTTCCAGGTCTAAGCGCCTCTAGGCCTGAAAATGTGGCAGTTCTACAAAAACTTGAAAGAGGCAGGGGCTCATGAGGGAAAAAATAAAACAGGAAAAATGTAATTCATTGCATTCTTTAAAATATTTTTTCAGCATTCACCGCAAGCCACAACGCTGGTCAAAGAACCTCATTTTCAATCTATACAACCCAGGAAAACAGACATATAAGCTTGGAAAGATTTTGTGGAAAAAGAGCTTGAATGTTTCAGCCTTTACACAGTAAACAAATTGAAAAACCAAAAGGAACTGAAAAAAATTGTTGTTCAGTATGACTTGGAGGTATGACATAAACAGCATATAATATAAAATACAAGATACGATTCTGTCAGTTATTGGTACACATACCAAAAACAAAACTTCTTATCTGGAAATGTATCTTAAATATTTTTTATTTGATTGATTATTCATTGATGGGCAAAACTGTGTCTAATAATCTGTCACACAAACAATAAAAAATTATGTCTTACTGTTACTGATTGTGAAAAGTAGGCATGCCACTGTACTTTTTTTCAAGTTTTTTATTTTAACTGAACATAGATTTTCAATAAGTATTGTATTTTTGTTTTTCACCTCTATCATTGCTAAAGGCTTGTCTGCCAACCCCCTTAAAGACTGCTTCTCAGTGAATTATCCATCCATCCATCCATCCACCCACTTATTTAGTACAGGACCATGGGGACGAGTTTAGCTTCAGGACAGGGCACAGGGCAGGGGAGGATCCTGGATGGGATGCCAGACCATTGCAGGGAGGACACACACACACACACACACACACACACACACACACGTGCACAAAAATGGTCCATATTTCAAAAGAAGTGTCTGACTCAAAACTACTAATATGATTAATTAAATAACTGAAGATATCCATGAAAAACACAAGTAATATGGAAACTCTAAAATATATATTGTCCATGTTATGTAATATTCATTTAGGCTAGAATTCTCATTTAAGCCTAAAATACATTTAAGGGAGGCTGCCATTTTCTCATAATCTGCCATAATCCCAAAATTCAGTAAATTATAATGATGAAATGCAACTCTCCAGAAACAGTTCCAGTGGATTCCTTTGCCGGGGCTTTGAGAATTTGAGAACCCCAAGATTAGCGGACATATTGGCTTTGGACTGACATTTCAAGTGATTATTCTGAATTACCCAAGTGTTTATGCATGAAACTGTCATTTTACCAACACGCAACGTCCCAATGCTTCTACGCAATGACAGTCAAACCGATAAAGCGCAAAGAAAAACATTTTATAACCTTCATATTAGTTCCTCAGCATCCAAAGAAAGATATTTTAAGCTGATTCTTTTTGCTCTTTTGATTGCTAGGTGCACATTCATATTTAAGGAAAAATACCACTTCTTGTCTAATATAGGTCGTAATAAACAGTATGAAGAAGCACAGCACATTTCCAGTAATGAGGCTGCAACAGAGAACCAATCCAGTGCATCCTGGGAAGTCAACAGGCATGTAAGGAATAGGCACAGCAAGACAAGGGAGAGTGGGGACTAGTGTTTACATATATTTATTATTTTGTAACAAGGCCTCCGATTGGTATAGAATGCATTAAACAGATTTTTGCTTATTACACAAAATGTCGTCTTCATTTTAAAAGTACAGACACCACAAAATACAGCCTTTTCCTGTTACATATACAGATATTTTTAAAAAAATCATCCATAAGGCACTGGCCAACTAATGCTTTCTTTGCTACTGATTCCGACACTGTATTGTGCATAATCAATTTTCAAAGGCAATAATGAGAAGTAACGTTTCCATATTCCATTTAGTCAACATAGGAATTTGTCATTTCCAGTGTTTCCTTTTCTACAGCCCTGTACCTCAACCTGTCCCTTTGTGAACAGGAAGTCCTTTGTCAGTTGCATCTAACCTGCTGACAATACTGCTAGGCGTGACAAAAGGCCGTGTCTAAAAAAAGACTTAAAGGTTTTTTTCTTTTCCTCTCTTTCTTCTTCCTGGGAATCATGAAGTGTACGAAAGAAATCACAGCTCCCCGTTCATAAATGGTGGAACGTGGATAATTTTCGTGCTCGATGGACCATTTTAAAGGTCGAACAAAAGCTGCGGAAAAGCAGCAGGAGAAAAGTACTAATGAAGTTTGGAGTCGATGTTCCCAAGACATGTGAATGTGCCTTATTGCAGACTTTTACATTAAATTGTGTGGTACGGTTGCATATATTTTTTTGCATAGTCCATTGAATTGAAATGATTGCATGGATGCATCCTGGTCCCCGCACACCATGGGGAGGATCTATTGCAACTGGTTTTATTTATGATGCTGTCCGGTGCCCTTCATTACAAAAACAATTATGAAACAGGAGTACCAGCAAAGACCACTTATGAGAGGAAAATCGGACCATTTACCGCAGACTATCTGTCCTCTCAAACTGAATAACAAAACTAGACAAAATGATGCTAATATGTCATTCTTCCTTTGTTGTGCAATTATTACAAAACTGTACGTACCTCTTACACAAAAAGGACAAATTCAACATTTTAATAATAAACACATGGTTATACTACATGTACAGGAATATTGCATATGCTAGTAGCAAGTATCAGTTCTTGAATAGTTTACATAAAACTAAAAATGTGACCCTTTTTTGACTGCAAAAAAGTTTAGTTTTCCTCTGATGTCTGCCTCTGAGAAAAGCTACACAGCTCACCTCTGCCGAATTATCAAAAATACAGACTCTGTGGCCTTCAACTGGAAAATAGCCCCGTTAGTATTTTTCACAGTTTAATATCAATGTCCTTCGTAAATGTATCAGTTGTATTTGTTTTGTTTCCTTCCCCAGGGAGAAGCACATGGTGCTTTTTAGACGATCTACATGTGTTGCGTTTAACCGGCGCACTGAGCTCGTGGCTCTCTGGGGGGGCGCTGTTAAACGCAGCTTTCACACTCAGCTGGGAGACTGTGTCATGGAAAGGGAAAAAAAAAAGAAACAACAACGAGGCGAAAAGGTTTGCACAACACAAGGCAACGAAGACCCTTCAGGAGAAAAACTTTTGGCCCTATTTTATTTTCCCCCAGGAAACAGAATTCCAGTCCGTGTACGTAAACCACAAAAGAAGTATGTGTGTGTGTGTGTGTGTGTGTGAGAGAGAGAGAGAGAGGGCTGCAGTAATGCAGCGGTGGTCAGACCCCAGAAACAAGGGATGAGTAAGGGTGTGGGTCACACCCCCCCCCTTCAAAATCCAGAACTTCACTGCATTTTAAGAATTCCGCCTGCTGCAGTTATTAAAGGACACAAGTGGAACCAAAAGAATAAAAACATTAATAGAAATGAATGGAGGTTACACTGAGGTTAAAAAAATAGGGAGAAAACAAGATCAGGCTTTTAAAATTATACATGGAGAGCATACGATGCAGCACACGTGACGCAAGCGAAGGACCAAACATCGGGTACGTTCCACAAAGCACGGGAAACAATTTGCTCATATAATCATGTCCCTGCTCACCTGGTCGTGATGCTGCTTCACCCCACTCATCATTGTCATCGTCTTCATCTTCACCTTTTAACCACACAATGTGCTTACATTTTGGCTTGGTACCCAAGTAAGTGCTGAATGTATACATGTACATAGGTATGCAGATTACAAAAATATGCATCCACAGGCAAAAGAATATAGCATTCTTAAAGTGCACAGGAATGATACAACAACAAACTAAGATTACACATAAATAGTATCAAAAAGATTTTTCACTAAGCAATCTGCCTATTCCTTCAAATATACGACAGTGCATGAATTCTTTTATTCCTTCACAACAGCTGAAGCTTCTGTAGATGAGGGACAGTCTCAGATAGGGTACCATGGTCTCTTTTCATGAATGACAGGCTTAAGCACTGCCACTTTCCTGTTTGGCACTTTTGGCTTTGGTCCACGTTCCTGACTCTGAGTGAGTGGTTTCTGATACAGGCAGGGGTTACTCTTGGGGGCTCAGGAGGAGAAGGACCTCTGCATCCTTCCTTCCACCTTCCCTACACCATGTTCCCCGCCCGGGGACCTACCACCGGCCGCTCACGCTGGCAATGTCCGAGTGGTACTGGCGAGGCAGACGCCCGCTGGCTCCGCCCTCCAGGAAGGAGGAACGGATGTTTGGCGGCTCGAAAAGTTTTCTTCTGTTCTTATTCAGTTCTAAAAAATAAAAAATAAGACAACATTTTTTAAATAATCTTATCTCCCTCATAGCTTTACCATGAAATTCTTAAACAGCAAGATATCGGATGTTCATCAGTATGCATACTAGACCATTCTTGTATTCTTGCATACTTGTTTATCGTCATCTTCCGTTGCCAGTACTCAAGAACAGAAGTACAGAGGACAGTAAAAAAAAATCCTGATTGTCTTTCTTGCGCAGGCCAAAATATCAAGGCTGCACTAGTTGCATCTTCGCCAGTGAGAACAATCCCATGATTCATTTTGTCCCAAGTTCGTTCCGGGGATGCAAGTTAGCAAGAACGCTCTTGCCAAGAAAATATATTCTTTGTGTTCTTGGTATTGATAAACTTGTCTCGGTCTTATATAACCCAAGTTTGTTGACATCACTGAGGACCTTTGCTTGACAACTGACCAAAGAGAATTTCTCGGAAGCTACTGATGAGCCATCCATCAGTGAGAATAAGTGACTGCGGGCAAGTGGAACAAAATGAACTGGAAACTCGATGCACAGCCCGCTAAAAACCATGAGAAAAAGTATTATAATCCATCCAGTATTAATCACAGGATGTCTATATCTTTCTTCTGGCAGGTCTTAAGCATGAGCTTCAAGCCTTGCCAGAATAAATACGATATGAGATTCTGTTAGACTTTTAAAGGGGTTTGCATTTGAGAAGGGCAGTCCTGTGTTTATTAAAGTCTACTTTTTGGAAAAAGTACAGAAAGCAGATTTGAATTAAGTGGGGTGGACATTTCTGTGTGTTTTTATGAAGATAGTCGTATTCTGATTTCGGAGGTCCAGATTCCATCTGTAGAGATTACAGGAGATAAGTGTGCTAGAGGAATAAACATGTGGTCTCATCCATTTCCCCATGGCGTCTGCAGAGTGCAGTGCATGTGGAACATTTGTTCGCCGAAAATGCAAACAGAGACCAATAGCACACTTAAAACAAACACATACAAAAGAAATGAGAGACAAGTTAACCTGCAAGCGTAGTCTCTGAATTCCCTACGATGCTGGTTAGAGAGCTATGTAGATTTGCTTAAATGGTTCTGGAGGGAGCACAGCAGAGAGAAGCTTTTTCAAGCTGCTTGTTAACTCGACGTCTACTCGATCACGCAATGGAGTTATGACAAACAGCTCTGTGCGGTGAAAAACCATGGAAACGGCAGGAGCTTACATTGCTGGATCAGGATCAGGAAGCACACCCCATGACATGGACAGTCAGGCCCCCTATTCCACCATAGGATGATGACAGCTTAAGCTGTTTTCATACTGGCTCACTTCTTGTCTGGCAGTAGCAGAGTATCATGTGACCCAGATGAGCCAACATCAAAGACAGCAGGGTAAGCTAAGTGACTGGAAAAGCTGGGAGGGAGTCACCTGAGATGGCCAAGAGCATCTTCCTCCGGGCTCCAAACGTAGTAATGCCAAGCTCCTTCAGGTCCTGGTCCGTCAAGGTGAGGAACGTCTGCAGGTCAATCTGTACCAAAAAATATTTTTTTTTGATAAAAGAACATCAATTGAAAAGAACACCTTGGTGTCTAAAAGATGAATGATGTTGCTTGCTATATCATATGCAGGGCTCTTCAAATCTGGTCATCAATTCCAAATCCAGGTCTTGTTTTCAGCTCTCCCAGGAAGTTAAATAATTACTAATTCTGATTGGCCAAAGTGTCTTCACACCAGGCTGGAAAATCAACAGTGCTCAGCCCTTGAGGACCATGATTTTAATAGCCCTGAAATATAACATATATATCATGGTATACAAGACAGGTTTAAATTAGGATCAGTCGTTAAGAGGTTAACTCATCTGTAGAGTTCAAACTGTGCAAATATCATCAGTAAACATAACTGAGACAGATTGTGACCGAAAGTGTTGCCTTTTCTTACAGTTCATTATTCAAAAGCATAAATATACTTTTTAATAAATGATACCATCAGATAATAAGACCATTTGTTAGGATAACAGGTGAGAATCTTGCTGATGTGAAAGACATTATAAAAGTTCCACATGACAGGGGGACTCTGCTCCTTATACAGTATGATTCCATCCACCCCGGTGTCAATACTGTAAATAAACGTACCTCCTGCTGCTGAAAAACGTCAGTGTACTTCCCCAATCCCAGCTTGCTGAACAGTTCGGGGAGGTCCGAGCCTTTGAAGGAGATGTTGAGGTTGCACCCATTGCTGCCCGTCATCGATGATATACAGTCCATGTAGTTACTGCTGCTTAGATAGTGCTCCACTGTAAGGCCAAATAGACGAGCACAGCGTTGGATTTACGACTGTGGTATTTCAGACCTCCTCCACCCGCACAGACTGAGGTATCGGCTCGTCGGACTTTCGTCCTCCTCCAGCTCGGTCTGCTGACTGCAGCAGTCTCAGCACCGCCTGCAGTTCCACCCAGAGAGAGCTAACTTCACATGCAGAGTTTTTATTAAGAGGCTGCTGCAGGATCATTTGTGCATTACAATACTGTGTCTGGAAAAGGTTGATCAGCCAAAACTTACTGACGTCGTTTCTTTTATGGCTCAGAGGTGAATTAATAAAAAAATATTTCCAGTTAAAAGCAAGCAGACATAATGAAGCCCCCTGGGCCCATAAAAAACCTGGCAATTCAGTACAGAAATGACATAAAGTACCGCGGGGCCAGTGGGTGGGAGGGGCCTGTCTCAGCTGATGCCGATAAGCAGACAGTGACGGGCAGGCTGGCAGACAGACGGGCATGCGGGCAAAGGAGATATAACAGGGAGAGAGACGAGCAAGGAGACTGGCAAGCGGGCGCTCAGGGAGGTGGGCAGAGGACACGCCGGGAGTGACATCAGCAGCCCGGCGCCCAGACAGATATGATGAAAGCAGGGCGACATTTACGCAGACGGCAAGCAGAGAAACTGGCAGACAACGAGGGGGGAAGGAGGCGGGAGGGAGGAGGAACCTGATTTATTTTGCTTCCTTTTGGGACTGATGGCTGGAGAGAAGTCGGAAGGACAGGGAAGGGCTCCGCCATTCCTCTCTCTCCAGTTATCCGAGTCGCTGCCGCTGCAGATGCCCTCACGGCTATTGGATCGGGAGAGGGACAGGGGGGAACCCTAGAACAATGAAGAACACCTTGGCAAAGTGGTCTGGGGGTAGCCCGCGTGTAACAGGGTCAGTGGGCAAAGTAATATTTAAGGAACTGCTGACGGCCCTCGCTCTGCCGTCATTTGATTACACTTCACACATCTAAACGAAATTAATTCCCTTTAATTGGTTGAATAAGCAAAATAAACACATATCAGGGGTAAAGTGCAAAATGTTACGCTATGCAAAATGCACCAGATAAACAGAAGTAACAGCCAAAGCCGGCCATGCGTGGCGGTTAACCTCATAGGTGGTAGACATGGTCGGCTTGTAGGCCACGTGGTTGGCTCGCCGGAGCTCTTTAATGGTCTCGGCCGGCATGGATTTCGAGAAGCCAAGTCCGCTCCACGTGTTGGTGGGCGTCCGGACCTCGGTCACCACCGGCTTCTTTAGCATGGCTGAAAAGAACGCAAGCATCCAATTGGAGTAAGCCAGACATAAAATGGCAGATGCACAGTAATGCGATCCGAGCCTTTGGCAAGTACAGCCTGGCAATAGTGGCAAATAATCTCTCCCGGCATCTCATGCTACACCTTTGATCTGGGCTGTCTAATAATAGGTTTTCATCAGCAAGCTCATTGGCTAAGTCAGTCAGTGAGAACGTTAGAAGCCACAACAAGTAAGTAGTTAGGAAATCTTTTATTATAGGTTTGATGTTTACTGTAAATCAGAAATAGAGAGATAATGACACACCGAAGCAAGCCAAGCAAGATTTTCACATTTCGGACAGTAGTATTGCCCCATTCGTAGCCAACAAAGTAAACTAAACACACCAGATATCACCATTTGTTACCATTCCATTTGTTGCCGTTTAGATATTTTAATAAAGTGGCAGAAAAATTCCTCTTAGAATGTTGACACAAAGATAGTATGCTGAGTTTGAAGTGCAGGATGAATTGTGTTATTGTGAAATCTCCTACCTTTTGTTGCCAACAGCTTTTTCTGCTCATAATCAAATGCCTGAAAAAAGAAAGGAAGCGAGATGTTTCCGCAATACAAAGGGCCTGGTCTTTGAAATCAGGAACAGCTTCTTGCTTCCAGTACCGAGCGATTCAGACTAAACCTTATCTCTTTCACGTCCAATTCTGTCAGTGTTTTTTTTTAATACTCATCCCTTGGTGACGTTTTGGTCTGTAAAAGCTCAAAGCGTGAACAGCGCATGTTCCTCAAAACGGCTGGGAATGAAGTCATGAGAAAAACAGCTGAAATATGTAAGAGTGGCTCCCTGGAGGAGGCCATTTGGAGACAGGATGTTCCTCACACACACAAGCCTGCGTTACTGTGTTTGCTGGTCATCGTTCACTGACACTCACTTCATTCCAACAAATCATTAGTTACCACAGACCATAAAAAAACCTTATAAACAGATTATAAACTAATAACAAAAAATTCCTAAATCTTTAGTTTCTGGGGAGAAAAAAAAACAACAAATAAAATGATTTCTTAGTAACATCCCTCGTGTCCATTTTTCATGTTACACTTATGGAAGGGACATTCTGTCGACATTAACATAAAACCAACAGATGCAGGAGCTCCTCAGCAGCCTTTCATAGTACACGATGGATCGATGTATTTGAGATCAGACCACCTATAACCTAAAGTCAGGCTTTCTCATAATATGTTACACTAGTGGGAACCAAGACTCACTCAGTCCTCATGCAATCCAACAAAGGACTTCCATTCATCTTCTAACACTCACTAAGTCGACAGAAATTTTCTTGAAAATGTATCCCGTGGGTTAAGTGAGTTGCTTCTGCATACATGAGTTTCTCCAATGGAGACCTGGCTCGCGGAGATGTACCTGCATGTTAGCGAAGGAGGATTGCGGTGCCAAGCGAATCCTCTCAGAGTTCTGCTGGGCCGCCCTCTCGGCTGCCCGCTCGCTGCCCGGGGCCCGTTTGTCTGCCACAGGGCCCTCGGAGACACTTGAGTCTGAATCTGAGAGCAGGCAGTCTGAGCTGGTGGAAGAACGAGACGTTAGCCCTTTGAGTGGGAACCCATGCTACACTGAATGCTAGCGGCCTGCTTTATGTAGCCTTACGGCCACATGCCGCCTTATATGCCTTCCAGGAACAAACTGTAACCCCCTAAAATATCTTGTTTCAGAGCTTCTTCAACTAAAACAGCAAAACTAAGAGTCCTTCATGCTAACACACCTCATGTTTGTTTCCATCCCAGGAAAGCTAAAATGTAGCAGTACAACGTCTGCCTCTTTGCTGGAAAATATAAAGAAGTGAGTAGTGAACTTTCCAGACCTCTTACTGGAAATTGCCACGAAAGCCCATACTGGAACCAGCGAGGTAAGGAAAAGCAGTCTCAGTGCTGAGCTCATGTCCAACCTGGAACATGCTGCCCTGACAGCACCACACCCAGGTTCTCAGGGATCCTTCTAACGTTCCCTCAGTTCTAACAACCTGCCTCTGAACTGGGTAAACAAATCACACCAATAAAGGCCCTAACTCACAGTCCTGATGCCTTCTGACTCTGCCGGCAACATTCCATACATTTGCTGTATGTGTACAAATTCAAATAGTATTATTGTACCAAGAGGTCAACATAAAGTGAAACGGATATAAGGAGAACTACCTCCACAAGAAAAGAGAGGATGGACATTATGCTTCTGTTTTTAAATTTTTCTTTTTTTATTTGATGAATGGGCAGTGGCTGCAAAACTGATTGGTTAAGAAACGGCTGTTTTTTCAGCCGGGTGTTTACTGGCATGGTTCATGCCAAGCGGACTGCTCAGTGGCGTGAAGGGCAGTATAGAGTATTGTGATGATCAGCACAGATGAGTAATCAGTTTCAGCTGGGATTGCTGAGCAGGCAGATGCATCATAGGAAAATATACTGTGGGGGGAAAAAAAAGCTACAGGTGCAAGGCAGAGAATAACCCAGGATGGGCGCCAACCCGTCACAGGGTACGCTCGCACGTGCACACCTACGGGCAGTTTGGTAACTCCAGTTAACCTCTGCATGTTTTTGGTGGGGAATCCAGAGTACCCCGAGGAATCCCCATCACGACACGGTACCGTCCTGCAAATGTTTAAGTCACACTTAAGATTTTGAGTGTGATTTCTATGCTTTCATAGATATTTGCATATTAATTAACTATTAAATATACTGTTAATTTAATAACAGTTACCAGCCTAATGATGATTCAGACTGATTTATACAGGATAAACACTGTCGGTTAAAAACTGAGAACCTGTTGAGGCAGCTAGCAGCTCATACATTTTTTATGGGCCTTTTGCTTGTCATATTTGCTTGTCCAATTGGTGTAATTAAGAAATGCATGGTTTGAACAAAGGTCAGCTCGCTTTGGCAAAAGCAGCACTGGAAAACCCTGGGATATTGATCTCAATCATAATAATGTGCCCTGAAATGACACCCAGTAATACGTCCAATAGCTTACAGCACTCTTACACCAGATTGTGGACCGGATGGGAACACACTGCTCCGGACAAAAGTTTCTGCTAAATAAAACTAGCGTAAACGTAAACATCTAGCTCATTAGTGGTGGGCCTGACGCGGCCTTGGGGAGACATACTGAAGGTGGGAGTTCTTGGTGCCTTGCAGGAGCTCCACGGCTTGCCGCTTGCCGGCAGACGGCGTCTTGCAGGACGACAGCATTTGCTTGAGCTCACTGCTGTTGGCAGAGTGGGAGGGGCTCCTCGGCATGCCCACCTCCACGAAGGCGTCATTGGACCCTGGAACGCAAAGCGGGCGGGTTTTCAGCCGGTTTCTGGCCGTGTAGATATTTCTAACAGCGGACCACGGGTTGTCAGGAGAGCCGGGCAGGGCAAGACTCTCGCCTCAGCGGGAAGGAATTTAGCGTTAGCTGCCCTGGCTAGCCAGTCTGTTCTCCGGGTATCACGTTTGATTAACTCCTCGCCTGAACATCTGACGATCTCACACTGGTGGAGCCAAGTCAAACAAGCAGCGCACAGTGGGATGGAATGACGGAGCTGAGCTGTGTGTGACTGATCATCTCACTCAACCGGCAAGGCATTAAAAAACAGCCACACCCAACCCAAGAGAGATCATTTATAAACATTAGGACATTCAGACAGACCTTTGGAGACAATCTAAGCTATCTTTTATGGGCCTGTACCTTCATCTGGGCTGGATTTGCTTGAGAGAGACTCGGCGGGACAATGGCCACCAGCGTCCTTTACGGAATCTCCATGCTTGGCACTCAGCACCTTCTCAGCCAGCGACGATGCCGACATGCGGCTGTAGACCGAGCTGGGGTGCTGCACGCACATGTGGGCGGGTCGGGCAGGAGGGAGACAGACCAACACGGGTTAATGCAGCAACGAGCTGTTGAATGCATCGCGAAACGCAGCCGGGATTCTGGGCTTCTTCTCCCGTCTTGTTTTTCCAAGCTCTCGAGACAAAGACGAGAGTCAGATGATCGTGACCTCAAGCAAAATAACAGCAAGCAAAAAAAGCAGGCTTCCCCCCCCAATTCCTCCAAGAGAAAATTCACGCCTAAAACATTCCCAGGCTGGTGAGCTGGTTTCTTTTGTGACCGCCCTGAGCATTGCAAAGTTTATATAACCAAGACTAAGCCAGCTGTACCCCTCATAACAGGTATGCCGGGTTGAGAGGGGTGGCCTCCCTGGAAACTCGAGGACTGAGAGTCATTAAAAGAGTAGCAGAACAACACAGCATTACCATGAAAGGTGTAATGTGGAACAGGCAGTGATCAGCCTAACCTGGCCCACATTGACTTTATTACTTTATGAATTTATTCATGTTTAAGGGAAAGTTTGACGGCCCTACAAGATGCTGGGTGCAGCGATTGTAGGACATGGGTAGTCCATGTCCTGTTTGTTGTCATATCCACTTATACTTATCCACTTATACAAGTATACTTATTATACAGAGACACTGTGTGTTACTCCAGCTATGATCTCACTTAGATCCACTGTGATCAGACTTCAGCTCAATGTGAAGCAGCTTAGCTCCACTCTGATCAAGCTTTGGCCCAGTCTGAACTGGATTAACCTCGTAATGACCTGGTTTATCAACAATATTATCAGATTTAGCCACACTACCATAAGACTGCTGCAAGACGGTTTAACCAGACAAGTGGACTTAGATCCACTGTGGTTGGACTTATGTCCACTGGAACCTGGTTTAAACCTGCTATGGTTGATGTATGCTGACTGAGCTGGTTTAGACTCACTGTGGTTGCACTTAAGTCTACTGGAACCTGGTTTAGCATTTAGACCCACTAAGACCTGGTTTAACCCCACTGTGAGCTGACTTTAGCCCAACTGCAGGCTTAAAGGCTTTTCCTTTTCTGAGAGTAGCTGGTGACTGCCAGTTTTCCTCTTTTCGAAAAAAAATCAACATTGGCCTGAAATCAGGGCACTTATGTTAATAACGCTTGGGTGCAGTTCAATAAATAAACCAATAAGAGCAGCAGTAATACATGAGCCTTGCAGCACGTCAAAAGAGATGCACGGGCACCTTCACGTGACCGTTGAGGGAGGAGGCCGTTTTGCCGCAGTCCGTGACCCCGTTGACCTTCGCATCTATGGGGGCCAGCCCCGGGGGTGGAGACGGGGTGCTGTGGGCGTAGCCCTGAACCCCGGACAGGAGGATGCTTGTGAGGGTGGCCTGCGTTGCTGGGTGAATCATCAGCGGCGATGAGAATCCTGAGACAAACACAGGATCTGTCAGAGTGTGTCTAGAGAACCGGAGGAGCTCCGAAAAAATGTGCTGCGATCATGTGACCTGCCCGTGCATCTTTACTGGCGGTTTGACTCTCGCTTCCTGTTCCTGTGTCACTCTCAACTACATTCCCCTTACTGCGCACACGCGTTTTTATGGCGACTCTGCAGGCAAGACAAAGTCACGGGGTCGGGCAGGACCCCAGCCCCGCGACGGCATTCTCACCCGGAGCGCTAGACGGGCTGGTGAGTGAGCTGGGCCACAAAACCGGGCTGGCGGTGGGGCCTCCAGAACCAAGGGTGGGGCCGCTGGTGTTGGGGGGCTGCAAGGGGCTCACCGAGCTGTTCAGGGCGTTCAGCAGCGTGTTGGGGGCGGAGCTACTGCTCAGGGAGGCAGCTGTGGGGCCTAGAAGACCTTAAAAACACACATGCCGATGTCGTCTTAACCCCCGAAAACATTACGTACCGCTACCAGCTCCAAACTTTTCACTTCATATATTCACACAGATAGAAAAACTCAATTCTGGATTGCGGGCAGCAAAATGCACATTTAAATCTAAAAATACAGCCCGGGACTGCTTTGGCACAGCAGGCTGCAATCTGAAGGAGGCCACCGCAGTTACTGGGGGCTGTGGACTCAGTAGCACACGTATCGCCCAGGGGGCAGCGGGTTCACGGGGATCAGAGCCATGTGCTTTAGCCGGGCTTATGCCATCGCATTCCAAACACAGTGCTTGTTAAATACTGAATGAGACACGAGGCTGGAGTCTGCAGCCAGTTGCCTGGGAAAGCAGCTGAGCCGCAGGGTCATGGTCATCTTTCTCACCCAGGCCACTGAGCCCCAGACCCGCTGAGGCCAGAATATCGAGGCCCACAGGGCAGATGACTGCAGGGGGGCTCCCAGCTCCGCAGCCGCCACCTCCACCAGGCAGAGTAGACACGCCGCTGTTCTCCAGACCCAGTAGGAACTTCCTGGCCTCGTACATACTCAGGGCGTTCCTCTCCACGCTCTTCACAATCACAGACTGGGTCACCATGTGAGAGACACAGAATTGGCAGGTTAGTCACCCTTAACAGCTCTACAAGAACTGTGTACGATTTTGCAGGATAGGACTCAGTGCCCGTGATTGCAAGGTCATAGTCCGGAGACGACACAGTGATGTCACCATTAGGTCCTCGAGCAAGGCCCTTAGTCTCGATTGCTCCAGGGAGCTGGATACTAGTTAGCCCTGCTGTCTGAGCCCAAAACGTGCACTGACCTGTATATGTGTCTGTGTTTCTCATGGGGAGCAAGAGGGACTATGTGAAAAGTACCAAATTTCCCCATAAGGATGAATAAAGTGGAAGATATAAATATGCTTTCAACTGCTGAGTGGTTTTGTTTCAAAGTGGACCCATTATTCAGTATTATTTTTTACTGGGTACTGTTTGAGTATTTAAGTCATTTTTGTAACTTTTTCCTCTACCTACCTCGACCTACACCAGGGGTGCCCAACTCGAGTCCTGGGGGGCCAGAGCTCTGCACATTTTTGGGTTTTCCCTCATTTAACACACCCGATTCAGCTCCTTGTGCTAATTGCCACACAGTTCTTGAGCTGAATCAGTTATGGTGGAACACGGAAAGTACTAAGCTACACAGGGCTCCGGCCCTCCAGGACTGGAGTTGACTACCCCTGACTTAGACCTTAAGAACAGGGTTCCCCAATTCTAGTCCTGGAGGACTAGTCTGTCACATAGTGTGCAGATTTCCCAGCTCACACACCTACTAAATCTGGAAATTGGCTGATGAGCTGAATAAGGTGTGTGTGAGCAGGGAAATCTATGGACTGTAAAGCAGACTGGCCATCCAGGACTGGAACTGAGAAACCCTGTATCACAACAATCGGAAACTACACTAAAGGGACAATTTGCAAGGGTAGCTTGCAAGTTCCTTCATTGGGGGAACTTCTCTGCAGCATTGCGGGAGGCTGCCTAAAGGAGACTACAGGAGAACATCGCCCCGCTCTGACCAAGCCCCAATGTGGTAACAGAGCCGGCGCTCTCGGTCATCGCACAACTGCGTGGGACAGTCTTTCGGGATCAAGGTGGGATAATGTACTGACTGCCAAACAATGCACAGATGCACAACCCCGACTCAACACCGCTAACCGCTATAAATATCTGCAGGGCATCTGTGAGGAACAGAAGCGTAATGAAATGCAAATGTTTGACCTTAAAAGGTGATCTTCATCATCTCTTATGAATTGTAAAGGGATCATGAATCCAGTTCAGATAAGAGAAAAGGAGATAACATTTGCCACATGCATTCTTTTAATGTAAAAATGTACAAAATAGATAAGGTGTATGCCTTCTAACTTCTCTAGATGATTCACTAAATGACTAAATTATGTCAATAAATTATGCTAAATATTTTTATTATGATCCTCAGTTTCCTGGATGTCCTTGCACAAACAGGGCAGTTTTCATTGCCGCTCTCGTGTTCAGTGAGGTTAAGTACCTCGTATAACATCATAACGTCTAACTGGCAACTTCCGCATCAGGCTCGCGGGATTAGCGCAAAAGCAACAAACCCACCAAGCGGACAGAACTTCCAATTTCTTGCGCTTGGTTAAAAGAGCGTGACAACGTTACCTTGCTGGGCTGCTTGGGTTTGGGCTTGATGCTGATGAAAACATCAAGCTGCTCCATCAGGGACGTGATGCACTGGGGCTCGACCTCCACGTCCTCCTTGATGTCGAACATCAGCACCAGTGGCAGGCAGCCCTGGGGGGGGAGGGTGCAGACATGAGCGTGAAGCTCACAGCAGGCTTCAAACTCAAACTAGCTTCCCTGGCGACACCCCTGCCCCCCACGCTCCGCTACGCAGCCAGCCCTGAGCTGTGATAATCCATCATGTTCTGCGGGACGTGCCAGAATACAGTTAATCACGTTCCGTTGGACCCACCCCCCATTTCTCCTTGGCAGCGACGGTACGCCTGTTTTTTTCTCCGTCTTCGGAATATGTCACCGTGACAACGCCACTCGTGGGCAACCGCCTCGGCTATCGCCACGACCATTTCAAGATACGCCAGCCTCCGGTCCACCGACGTATCATTCTCAAGCCAAGATATAAGCGGAATGACCCGAGTCTTGCTTATTCACATCAGAATACAAATCTGCCACAGGATTCTGCTTGCGGTAGTGGGATGAAAGCTGTGGAGCGACGTAGCGATCACTGTAACGAGCAGAGCGATCGCTTTCTGGGTGAGGAATAAATAACTGTGGGGAAGTAAGCAATCTCCCCAACGTAATTACTTTGTTTTCATACAGCACAGAGAATGTTCTCAACTTGTGTGTCCTAGACGAAGATCCTGTGTTTATACAGTCTCTTTTTTATGTTTTTCTTTTTTTTCCCCTTTCTGAAAGTTTCCAGTATTTTTGGCTTGGAGCATGTCTGTTTGGAGGGGGACCACGCAAGACAAAAGAGTCAGCAGAGGATGGCTGGGCCTGGTTACAGCTTCAGGGGCGGAATGAGAAAGCGTTTACCATGAGGTACTGGCGTGCCAAGCAGACCGAGTCTATGGTGCCCTGGAGGTAGACGGTGGACCTCTTCTGGGGGCTGTTGGGGTCGGGGAAGTGGATCTGGGCCCCTGTCTTCTGCATGATGTGCTTGACGTTGCTGCCGTTGCGGCCCATCATGAAGAGGTGGTGCTGCGGGGCGATGTCCAGCTGCGTGCTCACCGAGACTGCGCTGGCCAGGCTGCCGGCCAGGTGCTCCAGCAGTAAAGCCGTGCCCCTCTGCAAGCGAGGACATCGGCGTCATTGTCATCGGGATCGACAAGCTCATCTATCGGTCGTGAGTAAAGTGAACAGTCTGGTCTACAATGAAAATTCTACTCTATATGTCCTTCTACTAAACACAAATGAACACAAATCACAGATCTGAAGTACAGATTTAAAGTGCAAGTATGTATTATATGAAATAAATTCAATTACAAAAAAAGATGGTCAATGCTTAACTGACATTGAGAGAAAAGCTATCTAACAGTAAAGTAGTAACAAAACAACATAGGAACACAGTCTTTGTTCCTGTCCCCAATGGATGAGACAGACGGTGCATTCCTTTGGAGACGTGTTACTCATAGAATACCGCAGTCAAAAGGGGACTCTAGAACGTCACATCACTAAGCGCTTTTGGGCTCAGAGGAGACCAAGGAGGAACCCTGGAGATCTGAGCCACAGTGTGAATTCCCAGTGTGCTCAAGCCTCTCAGATTGGCTCTGACTCCCCCCCCCCCCCCCCCAAACAAAGGGGGGACGGGACCAAAAGGACGACCCCCCAGCCCCAGGTTGGACCCAAATTGCGCCACCCCGAACACCAAAGGACCCCCCACAAAACCCA
>JABFDZ020000045.1:10791085-10821690 GCA_019775955.2 Pollimyrus isidori | reverse complement strand
CCGCGCTCTGGCACACCTCTTCCAAGCGGGCCAGGGACGGCCAAACGAGCCGCGCCCGGGCGCGATTCGGAGCACTCACACTAGTAAAACGAACCGCGCTTTGGTGGTCAAACGCACTCGAGCGCGGTTCGAATTGCCTAGTGTGAGTACACCCTAAGATCATGCTCACTCTTCAAAGTGATCTAGACTTCATTTACAGCTCTTGCTGTCATTCAGTCAGTGCTGCATGGTAGCATCTAAATATAGTGTTTTCTGCAATAAAAGGTACACTTAATAGAAGACCCACAGCAGTAAGGTAAAAAAAAAGAAAATTCATATACACACACGCATACACACAGAGACATTTTTATTATTCAGTGCTGGAGTCTCAAATAATATGTCTAAACAAAGCTTATCACGCACTTGTCCAACATCACTTCACAAAAAGAACAAAAGTGAAGGATATTATTTACAATAGACTATAAATAATGGATCATTTACATTTTTCTTTCAACTGAATGTTCCAACATACATAGAAATCCCAGACGGACAGCTCAATGGAGAGTGGCACAACAATAAACAGAGATAAACACATCCGAAACAACCCAAGTACACTCAAAACGGTGCTGCCCGGAACGGTAATGCCCGCGCCAGTTCGGCGTGTTATTTCAGACCACCTGGCAGCGGCGAGGTGCTTTAACACCCGCACAGGGCATGGAGGGGCCGGGTAAGACAGCCTTTTACCAGAGGCTGGAGAGAAGCAGCACATAAACACAGCTGACCAGCCACGTAAAGACCTTTAGCTTCCAGATGCCATTAACATTAAAATGTCTGCACTGAATGGGGTAACAGCTTCCTTGCCACTTTAAAAGCCTGCTAGTTGCCCCCCCCCACCAAAAAAAAAAACTCTCTGGGTTTTATTAGTCAATATTAAAGTTAAATTAAATTAACACGAACATGAACAAAAACTCCACATTCATTGATAATGTCCACAGGCTTATAAGAACAGAAAAAATAAATAAATCAACACCCAAAGAATGGTAAATTTAGCACAGTAGGACCAGGTAAGATCAGAAGACACACACATGCCTATACATCAGTGTAGGATGAGCAAGGCGATGAATGAAAGGAAACAAAAGAAGCCACACTTACCTTTCTTAGACTTGGCGCCTATCTTCAGTTTTGATGGCCATGCTATCTGAGTTTTTGTTTCCTCCATAATCTACAGACAGAAGAAGACACATTACCATCATTAGAGAAAAATATGTCACAAGGCAGCAATGGTGGGCTGGTTTAACGCCTCCTGGGTTCAGTTCCTACCCTGGCTCCTCCCGCCTTCCCCCCAGGACCCTGCTCACTCTTAAGACTCATAATGACCCTGCACTGGATAGGCGGTAATGGAAAATGGATGGATATCCAACAAGTGCCTGATCATCAGATAATTATTATGTCCTTTCAATGGACGGGTGAACTACACAAAGACTGGCCAACAAACAGACAAACAAAAACACCCTTCAGATCGTCAATGACACCCAACTTCAAGGAAAAACATTAAAGCAGGCATTGCACTTCAGGTCATGGCAAAAATCACACCTACTTCATTTTGAGCGAATGGTAAATACCAAGGATGGGTTGATAATTAATAATGAACCATTAACTACTCCACCAAAGGACTAACTAATCCCACCAAAAGATAATTCACATTCTTTGCAAGATTTGATTGTTTTCTTATCCTTAAAATGAAAAGGGCAATTTGGAGAACATTACAAGCCAAAAATACTGTTTTTCAGAGTTTTTCTTTGATGATTGGTAGTGAACCTATTCATTATTTTTTGAAGGTTCCAACCTGTTTCAAATTAAAGAAAAAAAAACATCAACAAAGTTAAAATGATAACCAACTGGTCCTTGATACTTATCCTAGATGTCATTTATAAGAAACAGTGGCAATATGATTTTTTAGGCTGTTTTCCAAGGATTATATTACAGACTCCAAAACATCTGAGAGACATCCACTCTAATGACTCCTGACATGTCCACCAAAAGGTAGATGAGCATAGAACACATGGCCGAATGCACAGCAGAACCCAGAACACGGCAGCTACGCAAACCTGTTTTCCATGTGTGTTCGCGTGAGTCGCCTCACCGTCCTCCACTTCCTGTTAATGGACCAAGGCACCAAGCAGATCTGCCACTAGAGGCAAACATCCACCATCTGGCTTCTTTTAGGGGTCTGCTGGTGTTGTGTAAAGACTGCACGATCAATCCTTCGCCCGCCATTTCCTTATTTGACTTAATGTCCTGGAGTGAGGCACGAACATTCAGAAAAGTGGAATGTGGTCATCATCACATCAAATAATAAGAAGGATATGAGTTCACACATCCAGCTCAGCTTAGGGTCTTTGAGTAAGTCCCTATAAAAGGTGACTATATATATATGCAGGAATATACCAATGTCATCGGTGTTACCATGGCAAAAGCTCAGCTTTCCAAAACACACCGAAAGGATCTTGCAACTCACAACATTCATATTCATTTTGGAAGAAACATTGTATATTTTAGCAATGTTTACAATGTCCTCAATGTGTAAGATCTCCAAAGTCTCGTTTGGAAAATATATCAAGTGATCGTGGCTTTAAATCTGTCTGATTGCATTGTGGAGATCATATCAGAGCCTGTTACCGGATTGCTTACAGTCCCCTAACTCTACTTTTTCTTGCCACAAAGCTCTGCTTTTTAATTCAGTTTCAAGGACATAGCCTTAGGGGGCATTCTGTGATTATAAATGAGTGTGAGCATGCATGCCCAGGTATGGAGAGGTTTCTTTCAGTTTTTGTAAGCAATAATAAGTTACATCACTTTGCCATAATGTCGATAATTATTGCTGAAGGCGTTTTATATAATTTAATGGCGATATTGTCACAGGAGGTTGTCAGTCCTATTTCAATCAGAAACAGCTTCATTATACTGTCTTCTCAACAATGATGTAATACTTTCTGATTGGACACATTTTCTTTCCCTTTCAACTTCAAAAGCAGTTAAAAATGGAGGAAAAAGCTTCCATTAAGACAAAAGTAGATAAGTGAGAAACTCAATTACAATATGATGGTCTGGATGAATGTAAGCTGGTTTAAGAAGTTCATAAAGGACTGGGTTCTTAATTAAATACTTCTTTGACGCTAATAAATTAACATTGTGCAAAAGTAGATGGCTAAGTGTGTGCGTGAGATTCTGCCTCATGGGTACTGTACATCAAAAACATTTTCATGAAACTGGAATGGGTATCACAAGTCTTCACACTACACGGAATGACCTTCTGGAAATCCAACACCCTAATGGAACATTTCAAATTGGAATTCATCACTTCCAGCTGCCTGGCTCTCAGGAGTAAATATGCACTGCTTTTTGTCACAAAACTCTATTCCTAAAAAAAAAACAGATGTTTTAATACACTCAGAAACTATTTTGATACATTTGAATCACAAAGTAACAAATGTTATTTGTGAACTTCCAATTAAAACATTATGACTCCTAAATTTCAATTCGTCTCCAGAAAACTTTTTTTAAAAGAATTTCATTGTTTTGCATTTGAAAACTGTTAAAAACAACAATCACAGTAATGGTGGACACTGGTACCATCCAACTTCTGGGTTGTGGGTTCGAATCCAGCCTTGCTTTGTCTGCTCGCAATCCCAGTGTTTATGTTACCCGATTCCAAGTGTTTTGGTTTTCCAGTCACATTCCCACCATGCAGGTGAACCACTGACTTCCCCTCAGTGTCAGCAAGCTTATATGCATGTGAATTCCCAGTGATAGACTGACACCCCTCCCAGTAAAATGCCTCTTTATTCGACATGGGGTGTGGAGTTAAACACAAGCAATGGGCTGAAAAAAGCCCAACTGGCAAATCATTTGCACCTGAAAAAGCTTGGCTAAAGGTTTCTCTCTAGACTCTAGTTGTAATTAATCAAACATGTGCATGGATACAACGAAAACACACAAGCTTTGCAATGGGTTCAGAACCAACCTTACAAAACGTAAAGTTGACATGCATGTTAGCTAAATATTGAAAAATAAAAACAGAAATCTGACAATTTTTGGGAAAACCATGCTTATCGAACTTATTTTGTTTTTTAAAAAAGGGTAAAAAGGGTAAAACGTGAGGATGCATTTGAATGGAGTGAAGAGTAGCGTGCCAGCCCCCCCACACATACACACATCCTCCACACTGTAAAATCACATTTGATAGTTTGACAGCCCCAATTTAAAGCCCAGCTGAGACTCAAAGTCATCAGCTTGTAATCACATTACTTTAGTACATTTTATAACTCGCCTAGGTTTTCTAGATTCACAATTTCTATTTTTGCAGTGCTCCTCAGTAAATCACGAGACATTCCACCAAATTAGGAGCCTGCTTTGCCAATTTAAAAACTCGTCTGTGCCAGTTGTTTTTTTAAAAAAATGCAATTACATATGTGTAGGAATGAGCAACTGAAGCTAAAATCACATACTGCACCCCAGAACCCAGTAATGCAGGCTCATGCTGGTTTTGAGCCTCAGGGAGACAACATGACACAAACATCACCTTAGGGAGTCTGAACGTAAATAGAAGCAGAGTTGAGATTTGCTGACGTAGTTTGCCCTTTCCAGCTAAAGTGGTCAAAGGGAAATGCCTCAGAAAATCTCCACATTTAACCGGAACACAATGAACATCTCCATTTTCATCCCAACATGACTGCTGAAGGAAACTCATCTTTCAAATACTGTGTAAACTCAGCATACCCTCAAATGACTACAAGATGCAATAAACAAACAGATAAATCAATGAGAAGGTTCTGTGTCACAATGTACTGTAATACGTCCATTCAAGAAACTGACGTTCTAGGCAGAACACAGTGGAACACTAGCCCACCAATCACAGGGCAGAATGCAAATCATTTGTTAGAATTAATCACTTCTGACCATGCCGACACCTTGAAATCATTATGGTGAACTGAAGTAACCGTGAATTCCCACTAGATCATCCGGTGCCTGCTATTAATTTCTAAACGCTTAAAAAAGATTACAGCGCTACTTAGAGAGAACGCTGAATGTTGAAAAGTGTGTGTATACTTTATGGAACTGAAATAAATGTCATATATAATGATATATAAGTATTCAAAGTCAAAATATTTATAAAGATATGTGCTTTAACGTATTAAGGTGAAACATGTATAGGAAAATATTTTAAAATGGCTCTATATCAAACCAGATTTCTTTGAATCTCAACCTATATGTAAACATTGTATAGTTATGGAGATGTGGTTTTCCTTACTGACAATTTGGCCGCAATTTAAAGTCATTAAGTTTTATAGAAACTGCAAATTCTTCCAAATAAGTGCCTTCAAAAGACTGTAACCTGATCTTGAGGTACTTTCTTTTCCTCTAGTAAACCTTCAAGGCCATATTGTACTACTAACAAGAAGTACTCAGAAACCAAAGCCCGGGGATCCTAAGCGCTCGTTATTCACGCTGGCATTGTTTACAGCACGTTCCAACGGAAAGATGGCGGACATGCAAGCGCAAGCCTGAAGCATCCATCTGAGTGGCATCTATGCTGCACAAATCAGCTGTATTCAGCTCCCAACAAAAAAAACACACAGATTTACTGTAAAACAATATTTCCACAGTAAAAGCTGGAAAGAGAGGGAAGCAGGGATGAGAAAAAAGATACAGCCCAAAAACTACACTCCCTCATCTTAGGCTCTGGAAAATCCCTGACTATTGTGTTATAAACCACACTGCACAAGACCAGAGGTCAGAAATAACTTGGAGAGGCAGAGCCGTTCATTATGGCGCTAAGCGGAAGACTCTCAGACAGTGACTAAGAGAGGCAGATCAGAGGTACGACTGCAGCGGCCAAAACAGAAAATGAGTACCTCAGTACCCTCTGGGTCCACTACTACGCTCGTTAAACGGCACCCATTCCCAAACATGTGTCTCTAAGTTTAAAGCAAAAGTTTGCACCCCGCCCCGCCTGCTGTGAGACAATGAGACACGTACATCTGAGCGCTGCCTTGCATCCAGTGCGTGGGTAGGTAGGCGGACAGGAAGTCATCCAGATAAATGTTTCCATGAATGCTCCCTGGATTTCAGCGTGATTCACAGAGTAAACGCTAATCTCTTTAAAAGACAAAACTGTTCCAATAAAGATCTTATGGGAACAACAGTAGGGTATTTACATTACAATAAAGAACTGAACTAAAGGTCTGTGTGTCTGTCCTATATGCACACATCCGTCGTAAATAAGCCCTGCTCTTCTCAAAGACAAAAAGGTTCCTTTAAACATACAAGGGTCACCTCTATCCTGGACAGCAGTCAGTCTGAATTATAGAAAAATGAATAACAGGAAAGTGGGTAGTGGAAATAAATGCCTTACTTAAATACACTACTGAGCTGATTAGTCTTTACAGACCTGGATAGAGAACAGTTAGAAATCAATGATGACTTGAGGAAAGTGTGTTACTTAAATTTCAACATGCTAATGAAGACTCAGATGATCCAGGTTCATAGCCAACTGTAAGGCACCTCATGAAAATAAGCTCAGACTTTTATTTTCCGATAACCGAAGCAGCGTAGGTTTCTGATTGGAGTTTGGCGTGTCTTTTACTTCACAACTGGCCATCTCAACAAATTTGTGTGCAAAGTGAAGATTAAAGGTGAGGAGGAGGGTGTGACATGTACGACACAAAACCCGAGGGCGCCATCGTCTGTATGTCAGCACTCCATCAAGGACCAGCCTATTGGCACTGCCACTGTAAAAATAAATATGTGAAATACATTTTTAAAAGTTAAACGTTTAACATCATAACAATTATAATGAACTAAATCTTGTCTGAATCCTGGTTTTTCTACAGTATTTCTGCCTTTCTGTAGCCACCGGTGTAGGAGGGAGTTTGACACAACTTCATAATTTTGTCACGGGAAGACTAATTTGCAGAGGCGTTTCTCTCTTGCTCTGATGGCACGGGCACTCGGATGATGTCGTCTCAAATGAGTTAGCATGTCAGATGTGTTTCCAGCAACATACCAGAGTCTGGCAGAGCTGAACAGACAGTCTTTGTCTTAACGTCTTTCTCTCCAATGCTGGTGTAATTTATTGGGAAACTAAAATGCTCCAAAAGTGCTACTTATGACTGTAACCAGCTCAGAGCCACAATCAGCATTGTGTTCTATATTGAACATCTACTTATGAAATTAAGGTTCCGTCGTTTCAATAAATGTATTCGTTTCATTGTGCATACGGAACCAGAAATGATGTGCTGAACAATACATGATGAATGTGTGTAAAATTAGTGCGCAACATCAATGACTTTCCTATGCTATGACTCTGAAGCTCCATGACAATGCAATCGGCGCAGCATCTAGAACAGACAATTCTACTAGACAAGCGCCAAAATACCATTGTATCATTCCAAATCCCCCACGACCTGTGCGATTTGCAGAAACAGAAGTGAAGCTATCTCAGCTGAGTTGGGAATAAAAATTTGGTTTGCTAGTTATTAGTAAAACTCAGGAACTCTATAACTACTAGAAGTTATGTCTAAATATGACTGAATATGTGACATTATACAGGTAACGAAACTGTTTTTTGAAATAATAATAATAATAATAACAAAATTTGAATGTTAAGACAGGACTAGATTTTCAGAACATAGGAATTAAATAAGTAAGATCAAGATCAAAGGAACTGATGAACAGTGACACGGCCCCTCTGCCCAATACCAAACTGTCTCATACACCAGTCACAATTACAAAGATCCAGTGCCAGAACTGTAGGAACTGGAGAACCCTGCAATGGCCCAGGTAGACTGCCCCAGAACAAATGATCTGAAAACAGATCAAATAAAATGCACCTCTTCGTAAGGTAGTTCATCTTAGAATTTTGCCCGATGGAATGGGTGATTAAAACCATTCATTTCGACGACACCAGTTTTTATTATTTCCTTCTGGTTTCAAATTATGTTTCGCAATAAACATTTGTTTGCCAATCATCTAAGGCAATGAACAAATGGTGGTGATGCACGGAAGAAATTAGCTGAAAGAAGGAATGCAGCATTCCTGCATAGATCACAGCTCACATGGCCCAGTGACAAAACTATAAAAAGTAACAGTTTTCTTACAGAAAAGCCATCAAACAGAACAATGTCTGCCAGAGAGTGTGGAAACAAAACAACAACAACAACAAACAGCAGCGTTACATATGAGGTGACTCAGCAACGTGATTATACAAACTTTGGTGGAAAATACAAATCTCACTTAAGCATGTTAATCAAGGCAAATCATTGGAAAAAAGTTCTATGTTATTGTTGCAAATCAAGGGCTTTAGATGCCTAGAAGTACGAATTTTGACATGTAGCTAATCAGCACACATTGGTTTGATTGGACGTGTGTTGCAGTGAACAGTATACCTTTTCTTAAAATGGGATGAGATTTACATTTTGGAATGGAGAATCCAATAAGTTTACACAACTGTTAAAACTGATTTCACAAAGAGATTGTAATTGCCAGACACATTGGATATTGAAATCAATTCACAATGTTTTTTTCTCCACACTGGAGACTAAGCATTGGTTTATTTTAGTTTATTTTTACATTCGTTATAGAGCATTACCTTGCAGGTATTTCCTACATAAACATATAAATGTCACGTTAATCCATCAATTACACGAAGGTGCAGGCTTGCAAAAAAGTCAGGATCAGGTGTTTAAAGCGACTGATTAAATAAAGTATAATTTTACATCTTTGGCGATGTCCGCCTTGCCCAGGTGACCTACAGACCCGCGACTGTTTACAAGACTGTTAAAATTATAACCATTCGAGTGTATCGTTTTGCCGACCTGTTTAACACATTCCTCACTTTCACGAGTTATCAATTTACGCTGCGATTTATAAGCGCACGTGACGGGATTTATTTTCTGAAAGAGCCGAGCCCGACATTCCCTCACACTTCTGCGGCTAAAACACCAAACAGCCCGGGCAGTGGGCTATAGCGGTAGTCCCGTATAGCGGTACTAGGAACACTGCCGGGTTTATTTTCCCAACGCTTCTGGTTTACGCAAATAGGACGCCTTGGTGGAAACGTCCACACCTTTCTGGATGGTTATTTATCCTAAGGGGATTTTCTGCCGATGCGCTTCCACGGGAGATCTGCTGTTAAATCGCAGCCGCGTCCTCTCCTTCAAAGCGACAGCCCGCCACACGCAGGCCCGGGACGTTGTTCTCCACCCTCCGCCAATTAAGCTCCCCAAACACTTTAGCTAAGAGCCTTTTGTGGAGCCCTCAGAAAAGGAGTACAAACACATTGGGTTTTTGCTTTCCTTGGCACGGACATAAAGGCTCCGCTCACGCAGCCTTTCTTGCCTGCCGGTGCCACTTCGGGCTACGGGCTGTCAGGACCGACACCGATGCGCGAACACAGGCTCTGACAGAGCATCACAATCACAATTTCACTACTGCCCAGCCTTTCATTTCATCCGATTGCCATGTCGTGACTAAACAGCACTAAGAAAACAGTGAAGGGTGGATTATACTTTCGTACCAAAAAATCCATCAAAACCCCAGCTCTCTCAAATTAGACAAACAGCAGAGTATAAAATTTCACTTTTATCCGCAAGGCTGACTATTTGAATATGCATGCCAGTGATTTATGCCTGCTTGATTCCAATGAAGTGTAATGCTCATCCAACATAAACCATTAGAAGTGATGTTTCATTCTTACCTTCTGAAAGAAATCCTCCCCTCCATTGACCACTCCTTCTGTGGCAGCTGCAAAGAAAATAACAATTCAGAATCACAACCATTACTTATATATACAAAAAAAAATCAGCACAGTGGTTGCAATAATTCTAAACACAATTGATCTTTCTATGAAGTATATGGCTAGTTTGTAGGTTCTTAGTCTATTCCATTAAAAGTCTTAGATAGTCTATAACAGTTGTAGAATTTATTCCCTAATTCCTAATTTAATTCCTAACCTTACGCATGCGTTTATTTTGCTGTACATCCATCTTCCAACTACTAATTCAGCGCAGGACCATAGTAAGTTTGGAGTCAGTCCCAAAAAGCCAAAGGGCAGCTGTGGGAGGGGAAGATGGGCATCCACCTTCACACACACAGTATTCTTAAAAGTCCTGAATGCTAAATAAGTTACGCTGTAAGTGACTTCCATATTTCTGTAAGTAGAATGTCACATATTCGACGTGACGTTATGTACTGGAGTGCATAGAGCAAACTGCCGTATAACTTAAAAATACCGTTATTGCAATGGGAACATGCCTATACGTTAGCCAACATAGGCATATTAATGGACTCAAATGTATCCATTGGAAGCAAGTCAACTAAGAAGTAGCTGAAAAAACAGAGAAGAAAATTCTAGAAAAGTTTCCCTAACTCAGGAGCAGTAGGGAACTGAAACATAGAGCCAACGCTATACAATACAGACGATTGAACATGGCAGCCATCCACTATTTGGTCCTGCACCACTCCCAGTACAGTCACATGTGTGGCATATGAAGAACATTTAAATTTGTGTTTAAAATGTATTATCTTACCAGAAATCCATTCCACATTCCTCAAAGTTGTTTACCAAAGAAATAATAATCCACACTGCACGGGCTGTTTTCAGTGCAGAACTGACAGCTTCAACCACACACCTGGCTTGAGAACACATCAGCAGAGCAGATTCTGCTGCCAAGCGTCGACATTACCTGTGCGTTAAATGCCAAAAAAACGCTCCACGCCTCCCGCAGACAAGCTGACATCGGTGATAAAATCTACCATCAGTCATGTGACAGGTTCTCACATCAAGAAAAAGAATCGTACTACTAGTTATTTTTCATTATATGTTCAGATATTATCTCAAAAACATCCATCCATTGTCTATATCCGCTTTTCTATATCGAGGTCCAGAGCCTGTCTTGGAAGCTGCAGACCAATGGCAGGGAAACAACCCAGGTCCGGGTATCAAACCATCGCAGGCCACACATAAACACATCATTTACATCTACAGGCAATTTGACACGTTTAGGACCGTATGGGTTAGAATCCGGGAAAAAAAATCAGCAATTGCACGGGCAGAACATGCCAATTCCACACACTTGTAGCCACAGTGGAGACGCGAAAGGAAGTTCCAGAGGTGTGGGATGACATTGCAAACCACTGCACTGCTGCGCCACCTCAAATCTGCACCAATAAACCGAAAATCCAAATACGCATCCGTGATTAGGGCCGGACCTAGCGGACGCAAGTCAATATGGGTGCACCTTGATAGTTATGGGGAAGAGGCACAAACTGCACCACAAAATCAAAAGATGTGTGCAGTAGGAAATAATTTGAGCTGAGAAAGAAGACGACACCTCAAGCTGTGGAGAAATATTTTTTTGCATAGTACAGTAAGTTTTTTTACATAATAAAATACCCCATTACAGGTGGTGTATTTGCATCGTATCGCGTACTTGTAGTTGTCAATGATATATGCATTACTGTATGCATCCTGTATTACAGGTTAGATATGGAAAGTGGGTCATTATATGGCCTGGCAGTGCTGCCCATTCTCTGCCACCTGTTACACTAAGCCATACACCCGCCAACGTCCAACCACGTCCACTTTCCGCCATCCTCTGATCAGTAAATATTATTTACTGTGAACCTTGAACATAAATGCAATCGGGCATTACTCAAAAAGATGGATACTTGTACAGCGTACATGTTTTACATTTATTAAATCAGGTTTAAAGTTTATTATTGTGATGTTGCAAGAAAAGATAGCAGTAATTCCATTTTTAGAAGAAAAACTAGTGAAGCAGAATAACCAGATATGTAAAAAGGTAAAGTTACATATTAAATAATACTCTGCAATAATTATCACTATCGTATTACTCTGGATATTGAATGTGGAGTGCTGGAAATGTCATTTCAGCTGAATAATCTTTAAGGTCATTGGCTGGATATTGAAGTAATACTTAAACAAAATATAAGAAATATAGATATTAATTGAACTACAGTTTTGGTATGGTTTTTAATTTAGAACTTCACAGCAGGTACTGAAAGCAGCCAATACATCTATTTTCACTAGAAATGGTATGCCAACCAGCTTGGCACAAGCACTCTTATCTGGAAGCCATTCACAGAAGAAGGTCTGCAACGTGAGCTGTCTGGAAAAGGTAAAATCTATGTCTCTCCCTGCCAAACTGATCCACCAGAGGTTACTAAAGAAATCACTGTCAAAAAACAGCATGGTCGTTACAAAAAGACATCATTCCCCAAAGCCTGAACATTTGCACATCGATAAATCTAGGACCAGCTGGTATCATTTACTCATGTGATAAAAAGCCAAAATAAAGGTAGGATTTAAAGTTCACAAAGATGCTGTCACGTTTCCATATAAGTGCAATGACCAGCTTTTCACTCTGACTCAGACGTAAAATAAAAGGGTTTCTTCCCTTTTATTTTTACTTTGCATTTGAGCATTCAGAGTGATAGACTGGTATACCTGGTGAGGGATGCCAACTGAACACAGAGGCATAGCTCTAGAAAATACCTTTAAAAACGTGAAAATGCAAAAAAATATAGATCATGCATCTATCATTTGAAAACAGAGACAAAAACAAACACACGTTTCATATATGCACAGCAGTCAAAATGACGACAATTCTGCAAAAGATGGTTTACCATTTGACTTGAAGGACAGCAATGTTTTACAGCAGTGTTTCCAAATCCAGTCCACAGGGACCGCCGGATAATTCAGGTTTTTGCTCTCACCCAGCTCCCTACCAGACAATCCATATTTTGCTCCCTTCCAGCTCCGTACTAGGAGCTGAGACAGAGCAAAAATGTAAACTGCTTGGGGGTCCCGTTGAGCAGGCTGGGAAACAATGCTTTAAAGGATGGAAAAACCATCCTGGGAAAAAATACGGAGAAGCACAGGTTTGTTAGCTGGGCCCTTCATTGATTGACAACAGCAACAGTCAGCAGCACCGCCCAATGAAGATCAGTTCCCTATGAAAAATCTGAAATGCCTGCATTATTATTCATTTTCTAGTTAAATTGGGTTGTTTTTTGCAGCTCCCATGAATACCTAAAGATAAAGTCACATACAAGGAAAAGTATCAACATTGTGTAAAAGTTTATCGCATGTATAAATTAACATAAAAAGTGTGGTACCATTTACATTAAAATATCACACAGCTAACACGGTATGGTCACCATTTTCCCCAACCATTCCTTAGCCTTGTCAACTTTTATAAAATCTGAAAGCCACAGCAAGCATGGGAAAAAGGCTCTATTCCTCCTCAAAAGCTGAAAATACAGATTGCAGTATAAGTAAATTAGTCTTCCCATTGCTCTTCCTTGACTTGTGCTATTCACAATCAGCTCTAATACCTTTCCAGTTTTATCATGCTATTCGGTACAAGCCTTTCCAGTTGGCCAGCAACAAATATCTGGAGTTATACTGTAGTACCCACCACAACAAAAATAAACCGGATAGGATATCTTCATAAGAATCCAAATCGAAGTGGAATAGCTTCCCTGAGTATGGTACATGGCATGCAATGTCCACGAGATGGATCTCTATTCCTCTGAGCAGAGACAGACATTTCAGGTCCAGAAAGTAAAAATCCAAACCAGGATTTTGTTTCAACCAACCAGTCGAGTATTCTACGACTGTGACTCTTTATGCTGAACTGATCTTTCTAAACTTGAAATATCCACCTCTGCCTCTGAGTCTTGTCAACTCACACTTCATGGGATTCAGTCCGATACCACCCACTACTCCAATTTTTACCCCACACAACAATGCAGGGTTTGACTGATGTTAATACTGACACCAGATGCTTTGAGTAATGCAAGGGTAAACCTGCCAACAATGTTGTTATGGTGTGAAATACTAAATCAATAAATCGGCTAAACGATCCAATGCAGAAACAAATATAGAATTCTGGTCCATTGAAGTGTCATGCAATGCCAACTTAATTATATTAATTAATTTTCAAAAATGACGGTCTTTACTAGATCTTTCAATGCAATTATTAAATGTTCAATCATTGTCTTGGTCTCCGTCTTCTAAGCATCGTTGGTGTCTTCCTGCCAGCAAAACCACTATGTGATTTTGCTTTAGATTGAGTTTGATGTGCGTGTGCAGAGACGTCACAACAGGGCTCTCTGTACGTTTTTTTTTTTTTGATTCACCAAAATCCCATTTGTTGCGCTGCATGCAAGACAGAAGCCACTAATTGAGCTGCCTTTATGTTCGCCTACACTGGGATCATCATCTCGGATTTGCTTGCTCTCCCAGCTGTCATGTGGTGTGAAGATTCCTGCTTCACTGGATCTGGAGGACTCAGGAGAAAGAATGTCCTTCTGTTGCCTGGCAACACTGAAACAAACTTGCAGATGTGTAATGTTCCACTTCGGTTAAGGACAAAAATCTGTGTGCTGACTTTTTAGTTGTCAGACGATATTTTGCAGCTTTTACTATAGCTGTAATGGAAATGTTTCAGAATTTTCTCAGCGAAGCGCATTGGATATATGGATTTTAAATTTGCCAAACAAGCCAGTTAAATGCATCGTACATGATCATCAGCAGAAAATATGTTCCCCAATGATGGTTATAACAGTAGAAAGAATCATAACAAAAAAATCCTTCTAGTCACAAACCGTAGGCCATTTGCTTATCATTCCTGAATGTATTGAAAGAAAACAGAACTACCATTCACATTTTAAAATTAATTCCAAATTAATTTTAAAAAATAAGTATGGTTTACATATTGACATCATTTTGGTGGTGCTTGTCCACAACATTTTTAAAAATTATCTTAAGATAAATAGGCCTACAGACTGTTTTTTGGGTACATGACCTTAGAAATTACCAGAGAGATACAACATTATCTACAGCAGGAGTCTCAAACTCAAATTACCTGGGGGCCAATGGACATGTGGTGTTACCCCAAGGGCGACACGTGAAAAAATCTCTCTCTCTCTCACACACACACACACACACACACACACACACACACACACACAAAGTGTCCCATCTTTTTCAATTTGAGCTGTTACATTTATACAGTTATTAACTATATTCAGGACATTCTGACCTGGTCAGTTTTTGTTTATTGATTATTTCCAGAAAGCTGGCAGAGTCCCTGCTGGGTAAGATGCGTAACATTAGCTTTGAGGGAGTTGACAGCGGACGGTTTGACACTGGCATAGACCTGGCCATCAGACAGCCTGAATCCGCTTTTTGATTCACTGAAGTTCATCTGGAGAAAAAAAAACGTTTCTCACAAAGTACCCACATGAACTGTTCGGACAACTCTAGCAAGGAGTGTAACTCTCTCAGAAATTGTGCAATCATGTCTGGATTTACATTTTATCTCTAAACAGTGCTGCACTGTAAGTCTATAAACACTATTTGAAGTGTGCTTATCGGTATGATTTGATTAAAATTAGTGTTGCCACAACTATTTTTCTATGAATTAATCTATCGACTATTGGTCGCTTGGTTGATTAATCTACATGATTAATTTTCCTCCAGGAAATCAAATTGACAGTTTAGGTAAATTTTAGTTTGACAACAGCAAACTGTGTCATTGCAGGCTTTTAGATAATGGAAGCTGGCTTTTTGGCACTATATGGACATTATTTTCACCCACAACTCGATAAGCAGATTAGTGGTATAGAATACTGGTAACCTAGAATATTAATGAGATGCATATTGTGATGCCCAAAAGTTAGTAATCTGTATAAATTGGGCATATCCTTACGCTTATGATATTCAGTTAGAGGAGCACGCTGCATGCAGCTGTATTGGTATACCATGGAAGCAATAAATACTGAAGTAGTGGTGAGGAAAGGGACAGCTCAGCAACCACAACATGTTTTAAAGTCTAGCACTGTTGTGTTCAGTTGCAGTTTTCTGCCAGAACACTAGGTGGAGTGTTAATAGAGAATTACATAAATAAATGACAGGAAGTGAGTCTTAAGAGTCTTTGGTTTCCTGTACGTTTCGTACATAATGTTGAAATAAAGAAGCACAATTACCTGCAGTTGTCTAATCATTATTCTCTGCATCAGTCACAACAAACGCATTGTTGGTAAATAAAGTTTAATTTTTATTTCAGTTTACCAATTACTTAGTATCCGTCTTCATTTCAGTTTTAGATGACAGGCTCCAACAACACTGTGCACAAACACACACTGGCACTGTCATTCAATGTAGAATTTTCTCAAACACTTATTCATTGGAAATTCTAAGGTAGCAGGCAAAACAACCTCATGACTTTTATCAAGTGTGTTCAGGCCTAGTGTAAAACATCATTTATAAAGTAAATACTTATTTAATTACGATGAAATTTCCTGGGCCCACACCATTTGACATGTAAACCTAAGTATGCCTGACCACCACATGGAGATTTTTGTCATCATTCCAAATATTCTCTCAAAATTGATTAAAACCAGAAATTTTACATTAATAACTCAAAATCAGCATGTATACAAGTCGTTCATCATTATTTTCAGGTTTTAACACTTTCCAATTTAACTATACCACATGGATGCAAAACAAGAAAATAGTGTTACATACATGACCCACTTACTCGTGAGGCTAAAATTTTTACTCAAATAATGTTGGTTTTTATCTGACCTATCAGAATTCCCCAACAACATTAGACATACGCACAGAATGTATTTCACACTTAACTATGACCTAATCAAATCATCCGGGTGTCATTAAACTGCTACTTAAATATAAATATCCACTAGGCACAATTTGAACATTTCCCATGACGATACGAAAGCTTCCAGAAACAGACAAAATAACAAGTGTACGTTATGAAAACACTGAAACAAGATAAACGGAAACTTTTACCATATTTAAAATGAAAGAATGAATGAATGAACTCCCATGTAGGCCTGGTCTAGGTAAACCAGACCCCAGGTTTATTTCTTTAGGTATTACAATTCAAGTTTCCCTTAAGAATTTTGAAACCATATGCTCCTGAGAGCCTAATCATGTGGAAGAATTGCATTCGTAAGCAAGTTCTCCAAAATGTCCTAATTGTAACAGTACGGTACAAACCAGGCTGTAACTGCACACATCTACAAGAAACAGACTGCGGGATAGTAATAATTCAGGGCAAAAATGCGTGTAACGTCTGTTTCCTAGCTGTTATTTCGGCCCCTTTTTGTACATTTGTGGAATGGGGA
Organism: Pollimyrus isidori; assembly: GCA_019775955.2. NCBI lineage: Eukaryota > Metazoa > Chordata > Actinopteri > Osteoglossiformes > Mormyridae > Pollimyrus > Pollimyrus isidori. The sequence goes on along the minus strand of JABFDZ020000045.1, from coordinate 10,804,470 downwards.
GGGTGAAAACGTTGCAAGATTCGTGATGCAAGGAACAGTTCTGCTGTGTGGCAGAATCTGGAGCAAGGATCGAATCCAGAGCCGTTCCATAACATGTCCAGCGGTATAAATGACCGACGTAAGCTGTGTGGGTCTACTTGGGTAATAGCGTCCGCTAGGAATGTGCCAAGCGGCTAAACGACAAACACAACATTATGACTGGTTCACTCCCCTGCACCCGCAAAAGCCATGCAGCTGGTCTCTCTCCAAACGTCTCATGACTGAGTTGCATCTAATGCCGGAAACCTGTCAACAGGAAATTTGCAGCATAGTATCGACCTGATAAATATTTCCTACATATTTTCCTTCATGCATCCTATGTTGAATAATGTTTTTTTTCTCCATAATATACCGAACCAGTTTCTCAACAAAAAAGAAGTTCATTTTAACTAGCATACAGTGTGTTGAATGTGATTGATTCAGTGAGATAAAATCGAAAACAAAGTGCAACCATTTAAACTGGAATTTAAAATTTTGATCACAGTAGAGTGAGAGTACAGAAATATTGTTGACTAACTGGCAAGGCAGACAAAAAAAAACAGCACACCCAAGAACCATTTTCTATATTTGATCTATTGATCTACTTTTCTTCCATTTTATATTCCTAGAAGCAGCAAATAAAAAGCTTATTTTATTTTGTGGAAAAAGTATAACATATACAGTAAATAGCTTACAAGCCATTGTATTATGGGTGTTTTATCATTTTGGTTGATTTTAGTGAATGAAGTGGGTAAATGGTATAAGTAAAATACGAAGCATTTTACTTTGCATGTTCTATTTTCCATTCAAACATGATAATCACACATCTGTTGTCTTTTGAGAGCAGCACATTTCTCCCAAGGACCCCGGCTGCCTCTTGTGTAATGCCTTATTCTTCCTCTTGTCATAACAAAGTCGGTGTTCCTGGCCAGCATCTTTCAAAACCAGAATATTTCAAACAGCTGGTGCAAATTAACCTATGAGAATGCTGGAAACGCCCCCCCCCCGACCCAGCACCACCTTCTCGTCAGTACTCTGCGGGACCAAGATCTGTACCACTGAAGGCTTCCTGGACTTTGAGGTCAAATTTGCTACCACATGAAGGAAAGTTTCAAGCTAAAAAGAAAAAAAAATCAGTGTCAGCATGATCTCTTAAAGAGAAATTCTGGGCACAAAATTAGCGGCAGAGTGATAACACACTGTTCCCCCATGCTGTAACCACTTCGTTAAACCCTCTTTTTGAATTTCAAGCCCAGAAAAATTCACTCCGTGACAAATACATCATGGAACGGACTGGGTTTCGGAGCAGGGTGGACAGAGGGCCACGCATGGAGCTCCGACTTCTGAACGGCCCGGTTGTGTTTCCCTAGGCCTGAGTCCAGTGGAGAGGCAGCCCAAAGCACATTCCAATCAGCATTAACTTCCTGCCTAGTACTTTTATTCAACAGGCAGGGGACAAAGACTCAGTGAATACGTGCAGTGTGTGCGTTTATATGCCACAGATGGACATTCTGCTGAAATTCAAAAACATTTATCCAGGGCGTTTCTCATTGCTGCACGTGAGCCATTCTTAATAATACCCAGGGACAAATGGCACAGCCATCCAGATGTCAAGATAGGTCCTTGGTTCAGCGCTCATACAAGTCAATTCCATACAGGCAACCAAACTGAAGCTTGTCAATCAAGCCATTTGCCTGTGCTAGAGACAAGAGTGACCTTTACGCAGGATAAAGAGACGATACGACGGTTGTGAGCTACAATCAGACACTTATTTACCACCTCTTCGCTGTCTTTGAAAAATAGGGATTTTTTTGCACCATACACAAAATGCACAAGTCTTTGCATTGAGCTCTTGTCCTTTGCATTGAGCTCTTGATGTTTCTGCCGTTAACCTACTTAGCATATGTTTTTACCCCACGGTCAGAGTTTCGCATTCTTCACGTTCTCAAGTTTCAACAATAAAGACAATTGGATCGAGCTCTACGGCGTCCCAATATTATTCTCCTTGGTATTGTGCCTCTAACTAGTGATCTTCCATAATTTACGTAACAGTCTGAAGTAAGATACTGTCCACTCACAAACATGCATGCGCCTTATATACACGTTTATCCCAATCAAGATTTAGTTGCAAAATCACCTTGGTCGGATCATCAATGCATCAATAAAAAAATCAACACCTCAGAAGGGCAGTTACCACAGACACTTGAACACAGACATTTTTCAGTGACGCTGCCAATAAAACATTTGGCAAACTGGCCATAACAGAACAAAACGATTACTCAATTTACATCTTGTGAGATCCCAAGGTCACTGGGAAAGAAATTAGGTAAATCATTGCTCACGGGTTAAGTTGGGAAAACATCTAGCCTAGCGATGAGTAATCCATGGATTAAAGATGAACCAATGTAAAGGTGGAGAAATTCAGCCGTTATCTTTTTTCACATTAAAGCAAGTGGAATAGATGTTATTTCCAGAATTGTAAAGTCTATCACTTTAGCGTCCATTGCTTACGATTTCAGAGTTCTTTCTCCTTCCAATTTTAGAACAAGACTGATTCTGGAAATTGCATCTTCGTCATAAAATATGTCATCAGAATAATCTGAAATGAAAACAGTGCTGAAAAATAACACAACACAGTGGTGCAATGTACTGTAATTACGGGCTAAATTTCACTTTTAAACATGGTTTTTAATATGTTGCGTATACGCCAAGGGCGCCGATTTGGGTATGGATAGCAGGGAAATGTCACTACTGATACCGGGGGAGTAGCGTGTGTTCAGAGATTTTGCCCTTTGTGGGAAGAGTATCAGCCCTGAATTCAGTGGCAAAGCTCTCGGGGTTTGCATGACTTACAATTCAGGACAGAATATTATCTTCATTTGCTCCCTCATTCCTTTCAAAAAATTACTCTGGGCTTACGTCACCGTCTGTCTCACATAAAGGGAGAGTTCACAACACCAAACAAACTCACAACGTTCTCCATGACGCGTCGAAATGTGATCAAGGGATTAGTATTGCTGGAAAATAATTATTATTATATAGTACAAGTTTCTATGTTAAGTGCACATTTTGAGTTCTATTTGTCTTTAATGAACTAGCATGAGGTCAATCTGATATGGTGCTTGTCTTTAAACTAGCTGGATTATCTGTACTAGATACTGTGATGCTTTGGTTAGCTCTATTGCCTCATACCTCTGGAACCTACATTAATGTCTCTGCCAGGGTTCCGTGTGTGGAGTTTGCATGTTCTCCCCGTGCCACTACAGGGTTTCCTGCAGGTACTCCAGTTTCCTTCCACAGTCCAAAACACATACTGAGGTTCAACTGGAGTTGCCAAATTGATTGTAGGTGTGAATGGTGTGTGAGTGTGCCCTGTGATGGGTTGGCACCCCATCCTGGGTTGCTCCCTGCCTTGCGCCCATAGCCTATGGGACAGGTTCCAGACCCCCCATGGCCCTGAATAGGACAAACGGTTTCAGAGAACGGATGGATTATCTGTACTGAAATTTAGGCGACTGTGGGTGGGAAAGTTAATCAGACATGTAGAGGTCAAAGTGCACATCCTCCGGTCTCCCTGCATCTCAAGTGTACAAGAAAACAAAAATATTCCTCCCTATTCATCATCATCATATGTAAATATACCTCTATATAAACTGGCCGCATCCAGCCCTTGCAATAATGTTTATCCGTGACTCCATGGAAACTGAACGACAGAGCAGCCCATCTGCAGCACTTCCAAACAGAGAGGAAAAATTTTCCATTCCACTTCTTCATTGAAATATTACTCATTTCGAAGTGGGAAATTATTTGGACTTTTTTCAGAAAGCCGTAATGTTGGAAACTGCTTGCCTGCTTCACTCAAAACATAGAAAACAAGCCCGAGTAAACACACATGTAAACAGGCATCAGACAGTGACTCAACAAACGTTTGATTGTTGTGGCTTTGACAAGAAGACTGTTGCATCATTGTATGAACAGAAAAACAAAGTCAGACTGTAAATAATGACAATCTTGACTACAGGTTTGGTAACTTTGCATACAGTCCCTGTATTATTTTAACTGAAACATGTCAAATTTGGTTGTTAAGGAAACTGATTAGCATAGTTGACAAAGAAATAGGTTGAAAAATATTCCCCTGCAAATAGGTGAGACGGTTTCACAGGCATGTGGTAACATCATCATTAAACTGCGGTTTTACCATTCGGGGACCTGCGCTCTACTTAGACTTCCCTAAAAACCTTCCCATCTCAAATACTTTGGCTTACCCCAAATTTCCAATGATGCTTTACAAGAAAGAGAAAGGGGGGAGGGGAGGAATTCCAGCTAGATTTCTCAAGCAATATACATGCTGGAACCACATTTAAGGAAGGGGGCGATGACTGATTATCTACTATATTTACCTCTAGAAAACTAAAAATACAAGTAGGAGGTGTTAAAATTAGTAGTTTTTGGCATGTGATGTTTTAGTGATTCAGTCATTTTTAATAAGAAATGTAACAAATCAACTAAACAACATACATGCATTTCAGTGGATAAAAATAATACGGAAAACTAACTCTGCAATATTTTTCTAGCAGCAAAAAAGCACACCAAAATGTGGCAAAATGTTTATTGAGTTCCCTGCCCTCCCCCCATACCTACTGGCTTAAAAATCTGGAGCTTAAAATAGGATTCTCTTAGAACATGAGGCCTTCAGGCTCTGGCTAATTGGCATAGCGAAATTTAATATGCCTGCCTATCATGTTTTGTTAATCCACAAATGACCACAATTCAACTGGTACATTCAGCAGCTGAAATCACTCATGTTTCCAAAGTGGAACTTTCAGGTACTTTCAGAAAATGTGTCGTCTGGTTCAGAAACACACTCTGAAATGGACATCCATAAAGCAGGCACACACTCCACATACTGATCCTGCAGTACTGCTGGCAGCAGCCTATAATCCACGAAGCCACAAACAACTGACGGATTACTATTAGTACTGTATACTGTCTGAAGAAATAATGATACGATACTCTTGGAGAAACAAATTGCACAAAGAAAGGATTCCAGACGAAAATCATGTGCCTCTTCGACCCTTAAGATTGGAACTTTTATTTTGCGTAGACATTATCTGAGGATTCTTCAAGGAACAGGAACTGACAGCCTCCTTTGGAAGCAGGGCTAGGAGGCCCCTTTACGGAGGTGGTCTTACACAAGCTGCACACTTTCTGCAAGCCCTGCGACGTACTTGGAACAGGAGTAAACAGTGTGATACAACAAGGAGAAATCAGCTGCTAAACTAATAAAATGCTGAATCTGTGAAATACCTTGTGCATGTCTTGGTGTGGCTTTAGTGTCACCTGTCAGTTTCCTCAAATTTAAAATCTTTGGAGAAGATGGAAATACATATATAAAATGTAAAGACGTCTGGCTAGGAATGCAGGAATAACTTGGCTTGTATTCAAGCCCAGAGATTAAAGATTAAAATAATAAAATACAGCCTTACTTGCATGCTCAATAAACTTCTCTGGAAATGGACCATCTTATCCATTTGTTTTTGGTTTAAATTACAAAAATTCTTCTGGGTATAGGAATGTATAATAGCACAGTCAGACTCAAGAATGCAAATGTGTGCAGGCGCTCGCACAAACATCTGCAGACAAGCAAAAGATGGACACCACAGAAATTAAAGCAAAACAGAGATCAGATACAGTATATGAACCAAGTGTTTATATAAAACACACCCACAAAAAATCAAAAACCCAGTCCAAAAAAACAGATATTTTAAAGTAACACACACTGCCATAAATTAATGAGAAATTTTTGTCATAACATCCCAGAGAGAAGCAGCGGACTCTGTTGTGTTGGTAATCCTTTACTGATTGTGGTAGTGCCCTACGGCATTCTTAAAGACTGATCTTTTCCTTATTCCTTAGCAAGTTAAATAAACTATTATGCACTTACTCTACACTTTATCTGATCGGACAAAAGCACAAAGGTTGATGAGACTTTTTCAAATGAGAATTCCCCCCCTCCAGACGTAAGCGATTACACACTTACACTTAAAATTTAAAAAGTTCCACAAACACTACTGCTATTGTTTAACCAAAGAAAACACTCATATATTGTACACTTTATTGTTATTTATGCTTTATTTATACCAAGTGACCTTAATGGAACAGATTGGCTTTTGAATTTATGAATTTAATGATACATTGTTGCCTTAAAGAGGCTCCAATTTAAAAATGTATTATGTCATTGACCCAGGTGAGTGAATCTACACTAATTCATTAACCCTATGAATTTAAAGAAAAAAAAAACATTGTTTTACACTGGAATATTCTTCAACATTGCCTCTTCTATACTATAGTGGGTGTCAAACAAGATTTTTTCTGCTATGTGTGGAGGAAGGACAGGCAGTTAGAGGGAAAAAATATGAGCTGTTGAAGATTAACTTACCTCCAGCAGAGAAAAGCCACTTCAAGCGAATACCGTGCGGCGCAAGAGTGTTGAGTCAGAGAAAGAAGCGAGACAAATACCCACAGTAGATGTACTTACTACCAGCAGAGTAAAAGCAAAGTAAGGGTGTCTTGTAACCCTAATTTGACACATTGACGGCTTTTCAGTTTGAGGGATGTCTAGGCCGACATCTATCACTGTGCAAATCCTCGAGCATCTACACTGCACTCTCCTACCCACCAGCTATATTTCAATATCTTATGTTTCTCCAAAGGTAGGTGATGATACTGCAGAACTGTAGCCAGAAGCTAATCTGGCTACCAGAGTAAACAGTGGGTGATTTGTAAGGTCTATAAAAACATGCGTTTATTATCATAACTGGTCCAAAGAATCCACAATGCTCAAATCAATGTTACATTTAGTTATTATGAAGAAAAAAATTGGCAATCTACCTTTATTTCTTATGTAAGTTTTGTATTATTATTATTATCAATCATCATCATCATCATCACCATCCTCATCACATACTTGCATCAGAAATAACTAGCGTTTCTGAACCAGCACTGACCCACCCACAGCATGGAGACACCCAAGAAGAACGCAGATTGTGATTCTGCCAGTGAATTACAACAGTCCATTAAAGCCAGGTTACTTTTCTCACTCCCTGTAGAGTAGTGAAAACAAACCAACACTTAGCCATAAATAATCGTGTTTCATGACCCTCTGAATCCCAGTATCTTTAAAAACACGTATGTAAGTCCCAGTCGCTTATATTGCACACGGCACATGTATACTATATACTAGTGGATGGAATAAGACTTTGAATCCTTCAGCGAGTGAAATTACAGTGTTCTCAAACACCGCTTGTTTTAACTACACCAGGAAACAAAAAAGTGGTTTAAACCAGTCAGTAAGCAAACAATACTCCCACATAACGTGGGCTTTAATGGCACATTTCTCCAATAACTAGGCATTCTGTGGTTTTAGAAGCTATTTTATGAAGTTATTTTTGAATGTCAAAATAGAATTCTCTACCTTAAATATAGATTCCAACGTCATGACATTTAATTAAAGCAGGTTTCCAAGAAAATATTAATTTACTGCAATGCGTAGCCATCGTGATGAAACATTTGAAACTGTACCTCAAGCAGTGCTTTTGATGACCAGATGAAGGTAGAATAAATCATAAGCTATAGAATCAACAGGGACCCCTACTGGTCAGGTCATAATACAAATTGATATTTCCGCACCATCTGTAATCAACGACAACGTTTGCCTTATTCTCATGTTATATAGGAGAATTTGAAGGATGCAACCACCTACATTGCTTTATCAATCACCAAGCATTGAACGGTAGGGGAAAACAAGAATAAGGATAGACTTAACATAAAATGCAAGATATAATTACCTACGCCTGTAAACTCATAACTGAGATGTTTAATTAATGTACTTCATTTTAACCAGAACTAACAATAACACTAAGACGTGTCAAAGAAGCGATTCCCCGTTTTATAAGTAATGGAGCAGAATCACTAAAAACACATCAATCGCTTCAGTAGGCTACTCCAGCCGTTCTCATAGTTTAGTCATTGAATACGTACTATTTTCAATCTGAGAAACAATTACCCTTTAGGAATTTAAACCCGTTCCGCTAAATTCTTGTCCAAAATCACAAATCACCTTCTCTGCAAAAGCGCATCGTGAAGCGAGTCATAAAATACACTTCTCCACACAATATAGGCCTACTGACGTTAATACACGAACAACTATTTTAGACAAACATCAAAAAAATCTCGCAGATGTTTTTCTTTTTTATCCTTCCCATAATATCCTATAAATGAAAATAAGAAGGGTACATAAATGCTGCATCATTCATTGGTCATGTCTACCAAGTATAATTGTTCCCTGTCCTTGCTAAGACAGGCTCCAAAAGTTAGGTGGATGGATGGATGGACGGTATCATTAATTCGAATTTTCACCAGCAAAAATAATTCAGCAAGTCTTAAAATATAGAAGAATAGGGCCCTGCATTACACAAATCATCAAATCATTCCAACAGTAAAGAACACAAAATGTGTACAGAAAAAAACTAAACCGTTATGTGTCGAGACTGTTAAACCGTTTTTCTGTCCAAACTTCAGCCACATTTACCAAATCGCGTCAATCTCTTAAAAAAGGACAATTCCAGAGTAATTATGGTAGCTAAGCGTCAGAACGACGGATACCGATGCGTTTCGTTATGAGAAGATCTAAGTATACATAACTCTCCTACCCCACACGTTCAGTTACAGCTAAATGTAAAATAATTAAAACGTTTAAATATGCGCAATTCAAGTTACAATAGGTAATAAAACCACAACACTTGAAAGTTTAAATCCTGCAAACACTGACCAATCGAATGAACAAAGTTTGCAAGCAACTTTCTGTAAATAAATGACCCGATATGTATGCACAGATTTACCTAATAACATGACTTCCAGTTTCTTACGGTCCACGCGAAAGCGCTCCTCTGTCCACTCCGGGTCGCACGGGGCTTTCGGTCCACTGGAGTCATCCTCAGACACGGGGAGCGGGGAATCTGTGCTACGCTCGCTGTTCGATCCCGGGTCCGACTGCTGCATGTATCCGCTCAAGGTGTCGCAATGGGCAGCCATGGCGCCTGCAGAGCACCGCTACGAAAAGCCAGGGCTCCTCGCTAACTGAGTTAAAGCTATACGAAACTTAGAAACCAGCCGCCCTCATCCCCCCTCGAATTCCTCTGTAACTAAGTGAAAGTCATTATTTTTTATATCTTTCATTCACTGCTCTTTCCCAACTACAGATCCGTCCGTCCGTCCGTCCACTTCACTCCGGCCAACTAAGATCCCGAAGTAAAACTGGGACACACTTCCCAAATGCTTTCTCACATGTGTCAAAACTTACTTCACCCACACTCCTCCCAAGGTTTTTTTTTTTGCGCCCTTTGGGCAACAAGCAGCAGATGTTGCATTGCATGAACCTGAAACAAAATAAGCTTAAACAAAATACATTTTGGAGGCATGTGCATTTTTTAAAAAAGTGGTATTCTGTGCAATGTATCAAAGACACCCGACTTGTTTCACATTTAGTTAACATTTAGCCTGTGCTATTTGGGTTACTAAGAAAATACGCAAACGCGTCTTAAAAACCCGCTATGCGTTAATATTTCATTGAACCTAAAGGCCAAGCGATAGAATTATGATTAATCATATAAGTGGCACATGCGTAGACTGCCTTGTCAGAATTCAGAAGTTTAAACAGAAAGCGCCTTGAATGTTTCTCGGTGGCGACGACTCTGGGGGAACCTAAGGAAGTCATAGGAGGTTCAACTGCGGAAAAGAGGAAGCAATACACCCTTGACAATATAAAAGTAAACAATAATAATGGGAACAAGTGACAACTCTGATAGAACCACAAAAGACGTTTTTAAACCGTGTCTGAGGTCTTACGCTTCAATGTAAAATATGGATATTTTTTTAAAGGCTGAATAGAATAGCCAGAATTAAAGGAAAACACATATAGTCACTTGTGGACCTGCTGTTTCTTATATTATCTATCCAGACTGGAAAATAACTAATCTAAAAAAGAAAGTGATATTTGGAAAGTGATAAAATATATAAAACCATGCTTTGGAAAGTAAGAGATATCACAGATATTACAATACTGCAGGACTATTAAACCCATCTTTGCTGTAGGACAACAGGGTTATACACACACACACACACACACACACACAGATATATAGCAGACGGGTCCATTGGTAATCACTAAAAAAGGTTGGCATCCAGGTTGTACTCAGCAGTCGGACCCTGTAGGAAGGTAATGAACCTGAACTGAGTGAAAAAAACAGTACCTAGCTGTATAAATGGATAAAATGTAATGCCCTAAATTATGTAAGGGTGCAGTAAAAACAACTAAAATAACACAAATTTGGAGAACTGGTCCGAGGTTGAACATAAGGTTAGTATGTACTGATCAGAGAATACTGTAGTAACCTAAATGTTTTAATGGGATTGGCTGCTAAGATCTGGATTTAAAATCACTTAGTTACTAGTTATCAATTAGTTGCAAGAGATGCATCTGAAGAAGTAGAGAAAAGGATCAGAGGAAGTGCCAATATTTTAAAAAAGAAATTCTTTTCAGTTTATTTGGATTTATAACCAGCACCCCACAAATGTAATGAAAATGGGATTATGTGAATTTTACAAGAAAAGTTATCATATCAGGCCCCCAACTCAGATCAATCCAGTTATGTTCCAGATTTTTAGGGCCCCTATCCCTCAGGGCCCTTGGCATCATGGCAATCGGGCACAGTTCTGTACTGGAACTTTAAAGGGACTGAAATTTGCCATTTACCTAAAATCTGTGAACTCCATCCATGTTGTGATTCCCAAAAGGTCTTATCATTCTACAGCTTACTTTTGTCATCAAGTTTATTTCACTTAGGCTCCTGATATGACCCTAGACAACGCGATATGCCACATAAACGAACAAGGACCATATTTCTGACAGAATTTTATATAAAGAAAGTATTGTCATCATATAGTGTCTTATCATCTGAATGAATTGATAGTTGCATATCTAAATGCAAACTTATGAAAAGATAAAGGTCCTTCCCACGAAATGAATCTGTTGTTGATTTGATTTGCTGACAGAAGTTTTATCCTTAGGCATCGCCTCAGGCATTAAGGTGTTGTTATTTGTCCACTAGTGCCTGTAGCAATAGGTCCGAAGAACTACGTGAAACATCTAAAGATTTCTGAAACAAACCATTAAATAATTATTAATTTAAAATATCAATATACAAATTTACTTACGACCGTGAACTGAAGTTTTTATAGATTGAGAACATTTCTTGCGATGCTTTAAACGATTTCGCTTCATAATAGTAACCATTTCTTTATGTCGAATTTAACACCTTAGCAAATACTGCCACCATGTGGTTTATTAAAAAGAATTAGTCCATGATGGCCAAATTAAATACATTTTACGGAAACAATTTAAGATTATATCTGATCGTACTTTTGCTGTAACACACATGCCGGATCGCACTGCGTCTCATATTCTCGCACTCCTCTCTCCTCCACATTTTGCACACTGGTTACTGCAGGACGTCATAATATAGTTTTATTACGTAAATACTCCGTAGCCATCGCCGGTTCACTTCAGGAAGTGCAGCTGAGAAGCGCTGCTAATGCACAATGCAGATGTAAATGTGAATTATGTACGTATTGGATGCACAAATATCCTTTTTATTTACATATTTGTGCAGATCTTGACGTGTTTGTACATGTGACGACGGAAAATCTCGTTAAATGTCTTGCAGGCGCAAATGCATTTGTTATATCCCGCGAACAAAATGGAAGCTCTTGTTTACAGTTGAAACTAGCTACCTTACTATAGCTATATATCTTTGTAATGCTGATGTTACTTTCCGCGTTGAACGGATTTTATATAAAAAAACGACATAACTGCGCTGTTAGAAACAGTTTTTTTGGCGTTAGGTTTGCAATAAAAAACCGTCTTGCGTACAAAAGATGACGTATAGTCTACCGTCGATGAAGGGGCGCGCACCCCTGCACTACAGACTACATGCAAAATATATCCGCGCGCCGATAATTGTGCAGCTTTATTGCTTTTTAATTTTTATATTTTTATTAAAGGATGAGCGATCCACGCGATGTCGATAACAGTCCCAGCACGTCGGCGTCTGCCCTCAGACCGGGCTTCCCTTTAGGTCGAAGTCTCCCGGGAAGGACGTCCCTGAACTCCCCACCTCCGCCCCCAGGCAGACTGAGCTCCTTGCGCTCGAGAGACTTGACCTTGGGCGGGTTTAAAAAGGTGAGCCTGGCCGGAAGGTTAGCATCTTTGTGCACACATTTCACCATTTCCTGTGGCTGAAAGATGAACCTGAACTCCAGCCGTGAGGGTCAGTCATTACAGCTGGAGAGGGAAACGCGCCAGAGCATGAAAATATACTCGAATAAATAAATAAAATATGTCCGCCATATGGGTGCATTATTTATACTCGTGTGTGACAGGTTTATTTTATTATGTACAAATAATGTTGCGAAATGTAGTAGAAAATTGTAAAAGCAATAGGTTAAAGTTGAAAGCAGTTCAGTTAACAGTGTAGATGAACATATTCACAGATAAGCACTAAGAAATCTGCTTGTGTGTAAATAGTTTTAAATTCTTTCTTATAAATACTCTTCAATTTTTTTTCACTTGTAGAAAACATTTGTTCCAAATGTGCATTCCATTAGGAAAACAAAAGATGAGTAAGTATGGATTCTGGGTTCTTGAATTTTAAAATCCCTGTATGACACACTAGACCTACAGCAAAATGTTCCCTTCCAGCCCCTAAAGTAAACAGTCTGGCTCAAAACATGGAAATGTTTTTGGGATTATGTGACAAAAACAAAATTCTTAATTAATATTTATGGTACATGTCAAATAGTAGTACCTTGTAAACATGGAAAATTACTGCTTTTAAGTGTTATAAATCTGATCTGGAGGTTGAAGGAAGAAACTCACACAGCGCCGAAGAAGGAAAAGAGAGAGCGGGAAGAGCGATCAAAAGAGTACAGAGGAAGGAGGAGAGAACGACCACAGACTATTCAGTCACACTCCATATTTGAACAAGGTCCTGCTGATACATTTAGGAAAATAGGTAAACACATTTCGAAGAGAAGAATGAGTTGTTGTCTGACTGGGGCAGTTTGTATTACATATCCAGTTTATATTTTTTTAACCTCAGAGATGTTTGTGTGGGATTTTCTGTGTTGTACAAAAGTCTGAAGGTATACATTTTTCAGTGGGCTGGTGTATCTAGAAGAGGGGGGGGGGGGGGGGGGGGGGGGGGGGGGGGGGGGGGGGGGGGGGGGGGGGGGGGGGGGGGGGGGGGGGG
>JABFDZ020000045.1:10772006-10790985 GCA_019775955.2 Pollimyrus isidori | reverse complement strand
CCCCCCCAAGTTGGCAGCAAATTATACCATGGGGGACCCCACCCCCTAGTTATTGGCAAAATTATGGGGCCGTTTGACAGCAAATTCCCAGGCTACTTTCTGTTGCCAGTGTACCCCTGAGTCTGTGTGTGTGCCATGCAATGGACTGGCATCCCATCCAGGGTGCTCCCCTGCCTTGCTGCTTGGGACAGGCTCCAGGCCCCAGGCTGGAAGTTGGATGGTAAATGTTACTAGCTGAGCTCTTTTTTTCCCAGGCAGCTGGGAAAGAACAGAACTGAGCGAGTCTGGCCTTTCGCCCGTCTTGAAATGCATCAAAAAGGAGAAACGCACTTCAGAAGACGACGAGGACGAGATTTTACAAAAGCTTCATCGGGACGACGTAAGCTGTGGCTGCGGTGATGGGAGACAAATGTTGGAGGCCATTTGAACTTAGCCTGGCATAAGGAACCTGAAATAGCAGTTTTGTCTGCCAGAATCTTCGGAAATGCTTGGGTCGGTGAAAAATCTGTCAGCGTGTGAGGAGCTGCATTTCGGATACCATCTGTCACCTTTACTTCAGATGCTCCAGAATTCAATCGTGCTACACGCCCTGGAGTATCTGTTGTATTTGTTTAACTTGTGTTTAAATGACCATTTATTTTAAACACCCGTGTCATTATTGTACGTATGACACCATTCTTTCCGTCTTAGTTTTTGGATGACCCAGGTCTGAAAAATGATGCAAGGAACAGACCAATTCAACTGCCACTGTATAAGTCCAGTGATTTTTTCAATGCCAGTGAGCCCACTACCCATAGTAAGTCCCACTACTATTCATCCACTTATCCTCTAAACCTTTTATCGTGGCCTGCAGTAAGTGAAATGAAAAGGTCCTTAATTTGTACAGGTACACTGCAATGCTCTTTCTCCACAGATCACACCTTGCTGTCTTTCAAGAGACACACACATATACAGTTAAGGCACAGCTTTGGGTCTGACCACAGGGTCGGGCCATTAATCTGGCACATCTGAAGCATTCCAGGTGGTTAAGGGTCTTGCTCAAGGGCCCAATAGTGATGTGGCTATTGTGCCGAGTCCAAGGCTTGAAGCAGTGACCTTCCAGTGACAGCCAACAAGCTCCGACCCACTGAACCACACACAGTGCATACAGTGCAGTACAAAACAGTGAACCCAGAATATTCTAAGTACTTTAAAAGTTTTGGTGCTGTAAACTTAATGCTAACACAAAAATGTATATGTCAAATGTATAGAACAAAACTAAGAAATCGAAATCTACTTGATTTTGGGTACATCACTGTTTTCTCCGGACATGCATCAGTACTGAAATAATGATCGCAGTGACCAAAGTGCTTCTTGCACTGTTCTTCAGTTAAAGAAGAAGCATCGTTTGACTGTACAAGCGTGAAAGCCGGCGGCACAAAGGCCCAGAGGCAGCAGCCCCCCACAGCAGCCAAGTGCAGCCCGGCCCCCCAGCAGCCCAGCGTGGTGGAGCTCTTCCAGCAGCTCAGTGTGCGCGATGAAGAGGCCCTCCTGTTCATCCAGCTCCCGGACAGCATGCCCGGCCAGCCCGCGGCAAGTGCCGAGAAGCCCGCCAAGGACAGCAAGGCGGAAGATCTGAAACGAGCCGCTCAAGCAAAGGCCAGAGTGAGTTTCTGCGTCATACCTGCCCATTAAGCGGAGGTCCAAGCACACAGACTAACACTATTCATTTTATAATCATTAACCATCACTTTAACCGATATTACTACTTTTGTTTCTTTCAAGTTCAACATTTTCACATTTATTACTTAGAACTCATCTTGTTTGACAGGATCCTGTTGGGAAAGAAGGACCCCCGGTTCTGTCAGATTTCTCTGAGGGGCTCATAGGAAAACTGCAGATTAGAAAATCTGGCAAAGTGCAGCTGCTCCTTGGGGATGTCGCCTTGGACGTTTCGGAAGGGGCAGCCTTTTCCTTTTTGCAGGTACAAGCACTCGGTCTGTCAAGAACAGTGTTTCCCAATACCGGGAGCTGGCAGGGAGCAAAAACGTGGAACGACTGTGGCTCCGAGGACCGGATTGGGAAACACTGATCAAGAGCATCTCTCACAAAGACACTTCTCTTCTACATTTAACAATTTAAGATGAGACAACATGCCTTCTTAAACACCACAATGCACAATAAAGTTTTTATATAGTAAAGCTTATAATCTGACATCTTCTTGGCATTTTTGCAGCAACTGGTGTCTGTGCGCTTATCCGAAGGCCTCACCGGGGAAATGAGCGTCCTGGGAAACGTGAAGCACAAGTTGGTGTGCTCCCCGGACTTTGAGCTGCTATTGCAGGACGTTGCGCGCTCCTCTGCCGCATGCCCAGGGAACGGATAGGCATGCAGCGGTTCTCACAGTTTGTACAAGTCAGCAGGTTACCTGTACTAGATACCCACATAACTAGCCATCTAAAAAAAAAAAAGTAGCAAAAAAATGTATCGTTTTTGGGAATATTTGTGTGAAAAGCATTCAGTAGAAAATAGTTATTTATTACATCGTTGAAAGACATGAAAAATGTGACGTTTTAACCATAAACACATACTAAATGTATTTATCTAGTAAATTTTTTTTTTTTTTTTTACACTGGTTATGTCAATAGACACATTTTAAACAATACTGTGTTGTAGCATTTTTGACTACTGGAAGTACACAAAGAAAAAAAAAAAGGCTTCATTTGCCATCGTTTACAAATCTGCATTGTGTGTACTGATTCGTTACGACACTGGTTCAAACATGCTTATGCCATAGGCCAAGTAGTAGCCGGGCATGCCAACACTCAGGAGCACATCTTTGCAGAGTGGTTTTATTCGGGGCGGGGCCTCTCTTTCTGGCCCAAGCGTGTCCCCCCGTAACGTCACTCTTCAGCTTTACCTTTCCTCGCCGTCTTGCTCCCAGCGGAGGTGGCTGCATTCTTAGCACCTGCAGTTCTTACAGTCCCCTTAGTCCTGATGGTTTTCACTCTGGACGACTTCTCCGGCTTCTGGGCGGAGGCCGTCTTCTTCACGCGGCGGATGGAACCCCGGATCAGGTCCACCCTGCCGATCTCTCGCATGTGCTCCTCCCATGCCTTCATTTCATTTTTGTACCGAATTTTCTCGTCCTCAGCTTGCTGCAAATATATCTTTGGAAGGAAGAACAAGGACGACATGTTCCTAACGTGAAATAAGCCAAATACACGCATGCGCGCACACACACACAACACACACACACTCTCTGTTCCAGACCCACCTGTTTCTGTGTGGTATTCAGCGTCTTCCATTCCTCCATTAATGTTTTTGTCTTCGTCTAAGGAAAGAAGTTTTTTTTTTTTTTTAAATTTACCATAGTACATTCTATGAAGATTACATAGTATAACATAGTTGTAATATATTAGGGTAATAATTGCGAAAATGGGACAGTTAAACTTTGCACTTTTGCAATATATGTGTTTAGTAATGTTCAAGGGGCATTAATGTATTTAGAATGGTATCAAGTCGAGACTCAGGACAGTGAAGTGATTTTTCCAAAAAGCATCCCAATATAACAATACTCACTCAACTGCATGTCATGCATGTATGTAATGTGTGGTTAATCTCACCAGCATTGTGGCTCCCTTGGTTTCTGGGTATTTTTCTGCTATGAAGATGAAGAGGCCAGTCTTGGGCCTTTTGGGCTTACCCAGGCTTTTTAACTCCTGAAAATTTCAAATAAACCAAATACATTTTAAAAACTTGGAATTCAAACCAACACAGCTGCAACGTTCAGGGAAATATGTTCAGGCTAGAAGGCAACTTTCCCAGCAGATAAACCCTTTTGATTGCAAACACACACCCACAGAGCACTAACCACTTCCCTACTTTATCTGCACCCGTAATTCCACACAGGTGCCAGTTTTTCCCCACCTTCCTCTTGCGGACAGCTTTCCTCTTTGCCATCTTCACTCTCCTGGCTTCCTTGAGAGCAGCGACCTGAGATGGACTGAGCTGGGCCTTGTATCGCTCCAGCTCAGCATTATACTGCTTCCTGGCCACAGATGACGCCTCCTCAAAGGGCTACAGGAATCACACGGATCCAGACAAATCTTACGTACAATCTCAGGGGGAGAAGGTCAGATCTTTAATACCACGCTTCACCTGCCATTTTGTGAATTTGAACTTTTTTGTAAGAACACATTTAGCTTAATGGTAAATAATTTAATTATGGAAAGAATATTCATGGTTAATAAAAAAAAATGCATCCACGCTTCAATGCATCAAGGCTTACACTAGTCAGGGTCGCAGGAGGATGGGCCTGGCACATGGCATAAGTTCGGGGCCCATTCCAGACAGGACACTAGTCATGAACATAAAGTATAGGGGGACAGGAGCGTGGTAACCCCCCCCCCCCCCTTAAATGGGTGGAGACCACAACCCTCCCCAATGCTCAACCCAAAGTCATGTCCTGGACACCAGTCCATCACAGGGCACACGCACTCAATCGTCTTAATTTGCCAAATCAAAATGCCTTACCTTCTTCTGCTCGGCTGTCAACTCCCTCCATTGCTGTGCGATCTTTCGACTTAAGTCAACAATTTTCACATCTGAAGAGACAAAGATTTAATTCCTAGTATGAATTGGCAATAATTGCATGGGATTTTTACTTGGGTAAAGATAGTTTGCAGTTAGCGATTCAGGATTCCACGTGATTTATCTCAAGAGTGCAGTGAGGTACACTGGAAAAGCATGATTTGCGTCACCTCCACGCTGAAATCTGTCAATATTATACCTTTCCTTTTAATACTCAAATACGAATAATAATAAAACAACTTCACCATTTAAACAGGTTCAAGCAGGCTCATACTGACCAGTCTGGTTTATGAAATTTATGAAGTCCTCAGTTTGTCTGCCAGTGACTGACACGTGCGTGAGGCAGAAGGGGTCAAATACAGCTTATTTCCAAAACTCAATTATATTAAAAATGCATTTAGTGGACAAAACCTGATTCGTGGAAAAAAGTCAAACATATTTTAGCACGTGTGATTATTTTTGCACATTTTCACTTCATTGAGTTCTATGGCTAATTGGAATTGCAGGAGATTTGAAGGCAAATTACCTAAAAAGTGACAGAGAAGGATCAAACTAGGGTAATACTGACCAGGCTGATTTGTGAATCCAAACCAAGTCATAGGTCAGTGCGTGTAGGGTCAAGTGGTAGGAAAAAATACTGTTTTTACATTCATAAACCTTAAAAATGAAAACGCCCTCATAAATCACAAATCCATGTTGTTTTTGACACCACGTGATTTGCTCACGTGTCATCACTCAATGTAAATGCAAACTATATTTACCGCCATGTGATTTTTACATTCTTATTGGCATTCAAAGTCCCTGGAGCAAAACTAAATCATGCGTCATGCTCCGAATTAAAGACCGGCCCGGCCTGCTATGCAGCAGTCATCTTCACCCGGATGCTGCCTCGAGACGACCGGCCACTGCTGTTGCACGAAATGCAAGTAGCTGGTCTTGGGCCTCTTCGGCGGACCGTCCGAGGTGGTGCTGAAACTTTTAATCGCAGGAACCGCGGCGGAGATCCTAATAATACAGGCGGGTGGGGGTACAGCAAAAGCATGTAATAATGAAACCATTACAGTGCATGCTATTCAGTGTCATTTGAATATCATTACAATGCATTGTACTCATTGACATTTCTTGAATGTTAACACAATAACAGACCTGATCTTAACATTTGTTTCAGGCGAGCCATCAAAGACGGTGTTCAGTGGCACCAGATTTCAGCCTGTGTCACGTACGATTAGAGCATATCCCCAGATCGCAAATTGCATCTATTCTATACAGCAGATGCCCACGCGGTCTGATAGCCTAGCCCTAGAGCAAGCTAAGCTACCGTCTGCTGGGTCTTACCTGAAAACAGAAACGCCCGTGAGGAAACCCAGCGGCTTGCTCAGGAGGCTGGCTCCAACTGACATCAAGCTGAAGGAGACCATTTTCTGGTTCTTCAAAACAAATGTCTATCCAACCATTAGATTACAAAGAAAGCAATACACTGAATCAGGAAAGTTATTTATCTGGGTAAAATGTTGACTTGTACCCCGAAGAACCGTTTTTGACAAGACACGGAGGTTATAAAGAAGAAAAAAAAAACAAAAAAAGGCGCTCAAAACGTTGTCTTGCCCCGCGGACAGAGTCGAGGAACCGCGCCGCGTCGCCAAGTTCAGAATGACGTTAGCTCAGTGGGCGCGGTCTAAGGGGTCATGCACTTCAGCACAGTTCACTATATGTGCGTTTTTTCGGCATTTATAGCGTAACGACCATAGGTAACGACGGCCTGATATGTGCAAAATACTGTATAGAGCCGACGATTTGAACGTGACCTGCTGTTTTCGCGGCCAATCAAAAGGCAGCTATAGCCGCGGTACCCCCCCAGTGCTCTTATGGGACCGCCAGGCAGCGCGTTTTCGCGATGAAATGCATTGTGGGAAGGTCAAAAGACCTAACAACGTCTCGCACGTTTTGGTTTATCACATATGTGAAAATACTTTCGTGACTTTTTCCACAATAAAACCAATAGCGTTTTTAACGATTTGGATAGCAAATAACTTGGTGTTTCGAAATGCATGTACATTGCTTTTATATAAAATCTAGTTTAAGCATAAATTTGGTTTAGGCGTTATTTAGAGTAACATTGATTATTTTATAATGTTAAAAAGACTTGAAGACTACTAATTTCCGATTAAAGAGAATATAAAATTGTCAGCTGTTATTGGAACCATGCTGATGGTTCACAGAAATAATTAGTCAGTGCATGTTCTAGAATTACTTCTGAAAGCAGTATAATTTTTGACAGGATTGAAAGCTTAACAGATGTCTTTTTTGGAAAAACATTTCCATGAAGAGATGTCAATACTGCCACCCAGTTAATTAAGTGACAATTATCACATTTATTCTGTTTGAGAAAGATTACAAATACATGACAACACCCTTTAGATTTTGAGGCTCTTATGAAAATGTTTATCAATTGATTAATATAATTATTTCATGTATACTATTTACCCCCCATGGAACTCAAAGCAAAAATGAAACAAAGTATAGCTTGTACAATGTAAAATCAAAATATTTAATGAAAACTGTATCATTAATGTCAACTGGCTTTTGTAACAACTGCTGGACAGATGATTCTTAATTTTCTATTGCTTATGAGACATTTTCACAGTACATTTTGTTTAATAACAATTAGAAAAATCTGAAAATTTTGAATCTACACTTTATAGATTCAAATTCAAATATAGGGTGTGTGAATAACTGATAACCTCTAATATGCAATTACTGTTAATTCTCTGGCATTTATAATGCCTCGGGACTTGAAATAGAACAATTATACAACTGGCTACAAAAGGACTGTAAAAAATCCTTTAGCATTTTAGCGCCAAGTGATTTTCACCTTGAATCATACGGATTTCGTCACATAAGTTCATTCCTTACTGTCACCTGGCTTCACAATCACCTTGGCTTTAGCGCATTTAACTCCGCATTTCCCTGCTCCCCCTCTTTCTGTCGTCTTGTTCCTGAAGCTTTTCGTCGAATGAGGTCCTCTCTCCCAAGCTCTTGCATATGCTCTTCCCAGGATTTCATCTCATCTTTGTAGCGGATCTTATCATCCTCTGCTAGTTGCAGGTAGACCTTAACACAAAGGCATAGACGTGGATTGAGAAAATGTCAATGTTAATTACTGACACCAAGCTTTGCCCGAATTCGGTCAAATTATTCATGCTCGATTGACAAGGTCCACCTGTTTCTGTGCAGCATTCAGACTTTTCCAGATGTCCAGCAAAGCTTTTGACTTTTCCTGATGAAGAATGAGATGAAAGCAGAAGTAAAGAGTGCAACACAGATGCCAGTCATAGAGAATGATAGAGAGTGACGAACGCAAAAAACCAACATAATGACTTGTGAATTTCTCACCACCATCGTCTTTCCTTCAGCTTCCTCAAAATGTTCCGTCATAAAGATGTTGACAGCAGTCCTTGGCCGTTTGGGCTTCCCCAGATTTGTCAGCTCCTTGAAATGTTACGAAGCAAAAGAAACGGGTACAAAACGTCTCCAACAAATGGCGCCCATGAGGACTGTGGGAAACAATACTTTGCTTCTGTCTAAGCTGATATATTCATCCTTATCACCTTACAATTTTACCCATTTAAACTGATTGATATTTCAAATACCTATTACATACACTATGAAGCAGTAACCAGGTCTTTTGAAACTCATCTCTTACCTGAACACTTTTGACAAAGAGCAGCAATGGGCAGTGCTTGAAGTGGGAAAAAATAAGTGCAGGAACTCTAATTTTCCGACATTTGACATTTGTGCGGTGAAAAAAAAAATCAAGTCTTTAGCTGCGTTCCGGCCCACTTCAAGCACTGGCAATGGGTGATATTCCATAGAATTCATGCTCAATTCACTCACCCTCTTTTTCCTGATAGCCTCTTTTTTGGCCAGTTTCTGTCGCTTTTCTTCCTTGAGAGCTTCTGTCTGAGATGGACTGAGCTGGGCCTTGTACCGCTCCATCTCAGCATTATACTGCTGTCTAGCTGCAGCTGAGGCCTCCTCAAAGGGCTTTAAATAAAATTGTGATTTATTCTTCAAGTTATGGCAACCAAATGCAATGCAAAGTTATTTAGTGGAAGTGGGAGGTGTCAGAGTCATTCTGATTTCCTCCACCTGCTTTCACTCTCTGCAGTGTTCCCATAAAGGTGTGAGTTGTTTAGTTTTGCCATAGTAATGGATAACTCCAGTGTCAACAATAGCATCCACAAAATATGCATATTTCACGACAGTTTATCCAACAACGCAAACATCTTACCTTTTTCTGTTCAGGTGTAAGTTCTCTCCATTGCATAGCAATTTTCTGAGTTACCTCGACGATTTTAAATCCTGTAAAAAAGGACAACTAAAATAACAATTTACGTCAAAACACAAGTAATTGATACTTTAATTATTCCATTATTTATCAGAGTTTACTTTGTTTTGTTTGATCAGCCATGACTTTAAAATGCTTCACTCTATACCTGGGTTCTGCGTCACAATGATGGGACGTTGCTGTTGTGCGAAAAACATGTACCCGTTCATGGGTTTTTTGGGAGGCCCCTCTGAAGTGCTGAACCCCTTTACTGGAACCACAGCGATGCATCTTTATAATGTCGAGAAAGAGACATATTGCAATGGGATGGTCTGCTAGCAGCAATATCGACCTCGCAAAAAAAGTAACCATATTTTCTGGGGAAATTTTTTGGCTTAACTGTATACTACTGATTTGCTTTACATCAACGCTTCCTGCGTACATTACAACTTAAGCATCTTGCACGATGGCCTTTATCGTTAATGCAGCATATTTCTTCTGACCCCTAATGCATCTTGCCACTTACCTTAAACACGCACTCGGGAAAAGACTCAGAGGCTTAACTAGATAGCCGCCACAAGATGAAACTAAACCGAGGAGAGCCATGTCTTCTTGAAAACGTATATCTATGCAGACATACTTCAGAAAACGTCAGATCGGTTGACTGTAGTTCTGAGTACAGCTGCCAGCATCCTCCGGGAAACGGCATGGACCGTAAAACACCTGCGTCCCAAGGAAAGGTCTACGACCCGCGAATTATTTATACGTCTCCATTCTAACAAAATACCCGCCTGTATTATTAGGATCTCCGCCGCGGTTCCTGCGATTAAAACTCCGTGTAACGATGGCCCAGACAAACGAGTATTTGCGATTATTTCAAATTGAAATTTCCACTGTATGAAACTCCTCTAAACTCTTCAGATTCCCAAAACATGTATGCACGAGGCGCCGTTGTCTGGCCTACGTCATGCAGTAAAACCAATGATTTTTAATAGTTTCTGAGAAACGTCCAATGAAAATCCAGAACTCCCGCGGTTTCTATAGCCCCTACTCCTTCCCGTCGCACATCTATGCGTTATCAAATGGCCTTATGGGAAAGGTTGAACTCAGCGTAAACTGCTCTTCGATTCATTTGATACTTTCGCAATATCCAGCTGTTTCACTTAAAATGCTGAATGAAAATCAATAGATTCTGAAACTGTGCTTGTGACTTATTTTATAATTATTTGCAATCCTCTATGTAATATTTCAATGTGCTAGGTATACATTTATAATAGAGCGTTTACGTTCTCATTTTGTTTCTTGTTTGTATCTCTGTTAGATAGTCCAAATTCTGAAGTTATCACGCACGCACACCACGAGTGGTTTGACAGACTGATGTTAACAACATAAATAATATATTATTTAGAATAATATTAATTTTAATTAGTTACGCTGGTCAGATAAATATAAACTGAGATAAGTCTCCATAGTTTTAGAACATGACAGAAGAATTTTTGTACAAAGTCAACCTAAATCAAACAAAATTACATGAGCTCTTACTCTTTTAAGAAATCCAGCAGCTTTGTCCTAAGTTTGAGAAAGATCCACTGTAGATAGATATTTCCCCTTACACTGTCAGGAAGCAGTACCAATTAGTACCAAAGTACGTTTGAGGGCACAGTTATGTGTCACTGAGGTTGTACCCTCAAGGTGCAGCAATTGTACCCGTAGCCGTAGATAAATGTACCTTTTAACGTAAGGCACAGAACTGGGCTCTAAGGAGCATTTTTGTGCCACTGGGGGTATGTGAATATACCAGAGCTGCCCCCTTTTTCTGACAGTCTAACATGCACCCATTGATTTCCAGACTGATTTCTTGGGGTTATGGTGATGACATATGAAGCAGGTCCGACCAGACCTCTTTCCAAAGCCATGGAACATTCTGCGGATCCACAGGCATTCCCAAGATAGTTAGGAAATAAATTCTCTCCCTTGTATCCTGGGTAGTCCCTGAAGCCCACTTGTCCTCTTTTTTTTTTTTTTTTTTAACGGTGCCACCTTTACCACAAACACTTTTTACATTACATTTATTAGACCGACCCTTTTTTGAAAATGATAATTTAGATTTTTTGAGACAGCCCCAAGAGCAATTGGAGGTTAAGGGCATCGCACAGGGGCCCCACAGTGTAATCACTCTGCTGACCCTGGGATTTGAACCACTGACCACAGACTCAGACCAACCCCCTGATCTACATACCACCCTGCCACGTCACATAAAAGATGTTCACAAAAACCTACGTATGCAGTTTTTATACAATTTTTAATGCAAAATAATAAAAATAGATCCAGAACAGTTTTGTACTATACAATAAAAATTTCTAAATGGAAAAAAGAAATTACCTACAGAAAGGAAAGAAAAGAAAATCTTAATGGATGCCTGTTGTAAAAACTGCATAATTTATTTTTTTAATTAAAAAAAATGGACCCAATGACTAAGGAAGGGGAAAAAAGAAACATGTTACATTTGTGGATTTATACAACTGAAATTGCTTGTATGATAAATGTTAACAGTACATTATGTTCAATAGTATAACCTAAGGGCTTTTAGGCTCTAGAATTTACAGTGCTTTGTGACTTGAAATTATTGGCTAAGTTTTTACATTGCATATTTTTGGGTCCATTCTCTCGCCAGTCTGTTGTACCTGAACAAAAGAAAAAATACAATAAAACATACAGCAGGTAAAAGCACATTTTCAGAAGCAATTTCACATTTAAACTTTTAATTAGTACAACTTTCCAGTACTTCCCAATGCTTTTCAAACTAATTCTGCATCCCCTTGGAAATTCAGTTAAATGAGTCCAGTGAGCAGTACAATGATCAGCTACACTGGATTAGTAGTTACAGAATTATTTTCTTAACACAAAAGATCTGTAAATAGCATTATAAACGTGTATTTCAGTCACGCATGGAGAAATCAGATGTGTCAGCTTATGTTAAATTTTACTAGGTAACTAATGAACTTTACATAATAGCTTTTGCTGTTGATATGATGGGCTCGCATTCTGAGTAAGAATGTACCCAAACCAGTTTGAAATCACTTGAAGTCTGACAGACTACTAGCATATATTTCACCTGACATTCAGATGGCTAAACTTAAGGCTTTGTCTGCCACCAAAATGTGATTTAACAAAACAAAGAAATTTAAGTCTAAATTACTCATACATATTAACAAGCACCTTTGCTGCAGTTTAACGTTGCTACTAAGTAATAAGAAAATTAGCTTCATTTAATGATTGTTAGGTGTACAATTGTTTACTAAAAGGACAGCACTGTTTAGAAGTATATTAATTTCCCCTGATGTACATCAGTAGGGTGACACAGGCAGAACAGATTTTCAGTAAATTTCGTATGACAAACAATTATAATTAAAAATTTAAAATACCATACTCACTTTTCTTTGTCAGACTTGTAGATATGTGCTATATCTGGAACTAATGGGTCATCTGGATTTGGATCACAGAGCAACGAACATATGGACAGTAAAACTATAAAAAAAAAGATAAAATGATGATGATAGATTTTCTCCCCCAAAAAATAGTTTCTCTCTGTAAGTGCACACACGATATATATAAATATATATATAAAAAAACATTATATGAATCTAACAGCTGAAAATGGAGGCCAAAGTGTCACAATGACAGTGGACAGCAGATTAAATATTTTATGCCTTGAATCTGATATATATTTATTTTGGTCATGTTGGATTATTTAATAAATGATCCATGATGTTATAATGTATCACAGCACACCCCTGTCAAGTGCCTTGGGGTGACAATGACAAGAAAGGCATTACAGAAAAATAAAAGTAAATTAAACTGAAATGAATTGAATAAAACTGGGCTTATAAATAAAACCTGGGCTTCTGCATGTTACTATGCTTTATATGTCATGCCTGAAATACGTACTTGCTAGGCAAACATAACACACACACACACACACACAATATACTAAAATAAGACTTACCTTTTGACACTGTTAGAGCTGGTGACCACTGTGATCTCAGAATGTCCAGGCAGATACTTCCATTACTGTTTATGTTTGGGTGATATATTTTTGTCGTGAATGCTACCTAATGAAATGGCAGGAATGTCAGCCGTTAGTTTCTGTCAAACTGAAAACGCCAATGCATTTTGGAAGCATTTGGTAATTCTAACCTTTGGTGGTTTGAATGGATAGTCTGTAGGAAAGTGGATTGTGAGAAAAAACACTCCTCCTTGATATGGACTGTCACCCTGCAAAACAACACATCTGGGCATTTTAAACAGTAGAAGGGCAAAGCATATAGTATCATACTCAATTTAAATATAATAATTTCTAGCATTCTGAAAGCAAATCGTCCCCAATCTGATACCAGCATATTGTCATACTATTTCTGATGAAATCATTTAAATAATTATAGCTGGAAAAGGAGAATTACTTGAAATTATAAATTAATAAATGATACTCCGCTTTCTAATTTCGATTGAAAGCACGGTCAGTGTTAAGATTTGGGTCATTATGTTCTGATTTAAAATTACACAATGAATCCCAGCAGTACTTACCGGCCCCATTATTGTTGCTTGCCAGTGAAACACTAAACAGTAAACAGAAAGAAAACACTCTCAGTCATCTAGGAATCAAATATTATAACATTGTAAATATGAAGAAAAATATGAGAAGCTTACAGTCCTCTCCGACTGGACCTGCCGAACATTGGGCAGGCGGATCTCTTTGTAAATCATGCAACTCCTGGAAGGAAAGGACAAAATATATTTGAAAAACAAATTCAGATCGTTCCGGTTTTTCTCAAAAATTCATTCAGCAAGAATGTGTTCTGCTTGCAGAGATCAGACGTCACCACTAGATTAAAAACATGCGCAAACATGCCCCACCAGCTGAGCGTGGTTTATTCTTTAAAAACACAGCCGTGTTATTCATTACCGTTTTGTTCTACTGTATTGTAAAAAACAAAGATAGTTTTACTCCAAACATACCAGATTAAAAAAGCAGTTGGGTTTGGTCATAAGTAAGAAAACTAACAACCAGACATGGGAAAAGTATATAATAACGTATAATAAACACGCGACGGGACATCTAAGGTGGGATGTTCGTGTTCATCGACAGTAGGATTACATCATCTGAAAATGACTGCGCCTATTAATAAGGAGAATTTAAGAGTCCATACAACTGTATGAAATAAGTACACAAATCTCGCTACTAACGACCCAATAATGTCGTGACGTGCCTTTGTGTGGAAATCCCAAGAGAGGTGGCAATGAAAAACTAGAGCTGTTATTTCGCCAGACCTTGGTGCAGGGCTATGGGGCACACGGAAGTAGCCTAACAGCACTGCGTTAACACTATAATCATTATAAACAATTTATCGATCAGCTACCCATTGAAGGTGGTAATGATAAATTCTCACGATGATTAGATAATAATAACAATGGCCGTTTATTTCCTTCTTGCATATCTGGTCTGCCTACTATATGCCAGGGCCAAAAGGCGCACTTAATTAGGGAGGAAAATGGTTATAATTAAACACTTCAGCAGTTATTTTACAGTTTAGCAGGAATCCTCCGTACATATATGACAGCAGCAAGGTCACCATTATTTTATAACCAACAGCATCTGACCATCCATATACCAGTTATTGGCTCCTGTAAGTATAGCCACATAATATCTTTCTGTTTTAATACTGGTAGTTAAAAATACTTACCTTTTGTATTCTTTTCAAAGCCATGTCGAAAGACGTAGCAAAATGTCCGTACTTTATACAATTTACAGATATAATCTTTGATAAAAGCAAGACGATGATTTCTATTTCTCTTCACTGATCGCCAGGGTGTGTTTTACAATTTTGGTTTCCTTTGTTTCCGCTTTCTGTTCAGAAGACCGTAAAAACTAGTGCATTCTGGGGCTTGACGTTTTACATTTTAGTTACGCTTCTTAACTCTTTAGGGATTTCTAGGGAACAGCAATTGTTCATCTTTGAATAAATATTTCCGGAATAAAATATTACAAATATAGCATAGAATAATAATTACAATAATTACGTTAAACTAATACCTAAATATCTAGCTTCTGAGGAAAGACTAACACGTTTATATAATCATTCACTATATTGGCCTACATATAAGGTGTAATAATAATAATGATAATAATAATAATAATAGATTGCAAAATATCTATGGAACAATATTCATAATATTTGCATTAAATTCGCAGCCAAACGGCTAAACAGGACTGAAAGCCTTGCAAATTCGTTGTAAGTTAAGGTCTGGTCATCACTGTGTAACTTATGCACAAAGGAATTATTGTTTACAATATTTTCATCGTGGCCCAGCTTTTTAGTGTTTAAAAGTAAAGCCTTAGACATTTAGACACATGTTGGTTTTTCTTTCTGTGGCGCTGTGTTACTGTAGCCAGACCTTGAAGTTCTATGATGTGAATGTGGTCTTGTGTTTTTTCCACCCATCCATCCATCCATCCATCCATCCATCCATCCATCCATTATCTTGAGCTGGGTCGCGGAATCGTCGTATACCTTGTCCATTGATTTTTATTGCAAGTACCTACTAATTCTGACTGATGCCTTTAAGAATCTCAACATTGCGCGTTCGTCCTGACGTCAGCGTGCGCCGCATTCCGGTCACGTGACACCCGGCGTATGCGGATGTTTCTTTCCGCGAGCTGCTGACCTTACTCACTGTCAGGATAAAAGGGTGATCAACTAAGTTGAACATTATCGGGAAAAATGTGCTCAAATTCTATGTCGAAAGGTAGGGCTGGTCTGACCGCATAGTAATCTAGTAACTTTTACAGTTTCGTTTACTAATGCACTTCCTATGTAGTATAGCTTGCAGCGGGTTTGTGATTGAATCTGTTTTTTCAAGTAATGGTTTTCTATCATCATTATCATGGTTCTGGCCGTGCTGGACCTTGATGTTCAGGTGCTGTTTGATTGCTTTGATCGATCTGTAATGTAAGCACGTGTTTTTATAGATGGACTGAAAAAAGTAAACTTTTTTTTTTTTTTCCATTTTTATGTTGCTTTTATTTTTTTCTCCTGCAACGAATTATTATCTGGTTATTTCTTCCAGGTTTTTTTTGCTACTGAACGGTTATGCACGGATTACTTGAATATTGATAATGAAATTAACATGATCACCTGATGTGTGTTACCAGTTTAATAATCCACATTATGGGAACATATTTTATTTTACTAGTCTAGCCCCACTGTAACACGTCTTAAACCTGTTCTTTGAAACTATAATCGTAATTGTGGGGTTATGAAATACTGGTTTAGACTCCACGCCTAGGTGCGCGAAGTGGCATTCCTGTCTTGGCCTTCATAAGCAAAAAAATGTAAAAGCTATTGTGGCCTGGTTATTTACAATAGCTGTCAAGTCTCCCGTTTTGGCCGGGAAACTACCGTATTTTACCCCTCTTTCCCGCCGTCCTCCCGTAGTAGTATTTTCCGGTAAATCTCCCGTATTATAATATCATTAAAAAAAAATAATCTGCCTCTCCAAATTGAACTGTCAGTAGCCTCGCGAGAACTGCCACCTGCAGTAATCTGCAGGTCATTTACATCATTAACCATGTCATAAATACGGAGGTTAAAATGGCAATGCTGTGTGCCAAAAACAACGTTACTTTCACCTTCTGTGACGACTTCAACAAGGATACAAAGTCTGCAACAAATCTGTATGATAAGTCATTAGTGAATGTCAGAGAGCCACATGAGTGAACAGGAGAAATTAAAAGAAAATGTTTAATGAAAATAAAATGTAAATGACAAGTGGTTATTTTAGATTTCTTGTACACCTGTCTTAAAATGTAAAGCATACTGGACCTTGGTTGGGGTGGTGGGGTGGCTCACGGCGGGTGCTGGAAAATTTCCCTCATTTTCAAATCCAAAACTTGACAGGTATGGTTATTTATACTTTAATCCCCTTAGGGAAATTTGGGCTTGTTTAGCTCTTCCCCATTACATTCTGGTTTTATGCCATTTCGAAACCTTCTGTGATATATAAAGCCTTAAATTATTCAAACCATAGACTTTGAGGGACTCTGCTCTGAAATAACTAGATATGAATGCACACAGTCGTTTATATTATCAAAATATTAAGCTGCTACTGCTTTGTTTATATAGAATGAGCTGGTATTTGTGGAGCAATACATAGTGGTATTATCAGGCTGTGTGTCTGTCTAAACCAGGTGTTCATGTAAAACCTTAGAATAACAAAGTAAGACAACACCCTGCATTTTCCACCACTTCCACCTTATTCCTGTTGGCAACTACCTATCGATTTCAATTTTGCAAATAACATTTGCTACATCTCTGGGTATTAATTTCTGGCTGTAATGGCTGAGGATCTAAAGTTGACAACAATCTAGAGGTCTTGTGTCTATGTTTATATTTCTTGTCAAGACTAATTAACCATTCTCGTTAAGAATGATGTTATTGGAATTGTAGAAATGAGGTCAGCCTCCCTATGTGTTCTCTGTAGCTGAATGGATCGCAGCCGTCTCCTTGGCAGCTGGAACTACAGCTGTGGGTATCCTGGTCTACAAGACCTTCTTCTCAAAAGACAAATGCTGCAAGTCCAAGGTGAACTTGGATCTGCAGAAGGACAACCCCAAAGTGGTACATGCCTTCGACATAGAGGATCTTGGGGATAAGGCTGTGTACTGTCGATGCTGGAGGTCAAAGAAGGTAATGATGATGCAGGGCTATCACCTTCCATCTGTGTTTACCTTTACTCCTTCAGATATGATTTTTCCACTTGGCTAATATGAACCTTGAAATTAATGTGCTGAAGGCAGATTTTTGGCTTACAATTTGCCCAGCAAGATCTTTATGTGGAATACATGAAGATTTTTTGAAATAACTTAAATTGATAAATCCTATTATTTAAAATTATCCAGTACCTGGTAGCTGAGGTTCATTCATTTTTACTGTATCTTTCTTCTCTCTCTTTCTCGTAGTTTCCATTGTGTGACGGTTCGCATACAAAACACAATGAAGAAACTGGGGATAATGTTGGTCCTCTCATTATCAAGAGGAAAGAGGCTTGAAGATCTACCTGTATCAGATGGATGCTGCTACAGATGTTCAGTTTTGTTGCTAGCCCAAAGTGTGTGGTTTTTCTGTTTTTTTTTTTTTATTATAAATTATTTTCTTTAATACACTAACTGTCAAGCTGTTCTATGGATTGTGTCATTAATATCCTGCTAATCTGTAAACATGATATCAGTACATCACATGAGGTGTCAGTTTTGTTGGGTAGATTTTGTTTTGTTCATAAGTGGGAAATCTGTATATGTTAGCTATAGTACCTTTTGCTCAAAACAAATACACATATACACTACGGCGAATGTTGAATAAACGCCTGCTTGACCGGGAATATCACTGACACAGTCGTTTAACCTAATAACTATCATTCTGTGCCACTCTGCATTTACACTGGCCATCATTTTATTGATCAGCCAACTAGCTGAACTGATCTTCTCGCTAATATAAAATTTCAGATTAGGAAAAAATGTAATAAACCAGAAATTGTAAAACTCATCCTCTTTTTGATGTATTAAAAAGCCAGTTTTCAAATTAACTTTCTTCATTCATTCTTATTCTCACTTATTCTGACAAAACCTTAAATTAACCTTGGTTTTCCATGACTGAGACTGATATTCTCTACACAGAATGATTGAAATTCATTTGCATAACTTAAACATGAATGTGTTTGTCTCTTTTTTCTTGATTAACTTAAACCTGAAAGTTCCAACTGACAGGAATCCAAAGTTCAACATATGGACCTATTAGCTGATATTCTTGTATAGGAATACCTATAATTTACTGTTGCTAGGTTAACTTTATCGATACATTTTCAGTTTAGTTACATGTAATTGTGAAACTTACAGTTGTTTTTTTTTTTTTAAGAGAGACTTGCTGAAGCGGGGGCGGCATGGTGGTGCGGTGGTTAGCACTGTTGCCTCACACCTCTGGGACCCGGGTTCGAGTCTCCGCCTGGGCTTCCTGTGTGTGGAGTTTG
>JABFDZ020000045.1:10754626-10765493 GCA_019775955.2 Pollimyrus isidori | reverse complement strand
GGCATTCATTAATTATCCCCCCCCTCACATAGAAGCAGTGTTAAGTTTTAAGAAATTTTGATGTGTCATTTAACAGTAGAGTTTCTTGCATTTGGTTTGCTGATTACCCAACCATCCATTGTTGAGGGAATCTGTACTTTTGCATTTTATGCCATGTAGCCAGTCTTTGTTTTGGCTTGCTGAAAATTGAATTGCAATGTTAATAATATTATATTTTTAACACACTGTGGAGAGATTTTAGGTAACTTTTAGATGCCAAAATCCAGTGTCTGCAAGCAGTACTTTTGCTTTTTTACTGTGTCTGAACTCACAAGCAATAACACAAGAACAGGCAAGTGGTTTAATGCATTTCCCAAACCTTACTAAATGTGTTAACTTGCACTGAGGTCAGCCTGTTTGAGAGTTAAATGCGTGTTTAGAAATAGATACACAGATAAGTGATAATGCCTTCTTGGAGTCCAAGCTTTAGTTTCTGCTGTTGTCATTTTAATAAAAATAAAAAATCTCCGTGGGTCAACTTTGATTTTACCAGCTACTGCCTCAGAAGGGCGTAAACTTGGACGGACCTCTTGCTATTGTTATGCTGTCTTATAATGGCTGTCTAATTGCCCTTATCTGTGACACATAGTCAGAATATTTTAAACCCTTTAATTCCATGGGATATACCTGAACTTTAAAATATTTGGTAATGAATTTGACAATGTATAAATATTCAAAACCTTTTTTGTTCCGAAGTAAATCAAAACAAACCAAAAGCCCCCGAGATCTCGCTATGGACACGATTAACGAGGAACATTGTTGATCTGCTGGAATGCTTCCTTGTGTTTAATAGGTATATGCTGAGCACTCCGACAACCTGCTCCTGTTGGACCTGCAGCATTATCTTCCAAAATACTACGGCACCTGGTCTTCACCTGACGCGCCAACGGGTAAAAATATTTTTACGTTATTTTCCCTTAACCTTTTACGTTTCCCACTTTTTCACGGTATCCCTAAATAGACAAGCATTCACACCATAATTCATCTGTGAACCTTTTTTTAGCACAGTCACCTTCACATATTTATTCGGAAATATAACTGTTATAAACTGCTCTAAATCTCAAACACCGCCTTATGAAAAGTCACCTTTTGCTATTTTTTAAATTTTCTTTTCAATTAAGTTCCTGACTTAAACAGCTCTGCATACGTGAATACATCATTGTAAGGTGGGATTTTTGTAAGGCTGAAGCTGGCTCTAATTTAAAAGCACTGATCTGACTTGAATATGCTCTTTGGAAATGTGGAAAGGGTATGATCCGCTGGCAGAGCTGCAGGCGCCGAGTCTTGAATGCGTGCTGCCTGTTAGCAGCCTGTTATGTTAATATGGCTCTCGCATCTGTCTTCTTGATATGTTTTGAGTCCCGTGAATGAAATTTTCCAGTTTAAGTAATG
This sequence comes from Pollimyrus isidori, assembly GCA_019775955.2. NCBI lineage: Eukaryota > Metazoa > Chordata > Actinopteri > Osteoglossiformes > Mormyridae > Pollimyrus > Pollimyrus isidori. The sequence continues at coordinate 10,764,062 of JABFDZ020000045.1, read as the reverse complement.
GGGCACTCTCACAGAACAGGGGGCTTATGGAGGGGTTCGATATCCATTCTCATTACTCCATCAGTACTCTGGGAGTACTCCATCAGTACCACAGTGATGTGATTCTCAGCCGTTTCCCTATTTGATCCCTATCCTTTCCCTGGACTGCAGTTCTGTACCTAAAACTGGAGGATGTGACATGCAAATTCAACAAGCCATGCATCATGGACGTGAAGATCGGCCAGAGGAGCTATGACCCATTTGCTTCCAAGGAAAAGAAAGAGCAGCAGATCCAGAAGTACCCTTTGATGGAGGAGATTGGCTTCTTGGTTCAGGGCATGAGGGTAAGTGTGTCTGTATACTTTCATCTTCAAAGTGTCATTTGGCCCATTCCCACCTGATATAAACCACTGGTGCTGAAACTGTACCTGTGTACGAAGTGTAACAATTAGCCCTCGTTCTGCGTTTTCCTTACTTGATGGAGAGTGATCAGTAATTGACCCTCTTGAAAATATTGTACTCTAACAGAGAGGGCCTGAATGCTGGATCAACTGGATAACTTTGTCATTTACTGGTTTTCTCAAATTGTTGCTAGGTGTTACTTTAATAGCTTTTTTGAAAAAAATCACAAAAATGCACATACTTTGAGAGCTAGCTGAAGAGAATACTGGCATATCACTAAAATCTAGGGCTGTAGCTATGAAGTATTTTCATATTTGACTAATCAGCTGATTTTTTTTTTTTTTGCTCGAGAAATTTGGATATTTGGGTTCTGCTCAAAATGTCCCCATACTTCTTGGTTGCTCTTGAGCAATGCTTTGAGGAACACCTTGGCTCGTAGTGTTATCTTTTCTGCTTGCTTACTCATGTGTTAAGTGTGTGTTACTTGCACAAGCAGTTTTACTGGCGCCACGATCAGAATATGAACTGTGAATAGATTTTGTTTATCTCTTTGAATTTGGATTATCCTTCTCATTTTTTCATTTTCAGATTTTTCCAAGTATTTTGAATATTTATTGCAGTGCAACTAAAATGAATTGTCTTCTGATGGGAATTTTTAGAATGATTAGGGTGGTAGACCTGAATACAGACAGGCCATGCTTTACATCAGCGATTCTCAACCCGTGGGTTGCGACCAAGATTTGGGTCACGAGGCAGAGTTGGAAATGTAAGCATTTTAAAACCAGCAAGCTCCTTTGCTGATCCATGATCAGATTTCCCAGCCCCAATCATAGAATTAACCTACATACATTGGTCTTGGCTCTGTAAATGCTTAGCGCAAGCTAGTAGACACTCAACCAATCCAAGAAGCCAAAGCACAATTTCAAATTTCCTGGCACAACCAGGAAACTGAGGTGGCATGGAAGACGTTGAGTTGCAGTGCAAAAAGGTTAAGAACCTCTTCTTTAAATAGCGATGACTTAAACTTCCGAAAATTACTTGGGTCGATGACACATCTCCGGTGTGTAAGATGTAAAATGTCCTTCAGAGGAATGAGTCACACTGCTAAGAGATCTCAATCACCTCTGGTACTTGAGCATGTCCTGTCTAAACCACCATTGCAACCGTCACTCAGCATCTCTACATGGAAGCGTCATGGCTGTCTACCTCCAGTCTTCAGATTCACTAAATCATGAATAGGAAACCTGCTGAGGGAATGAGGATCGCTCACTGGCAACCAGTATGGTATCAACTGTATTACCGGCAAGCCAGTCATACCAGCAGAGCATTTACCCAGGCCAGATGGGAATGGGTCCGTTTGCTGACACTAATCAGAGATGCTCTGCTTTTTCTGCAGTCGATTCCGGGCTGCTTATTCCAAAACACTCTTTCTGCAGGACACCGTCCATCTGCTGTCCTCCTTTATTTTGGTCATACGTTAACAATGTTTTTTGTTTACTTGCGAACTTTTCCTATTCCATGTGTTCATATTTTCATTCACGAAAAAGGCAAAGGAAATGTTATCGCTTTTTTCCTGTGTATTCCCTTTAATAATATAGTTTATTAATTCATCGGCTACATGTATGCAATACCGGCATCAACTGTATACTAAAAGCGAACCTCAGAGAACAAAAAAGCATTTAAAATATGTATGCTGATTTCAGAGTGTAAAATAAGGCACCCACTATTAAATTGATTATATTTAGTGGTTTTAAACATTTTAAGTGTCCTGTGTGTTAAGCACATTTGAGAAAGCGTGTGTTCAGCCGCTGAGCAACTGTCTTTTAAGTGGGTTTCTTTCTTCTGTGAATCCTTTCAACTTTAGAACGTTGTGTTGTTCCTGCCAGCTCGCATTTATTTCATTTTCCAATATCTTCTGCTCTGATAGACTCATAAAAGTATAGTGCTGAGACAACAGAAACTCAATTTGCACAAAAAAAGCCTGCAAAGTGCTATTAAGTAGGCATTGTGGCGTTTCCGGGTTCGTGGTACAGCGTCCCGTAACGTACTGGCTGTATATCACTGAGTGGCAGGAGTCTCTGAAGAACATGCTATCGATTTTTCTCAGTGCTGTGTAATTCACGGTGGTGGGATTTGTGGCGGATTTATTTTTCTTATTTGCAGAATAAACCGAATGTGACATTGTCTTGTCTGCGGAATTTGTGGAATAAATAGAAAGCTGTTTTTATCCCGGGAATCCACTGTCTGATTTGTGGTCGGGTTTTGCTCCGATGTTCATTTCTTTCTCTCTTCCTTTTCTCCTTGTTTGCCCTTCGCTCCTGGCAACTGATATCCTGTCTTAATACTATGTACGATTTTTTGGTGGGTAAAGAGAATTTCAATATAAATTTAAAATTGGACTGACAATGTTTAGGCTAAATCGCCTGCCACAGTTTTTATGCTAAATTGGATACATTTCTATGAAGGTGAAAATGTGCTTGGTATGCCCAAAGCCTTAATGTATTTTTAGTATCTGTAATGTCCGACACCTGTAGATGTTACCATTATGTTCCATATCTTTATAAGTCATTATCTATGGTAAAAACAAAAGCACTAAAAGAACCATCAGTCTATCCTCCAACTGCGTATCCTACCAGGGGCATGGATGAGCTTATCACCGGCTGTTTAGCGGCAACCCTGGATGGGATGCCAGTCCATCATAGCCAACTGCAGTGCCAAATGTTTTAATTCACTCATGCATTGTATAGGGTTAACTGTAGGATTTCTGTGACAGTCTGGCATCCTTGAGTTCCCACCATTTGTAGACAAACGAAGGCTCTTCGCATTAGTCAGATGGGAAATGGCTGTACCGAGCTGTAGGCTGCTTCTGTGTTCTTGCATATTCATCCAGTGTCCATATTCATCCAGTGCTCTCTCGGGTCCTTTTGTAGTGTGACTAATGCTTACTGACTGCTATTAACAAGGGAAAGAAATTAGGCAGATTTGCACTGTCAGTAAATGGGGAATTCTCGTTCTTTTGCAGACATAAAGGTTTCCCAGGGACTTCAGCAGTGTTTTTTTTTCTTTTTTTTTTCTTGTTTTTTTGCGGGGGTGGGGGTGATGGCTACAAAGGGGATGCCTGACATCTGTTGTGAGATGCCGAGTTACACCTTGTGGGGGTCACAGTGTGACGTTGGTGTTGAGATGCATGCTGGGAATGTGGTATCTGGGGGGGCGGGGACATCTGGCAGGCAGAATGGGAAAGTCCCCCCCCCCCCCATCTTTGCACTTTAGACTTGCTGTGTGTGGCCACAGAGCAAAGTGATTCATTACTGGTAAATGCAGTGCTGATTCTCGTGATAGCGGCTGGAATGTGGCCCCGACTCGTAGGCCGGGCCCCGGTCCTCTTTGTTCCAGTGAGCTTTTCTGATGCTAAGCAGCTTGATTTCAGTCCACGGTGATATTCAGCCGCAACAAAGACCATAGACACTGTTTTGTAACAACGACGGCCTTCTTGAAGTTTCTGTGTTAATATCATGGTCCCTTATTTACATTTTGACCTAGCAGGAATGTTGTGGAGTAGGGGGATCATAAGTTTTTGGTGCTTGTGGATGTCAGACGTTGCGCAAGAAGTTCATGGACCAGTAAAACTTGTTCACCAGGCGGATGGTGCTGGTGGTGATCCTTGTCAGTCGGGGGTGACCGCTGCCAATAGATCTGGTCAAATGTGGCATTTCCCCCCCGAAACTGCAAATAGATTTTATATATTTTTGGAAATTAACCAACCGCTCCCCCAAAACCGCCAGTGTTTCACAACTCTGCTGAATATTAGCCCCAAGTTGATACTGGTCAATGGGTGGGGGGAAAAATAACGATTCACTTAAAGCAGCTTCTTCAGAAGTCAGAAGTTGCATTACTTTGCTCATGAACATGAACAACCGGTCGTCCCGTTACTGTCCCTGTGAACCTTCCTGCTTTAAGCTCCCTTCACCTTTCCTGACAGCTGCTGGGTTGTTCTTCATCCTCTGTTGAGGACAGTCATTTCGTCACTTTTCAAACTGACTTTGAATGCTTGTATGCTCAGAGCTCTAAATTAATGCAGGGTCTCCTTGTCCCCTCCATCACCCCCCCAGATATACCAGGTAACCTCTGATCGATATGACACTCACGACCAATATTATGGACGACGTCTCGGGAAGGACACCATCAAAGAAGGTAAGATCCTCCCTAAGTCATATTAATGTTGTGGGCCATAGCGATTGATGCGCATTGCCTGGGATAGGCCTACTGTTTAGTATATGGAGTCAGAGCTGGTCCTGATAGCAGAAAGTTGTGTTATTTTAAGACTATGTGGTGTCAGTGGTTTTGCGAATACGAGGCTGAGACTGGTAGAGCTGTTAAAAAAGCCTTTTGGGGTAATTGTAGTGCTGAGGTTGATAGGCTGATAAAGGCATTTATTCAGGTATTTATATTAAAAATGAGTTGTAGCTAGAGGTATGTAAATGGCTGACCTTTGTCACTCACGTCTTGCTCTTCTTATCTCAGCTGTTATTGCATTTCCCTTTCTCTGCTCTAGGGGTCGCCAAATTCTTTTGCAATGGGAAAATCCTGAGGAAGGATGCCGTCGCGAGCAGCATCCAGAAGGTTCAGAAGATCCTACAGTGGTTTGAAGGCCAGAATCAGTTACACTTTTATGCAAGTTCCCTGCTGTTTGTATATGAGGGTACAGCCCAGCTCGACGCCGGTGGCCTGGTAGGGAACGCCTCACTCCCGGCTGTGGCTGCCCTGAAGGAGGGTATCCCAGAATGCAACAACAACATCGGCGAGGTGGGCTCCCAGGAAAACGGGCATGTGGCGGCGGCCCTGGACCAGGGTCTGTCCAACATGTACGCGCTGCACCAGAGGAGCTGCGGCCGGGACCACCGTGTCGATGTCTGCCTCCCCTGGACGTGCGCCGGCCAAGCCCCCCCCGAGCAGCCGAACGGCAACGGCACACGGCCAGACGCCGGTGACGGCCGCCTGGAGTGCGACGCGGCAAAGTCACGTGGCGAGGTGGAGGTCCGCATGATCGACTTCGCACACGTCTTCCCCAGCACCACCCGCGACGATGGCTACATCTTTGGGCTGAAGAACCTGCTGTCCACGTTGCAGCAGATTCTAAACGAATAAACAACGGTAAATGTGCCCCTCCCCCGTGCGATGCAATCTGCACTAACTTCTTTGTGCATTACGCTGGTTTGTTCTAAACTGCTAGTAAAAGTTTAAATTATCCTACTCAGGTAAATGAATCAACACTCATCATCGTTAGTCATCGCAAAAGAGCAGCGTATTGCAGTTAACAAAGATGCCTGTGTGCACGATATCTGGATTTTTTTTTTCCTGTATTCTATACTGCACAGCAATTCTCATAGAAATATTTAATAGTATACAAGTGATTCCAGATGATTTGCTAAAACTACTGATTTTATCATTTTTTTTTTAATGTATAGATAATTTGTGTACTGAGATATTCACTAAATGGAGGGTATTTTATTTTAGATGTTTTTATTTTTTACATAAGGACATGCTGTCAGTAACACTATTTGTTTAAGAACTGGTTTATTTTAAAAACATTATTGTTTAATTACCAAACTGTACATGTTTAAACGTCATATGATGCAAGGTGGCTAACGTTTTGGCGATGCCGGACTGTTGGATGTTAATTTTTTCTTGTTTTTATTTATTTATGATGATGTTTTTTTGCCCCTGTAAAGTGCTCTGCCAAAGGAGCTGTCATGTGACCAGGACCTATAGTTATATTGCTAAAGAAGGTGTCTGAAGGTTCTGTCACACCCTGAGTGAATGTGATGCAGGTCTCTGAGTGTGACAGCAACACTTTCACCATGCTGAAGGCCAGTGTCCTGCTCCGCTGGCTGCTATTGGCCACGTTCACTGATTAAGATGTGGGACCTGAGTTTGCCTTTTGTCTGGACAACTTTGTTTCCAAAAATAATGTGAACTTCACATGAAGACAGAACTTAAAAACTTGTTGTAGTAATCATGCCCGTTTATGTACCAATGTCCTTAAATCCCATTTCTTCATTGTACATGATGCCCCCCGCCCCCTTTTCAAATTATCACCGCTCATCCCATATTCCTGTATCCTTCATTAAGACATGAACATATGTACTGCACTGAATTATTTACAATATGGTTTGCTCTTAAGGATTTAAAATGAATTCCAGTTACCCAAAAAAATTATATTGCATACATTTGAAAGGATAAAAAACACTACAGGGTTATTTAATGTAACGTTAAAATTGTAAAGATTGTAAATCTTACATGGTTTTAGTCAATGGCTTCCAGACTGCTATGCACCCTTGAACATCCATCCATCCTCTACACCCGCTTGTCCTATGCAGGGTCATGGAGGTCTGTAGCCTGTCCTACCCCAAAACACTCTTGTATTCTGACATTTTGGGGCTCCTCCTCACAGCCGTGGAAGGTATGCGTGCGTGACTCTGACTCTTCTTTATATTTCGATTTGCATTGCAGAGTTTTGACAGTAACTCCTCTATGAGAAAAATTGTGACTGCAGCACATCTTTCTTTGCAGTCAGACTGTAGCCACTATTCCATTACTGTTCAAGAAACCTTTGTTATGATGAAAGAACATACAGAGGAGATTTGTTTTTTCTAAGTGTTTTTAAATCTCCAGTGACTTGCTTCCATGTTATGGTGTCCATTTTAATTGACGGGCATTTTGTCGATCCACCTAATAATTACACTACTTGGAGTGAAACAATTTCCATGAATGGATGGGTTGTCTCTGAAGAGCTGGCTTACTGTGTAACTTCTGTTGCAGCTCTTAGACACTTCTGTGGAAGAGGTAAACAACTTACGAGGCTAAGGGGACAATACAGTAACTAGATACTGTAAATATGCAGGGTCATTTACTGCAGCTACGTTCAGTCAACTATATGCTGATTTATAGCAATGTCATTGATAACTGAAATATTGCGTTTACATTCCATATATATTTTGCTCGTTAAAGGTGTATCAATGTAGTGAATATTCATGTTCAGGAAGCTAATGTTTATGGCGAAGTGGTGGGTATGCGTTCCTCTGATTTCTGTTGTTGTTGTTTTCTAATGCACTGAAACAAGTTAACCTGAAGTGTGAAATCTCGTCCTCTTGCTGTGAACTAACCAATGATATTTCCCTCTCCCGCGTGGCGGTTTTTTGTGGCAGCGTTCGACAGAGTTGGATTTTAGACTTTCGGGTAGCTGAGAATGAAATGTGATGGACCTGGGCACTTTAAATGCATGGGACTCGACTGGATTTTGCCGAAGGAACTGAGCACATTAAGGCCGAACAATGACTTGCATATTGTACCGATAACCCTACGTGAGCTTGAACCTAGGTTATCGCAACTGTGTTCATTCCGTTATCAAATTTGGCAACGATTTGTGGCTTCGCCTTGGAATCTCCCATTTCTTGGTGTTCTGGAATAAGCAGCCCAGTAATCAGACATGACCCATTTCCCTGCTTATTGTCTCTCTGTTCCAACTGTGAAGGGTGAATCCCAGATCTGGTTTAATACATGCGTGCAAATGCAGGGGAATATTCTAGTGTAGTAGCTTTTACTCTCTCGCTTTGTCTTCTGATCACATGAAAGGAACTACTTTTGTAAATCAGATATATAAATATATATATATATATATATATATATAATATTTAGATAAAGATAATACCTGTATATTTGGCAAATTCAAATTACTAATAAAATACACTCCTGATGGAATGTTTGTCTGTTTCATTTATGATGTGTAGTCACTGTATTCCTAGGGAAGCATCTATCCGTCTACTTGGCTGGTACAGCATTGAGGTGCTTTGGAGAGAAATAAAACATCACTAGAAGCTTCATTGATAGTTTTTTTTTTCTCCCCTTTTCATTTGTTTTTTCATCTGCTCCTACAGGAAATCCTTCCAGCGAGACACTGGGGGGAATTTTACTATGGCCCTTCAGTGTCTGTAGCTATCAAATTTAATTTGTGTCTTCGCACAAATGAATTTTTTATCCCATCTAATACAGTGGTGCCACAGTATACGGCTGCACATGTGTGGGAAATGAAAAAGAGACGAGAAATACAGAAATAGCAAAGGCGGTTCTGACAGTGCAATGAATTACCAGAGACTTTGAGATCTTCCGGAATAATGATGCTTCTTTAGATAGTGCTGTTTAGCTGCCATAGAGCAGCTGCCATTAAGAGCTATGAAGGGAAACAATTTACTTGTACTTTGAAATGTATTTGTTTCCCAATGGAAACAGGAAGTCTCGACTGTGCATACTTACTGTGTCTTGGGACTGGGTGTTCACCTGCAGCAAATCTTTGTTTTGCTAGGCAAAAAATATGTAAATTAATAAGTTATGATGTTTAAAAATGGTTTACTACGTTATCTAGATGATTATGGGCTGTTGCTAAACTCTCGTAAACATCTTTTAGGTAACTTTTAAAAAAACATTAATTCAAAATCAAAGTAAACCTATTGTCTGTAAAATATTATTAGTCCTGGCTGACTGTTTGGTATAATGACTCCTGGAAACCTTCCACTGATTGTATGGACGTGCTATATGTGGGTGACAGACAGATGCATAGAATTTCTTGCTGAACACGTATAAATAAAAATAATACTCAATAAAAAATGAAGGGAAACTATATTATTTTGTATACTGTATCCAGAAACAGACATTTCAGGTCCAGAAAGTAAAAATTCAGAACAGGATTTTGTTTCAACAAACCAGTTGAGTATAAGCAGTCAGAGAGTACTCTGTGACTAGGGATGGGAATCGAGAACCAGTTCTTGTTGAGAACCGGTTCCCACTGTTTCGATTCCTTGGAATCGTTTGCCACTTTTGCAAACGATTCGCCTATCGATTCCAATCTCCTTGAATGACGTCAACACGTTGCGTAGCGTCATTTACCCAGCAGGAAACATGGCGCCTAGGCGGTACAAACACTCAAAAGTTTGGTTATACTTTGCGAGAAAGGATGACAACAGGGCAACTTGCAATACTTGCAAAGTAGATATTTCAT
>JABFDZ020000045.1:10738250-10754526 GCA_019775955.2 Pollimyrus isidori | reverse complement strand
TGTTGGGAAATGTAGTGCATGCAAACCTAATGGGCTACCATTCACATTACCAGACAAAGTACACAACACACTCACAGCAACATTAATACTAAAAATTCAAAAAGTGACCCCTTCACTTTTCACAGGCCTATATATAGGTCTCCAGGTAGTCATGGTGTTGTTTGGTGACATGGTGTGTACCACACTCAACATGGGTCAGAGGAAGCGAAGGAAAGAGTTATTTCAGGAGATTAGAAAGAAAATTATAGACAAGCATGTTAAAGGTAAAGACTATAAGACCATCTCGAAGCAGCTTGATGTTCCTGTGACTACAGTTGCACGTATTATTCAGAAATTTAAGATCCATGGGACTGTAGCCAACCTCCCTGGACGTGGCCGCAGGAGGAAAATTGATGACAGATCAAAGACACAGATAATAAAATGGTAACAAAAGGACCCAGAAAAACTTCTAAAGAGATCCAAGGTGAACTTCAAGCTCAAGGACCATCAGTGTCAGATTGCACCATCTGTTGTCGTTTGAGCCAAAGTGGACTTCATGGGAGATGACCAAGGAGGACACCATTGTTGAAAACAAATCATAAAAAAGCCACACTTGAATTTGCCAGACTAAATGTTGACAAGCCACAAAGCTCCTGGGAGAATGTCCTATGGACAGATGAGACAAAAATTGAACTTTTTGCCAAGGCACATCAGCTCTATGTTCACAGATGGAAAAATGAAGCATATCAAGTAAAGAACTTTGTCCCTACTGTGAAACATGGAGGAAGCTCTGTTATGTTCTGGGGCTGCTTTGCTGCATCTGGCACAAGGTGTCTTGAATCTGTGCGGGATACAATGAAATCTCAAGACTATTAAGGGATTCTAGAGAGAAATGTGCTGGCCAGTGTCAGAAAGCTTGTTCTCAGTCACAGGTCATGGGTCTTGCAACAGGACAATGACGCAAAACACACAGCTAAAAACACCCAGGAATGACTAAGAGGAAAACATTGGACTATTCTAAAGTGGCCTTCTATGAGCCCTGACCTCAATCTTATGGAGCATCTTTGGAAAGAGCTGAAACATGCCGTCTGAAAAAGGCACCCTTCAAACCTGAGACAACTGGAGCAGTTTGCTCATGAGGAGTGGGCCAAAGTAGGCCTACCTGCTGAGAAGTGCAGAAGTCTCATTGACAGTTACAGGAATCGTTTGATTGCAGTGATTGCCTCAAAAGGTTGTGCAACAAAATATTAAGTTAGGGGTACCATCATTTTTGTCCAGGCCTGTTCCATGAATTTATTTTTTTAAATAATTCTATTGAAGCATGGTTGAAAAGCTATGTCTGACTTTCATTGATTAAAATTCATAGAATTTTTATTTATTATTATACTTTTGTCAGATTAAAGTTATTTCTGTGACCATTGTGAGGTTTTCTTTCGTTGAGCGAAGGGTACCAACAATTTTGTCCACCTGTGTATATATATATAGTGCTGTCAAATGATTAAAAATTTTAATCAGATTAACCACAGGGTTGCTGTGGATTAATTTTGATTAATCACGATTAAATGTCATTCATTTTTAATCTATATTAATCACATTTCATTTTGCATGAGCAAACAGACTCATGGGAATATATATGCACTTAACATGTTTATTGAACATCTTTGACACAAGTTGGGTGTATTCCATCTGCCACAAAACTGCAATATACCATGAACCTATATCAAAAAGCAAGATTTTCTGGTTAGCCAGGCAACTTGTCAGATTTAAGGTACCTCAGTTTAAATGGCCTTTATCTTCGTTCACTTATAATTAGCCCGAACTACTGTAAACCCGACAAATAATCCGACTCATCATGAAATCCAATTCTAGGCCAGTTAATTGCCATTGTTAGCAATATCAGTTGATAACACATTATGTGCCTTACAAATAAAACTTTGTAGTAACACGTCCACAGATAAATTGGATGGTAGTGTGTGTGACCGATTTAATGAGCCACAAATGAGAAGTAGTGCTTAAACAGTATAAAACTACAACTTTCCCTCCTGCTGATAAAGGGCACAGCAACTTGGATTCTGAACTCAGGATCCTCTGTGCTGCTTTCAAGATATTTCTGGGATTTTGGAAAAACGGGAGTGTGCATGTCATCACTTCCAGCTTCAAAACTCAGAATCCGACTCAGAATATGAGTTCCCAGGGCAAATGGAATGCAATTTCAACAATTTTGAATCATTCTGTGCTACAGATGGGTTAATTGCGTAAAACTTTTTAATCAGATTAATCATGATTATGGATTAATCCGTGTTAACCCGTTAATTTTGACAGTAATATGTATGTATAAAATGTGCGTATTTGCAAGCACAGTGTACCCCCCTGAATCTCCTCTAAATGTTGATATATATGCTTCATACAACCTCCTTTAACCAAATAATATTCTGCCAGAATGAACCACTATCTAGCTGAGGTACATCTTTTGATGACTCATAACACAAAACTAAACTGCAGCATCTGCTGTTTGTATGGCCTGCACCTTCTCCCCCCTGCCCCAGAGATCTGGGTCCAGTACCACCGGCCAAACAGCCGGGAACTCCGCCCCTTTGGGTCCTCGCAGAGCTATCCTGTGCCCAGTGGCTGGCTTGCCAGCTGACGGCCCAGAGATTTCCACCCAGCTGAAACATCCTGGCACTCCAAGCCTGGTCCCTCTTTACTAGGTTCAATGAAACTGCAGAGCCAGTTGGGAAAATATCTCCTGATACGTGTTTACCTAATTGAATTAGAGCACTGTGAAAATTAAAATACCTTTTAAGGGTTTAACTGTATCATTTTGGTTTCATGAAACACTTTCTCAAAATGTACCATGTAATTTAGCATTCTTAAAAACATGGCCTTTAGGCACTATTGTAAATGCTGCCATATGGATTGTAATTGGTGCATTTTAGATAATTGGCATAGACTCAGTGCTCCTTCTCAGTACTAAGACTGCTGCTATGATTATGCTATGATAAGCAGATTATAAATCACAATGGCTATCTCGACTGTCTTCTGTCCATTTTTCCGCGCTGCTAAGTGACTCCCTCCTGTGGTTTTCCTTGGTAATGCTGGGCACGCCGGACCAATTGCAACATGCTCATGCAGAATACACTGTCTGGAGTCAGTCGCAGTGCCTGGCTTCCTGCACGCTGCTCCGGTGGGATCTGGTCTTTCCTGTGGAAATCTGAACAGAGACAATGTTGTCTTATCTGCTATGTCCATATGTTTGTGTAGAGATGCTGCCAAAATCATTGTATTTACAGAATGGTGATTTTATTCATTTTTGGGGGTTTTAATCGCAATCTTTAAGAAAAAGCAATCATCAAAGAGGCAGCAGACAACCAAGCATCCCTACAGACAGGTGAATATGTTCCTAATTAACCTGGGGTGTCACATGGTGAGGGGACTGCAGTTGTGTTCAGGAACCTGGGTTTACTACATGGGTCTAAAATAGACATCATTATCCTTTCCGCTCCACTCTTCTGTCTCAGGAAAGCCAAGCACGCAATGAGGAAGCTGCCCTCCGAGTCTCTATACTCATCTGTGGAATGGTGCAATGTTTTGACGCCACTGGGCACGGGGGCCACTGCTGATTTTGGGCCCCCAATGCAGACCAATCCAACTATGTTCCAAATTGTGTAGAGCCCTGATCACTCCAAGGCCTCGAGAATCACCCAAACCCCAAGCCTTACCCCTCCCATTTACACTGTTGCTGTCTTGTTGTGTAATAATTAGCATTTTGTTACTAAATTCCATCCATCCATCCATCATCTACCGCTTGTCCGGGGTTTGGGTCGGGGGTAGCAGCTTCAGAAGAGATACCCAGACCTCCCTCTTCCCAGCTACCTCCATCAGCTCCTCGGGGGGGATCTGGCCAGTGAGTCTCTCCAGTGAGCCCTGGGTCAGCCCTGGGGCCTCCTCCCTGTAGGATATACACGGAAAACCTCTAAGGGGAGCTGCCCAGGGGGCTACCACACCAGATGTCCAAACCACCTCAACTGGCTCCTTTCAACATGGAGAAGCAGTGGTTCTACTCTGAGACTCTCCCGGATATCCAAACTTCTCGCCTTTACCCTAAGGGAGAGCCCAGACACCCAGCAGAGAAACCTCATTTTGGCCACCTGTATTCACAATCTCATTCTTTCGGTCATTACCCATAGCTCATGACCATAGGTGAGGTTACGGACGAAGATGGACTAATAGATCGAAAGCTTTATTTTTTGGCTCAGTTCTTTCTTAGCCACGACAAACTGGGCTAAGCGCCTGCAAAACTGTAGACGATGCTCCGATTCGTCAATGCAGCTCCTGATCTTGCCTACCCTCACTCATGAACAAGACCCCGAAATACTTAAACTCCTCCACTTTAGGCAGTATGTCTTTCCTGACCTGAAAAGGGCAATCCACCCGTTTCCGGCTAAGAATCATGGTCTCGGACTTGGAGGTGCTAATCCTTATTCCCGCCGCTTTGCACTCGCACAACACACTGGAGATTCCCAGCCGATGAAGCCAGGACAACATTGTCTGCAAAAAGCAGCGAGGCAATCCTGAGGCCACCAAACTGGACAATACCCTGGCTGCGCCTAGAAATCCTGTCCATAAATATTATAAACAGGACTGATGACAAAGGGCAGCACTGGCAGAGCCCAACCCACACTGGAAACATGTCCGACTTATATCCGGCAATGCAGACCAAGCTTCTGCCCTGCTCATACAGGGACCGAATTTCCCACAACAGCGGACCCCATACTCCCAAACCACCACCCACAGAGCAGCTCGGGGTACCTGGTCGTAAGCCTTTTCCAAATCCACAAAAGACATGTAGACTGGATAGGCAAACTCCCAGACCCCCTCCAGTACCCTTGCAAAGGTATAAAGCTGGTCCAGTGTTTCATGGGCAGGATGAAAACCGCATTGTTCCTCCTGAATCTGAGATGCAACTATCAATCTCACCCTCCTCTCTAGTACCCTGGAATAGACTTTCCCAGGGAGGCTGAGAAGTGTGATCCCTCTATAGTTGGAACATACCTTCCGGTCCCCCTTCTTAAATAAGGGGATCACCACCCCGGTCTGCCAATGCAGCGGCACTGTCCCTCACCTCCACGTGCTGTTGAGAAGGTATGTCAGTTACGACAGCCCCACAACATCCAGAGCCTTTAGGTAGTCTGGGCGGATCTCATCCACCCCTGGAGCCCGGCCACCACATAACTCTTTAACCACCCAGGCCACCTCAGCCCCACTGATGAGCAAGTCCCCCCCAGCACCCTTTGGCTCTCTGCCCTTAGATGTCTCAAAGACAGTGTCCGTAGATGTATTTGAGGCAGGGTTGAGGAGGTCCTCAAAGTATTCCTTCTACCTCCGGGTAGGGATGGGAATCGAAAACTGGTTCTTGTTGAGAACCGGTTCCTACTGTTTCAATTCCTTGGAATTGTTTGCCATTTTTGCAAACGATTCGCCTATCGATTCCAATCTCCTCGAATGACGTCAACACGTTGCGTAGCGTCATTTACCCAGCAGGAAACATGGCGCCTCGGCGGTACAAACGCTCAAAAGTTTGGTTATACTTTGCGAGAAAGGATGACAACAGGGCAACTTGCAATACTTGCAAAGTAGATATTTCATCAAAGGGAGGAAACACTACAAATATGCAAAAGCATTTGCTCACACAACACGCGATAACCTTATAAATGTCGTGTTTTTGATCCGCTCCGGACTAGTGAATCTCAACCCAGCAGCAGCGGTAACGTTTGCACGTCTTCTCCTGTTAATACGGCAGGTAATTAATTAACTTAAAACCTGCTATTACTGTGCATTGCATTTAGATGATCATGACGAGAGAGACAGTCTGGCTGCCTCAGATGCTGGCAGTTCTTGCTGCAGTTTGCCCCTAGCTTCATGTTTCTGGCTGATGTATTTATTTTTAAGTGCTCAGCTCATATATATATATATAAAACAAGGTTCTAAGTTAATCGACCTGTGTGTTCTCAAAAATAAATATCGATAGGAGAATCGATAAAGAATCGAATTGTTAAACAGAATCGAAAGTGGAATCGGAATCGTGAAAATCTTATCAATTCCCATCCCTATCTGTGACTGACTGTTTATGCTCAACTGGTTGGTTGAAACAAAATCCTGGTTTGGATTTTACTTTCTGATTGTATCCAGTCATCTAGCTATGTTATATAATGTAGGCTATATTGAAGTTAATACTGTTGTGAAAAAAAGATAATTTGTCGGATAATACAAAGTTCCCTTATTTGCTATTACTGGAAACCGAAAGTGGTTCTGTGCCATTTTAAAACAAGGAGCCCCAAAACTACCCCGGGCCAAAAAAAAATTAAAATAAAAATACATTTAAATTTTGACAGACATGTTGAATCGATGAAATACAGGACCAGAGGAGAGGAAAGCTGAAGGTCAAGATGAAAGATGCAGGAGGGTAAAGAACATGGACGTCACATCTTCCTCAAGGTAAGAGCAAAAAAATGTCTGGAGAGCAGCAGCCAGTCTGCTGTAGATGACTGAAAAATACACTCAAAATACAAAATCATCCACTGGTTAAGATAACTATCGGTGATGACGGTTAGGTATCATGTTCTGAATGTGAGTAGGAAATATGCATAAATAAAAATTCCATGAATTTTCACTGAATGTGAAAGAGATTTATGAGGTTGTTAGAGGGGGGGCTATAGTGGCCCTGCACCCCATACTAAAATAATGAAAACAAAATATGCCATTATTCTATTTTCGAAGCGGTACCATAGAATACACACAGTGATACATATACTCTGAATGACAGAAGTGATTGTAATTAGTAACATTTACCAAATTAATTAGAAAAACCTCCTTATTCCGTACAATAGCCTTAAACATTGACATATGCTACAATTGAACTGATTACAAGCTATCACAACAAAAACCATCAATAAATAATTTTATTAGAGAGCCCCAGAACTAAAGAATGATCAACAGAGATTTATGAGAATCAGACATAAGATATTAAAAACGGGAAAATTTATGACAGACGCAAGCTGCAGCACCAGCTGTGTAAACAGCCTCTTTATGCACACCCCCACACTAGCACTACAGACAATGGTGGTCAGGCAGCAAGTCTTTTATTCTTACCGTTACAAACTTTTAATATTGCGTTTCCCAGTAATTTTTTCTTTGGTATAAAATTAGACACTTGTTCTCCTGACAATTGACCTATTTCATCATTGTACATTTTTCTCTAGACAGAAACTCTGAATGTGTGATAAGATAACTAACACATTAAGATTGTATTTAATAGTCTGGTGTCATAGTCACCAATGAGGAAAATATGATACTTATTTTTCGTATATAATGCAGAATAAGTTTCAGAGGCAAAATCTTAAAATCATGTATTTCTCTTTAATATGTAAAGATGAATATCAGTGGAAATCACTTTTCCTCAGTCAGTTGTTTCCAGCCAGGGCTTTGTAGGAAAAAAAAACTAAGATTTCTTGATGGAAAAGGTCAGTGTGTATTACATGGTTGAGTGCATGAGCTTTCATTCCCAGTCTGGCATGAGCTTTGACTGCCAAGGCAGGGCAGCACAGCACAGACAGTCAGCGCCAGTCAGCATTGACGTCAGGGTGCAACAAAGCAATACCTGTTCCAAGGAGCAAACTTCACCTACTCAGTTAACCGGTAACTAGCTGTGACCAGAAAGGGGGGAGGGGCAGGTGCTGTTTTTCTTGGAAGGTGTGTCAGGTGACTGTCATTGTTCATGCAAATTTTTTCATTCCTGCCCCTTATTCCTATTGATCTCCAGCAGTGTTTCCCCATCCAGGACTGTATGGCAGGGAGCAGAGTTCAAAAACACGAACACTGACCTAGGCCCCAAGCTCTCTTCTTGCCTGTTCTGCACATGCCGTGGGTTATCAGTTCTCCTACCCTACTGAAGCAGCAATTTTTCTTTTCATAACCCTAAGACTTTTGTCATGTAGTCAAATTTCCTGTTCCCATATGCCCCTGAAATGGGAGTTCCAGATGGCAGTGATATTGTTTCCCAGGCTTCCTCACACATGCCAGTCCACTATCAGACTACTGGGGCTGAGCATAACATCCCTCAAAAATACAATGTGTAGGTACAGGCATACAGGGTAAAGGGGGCGTGGGATCTGTGGGCTATGCTAGTGATGGCCAAATTAACCTTCAGGAGCCATTTTTTGACGCCCCTGCGAGAGCATGGGAGAGCAATACGTTTTCACTGGGTTTTGAAAAATTTATTATCAAAAATTTTATAAATAGCCAGATCAAAAGAAAAAATAAACCAGAAAATTAAACTTTTAAGGTACTTATAAAGGACTGTGGATGAAAGGATCACTGCTTAAGGGCAAAGTGAAAGAGACTGTAGCAATTTAGATGCATTTCATTTCATTCCAATGTTTCATGTGTATCCCACATATTCTCTATCATTCTTTCCAGTGTTCCCTCTTTTTGCTGTCAGTTTTTTAGAAATTTCTTATGGTTTTCATTGTGCAAACAATGCTAAATGTGACTTGTTCTGAGCTCCTTTGCCCATAGCAGTCCACATCATGGAATTAACATGAATGTGTACACGGGCTACACTTTAATGCTGCATATAAGTAAAGTGAGGCCAGTGTATTTATATTCTCAAAGGGTGTGGGACTCGGTGGGTGCCCCCACCTCCAGGCTGCCTCTGCTCTGCTTGTGGGAAGCTCGCATGTTCTCTCAGTGTGTCTGAGGTTGAATGAGGCTAATACTGTTTGCATACATCTGCTGTCCTGTCCAGGGTGCAGCCTTGCCTTGTACCCTATACTGACTGGGATAGGCTCTGGGTTTTCCCACCCTCACCCCTACACATGACATGTTTTCGGAGATAATCTAAGAAAAATGTACACCGTTCCCAGTTCTGCATAAAATGATTTTCAGTACTGAAGGGTTTCAACAAGAAACAAAGGCAGGCAGTACAGAAATGAAGAATATTTCATCACGGGGACAAACAGAGCTCTTGTGTGGGTGTCAGGATTTAGGCATACAAATGAAACGTTTCACGACACAGGAGATACCAACATCCCCAACCTGCCATCACTTATAATCGCACCATGCACATGAAGTGCTGTTCTTTTGCACTCTTATCCTCCTTCTGTTTATGTTTTTGGAGTTTAAGCATTGTCAAATCCAGGGGTGTACAATCTACTGCAGACAACAAAACATAGCTGTAGCAAGTATAATAGTTACTGTCCAACCATTCCCTTTGAATTCAAAGGCACAGAAAATTTGTTTACGCTTCTTAAGACTTATATGTTTCTGTTGTGGCTCTGTTTTGTAAACATTTTAATATTTCACAACGGTTTTGGTTTATAGCTCCTCGTATTTTATATGTCTACTTTAGCCAGTTTTAATTGAGTCGCAAATTCTTTAGTTGCATTTAGCTACATTTTATAATTACTATTAAACTAAATGCTTAAAACCATTAAAGAAAGCACTTACATTAGAAACAACCCACAGGGTAACAATATGACATTTACAGTGATACGCCATAGTCCCTCCTTACCATTTAAAAAAAAAAAAAAATTCATCAGGGAACTTTCAGTTAATCTCATTGTAGGTGACATCCATTCCAACCTGCGGATGGAGACCAGCAGACTCCTCATCTGGTTTATCTGGTTTTATTCAACTCGCTTGTTTGTTTTCTCTCTTAAGGCTACAAGCTTCATCAAGCAACATAGCACGCTTGAAGGAAAGTGCCTGATACTGCCCATGGTCCTGTAAGCCCAGTAGATGGTAGATGTCTCTGTAGTGCGATAAGGGAGAGATGAACCAAGATGCTTAAGCCACCTGATGGAATACCAGCTGATTTTCATTCTCTGGGCATCGGTCCGGAAAGCTAATGTGGCACACTGGGAAATTAACTCAGCTTTTTGCTGTTAAGACACGCCTTACTTTAACCAGTGCACCACTGGGGATATCATCAACTTCAGTGTGCTGAACAGGTATAGTCTAATTGCCCTATATCCATTTCATCATAAAGCAGTGAGTATTCAAGACTTGGTACAAACACATTTTACGGTACTTAAATGAGTTACGCTATCATTAGAATTCACCACCTTGCTGTCCCAAATTATATATTTTCTGTAAGACTTGATTAATTAATGTATTTATTTCTTCATTAAAATGCACATAAACAATTCAAGGATAGCTATGTACTGTACAGTTTATCCTCTTGATGGCGCCAAAACACTTTGTGCCTTCAAAGTCATGGCAAGAAATTATTTTGTGTAAGACTGCAACAGACCTAATATTGTTTTTAATGCAAAATGAACACTTAGCATACAATTATATAGAAGAATATGGAAAACCTCATTTTAAAAGGGCTTCTTATGTTCTTAATAATAAGAGTTTATTGTGCCTTCTGAACAAGATAACTTTACATTAATGTGTCTTGTGTTGACCTGATGACTCATGCATTCATATCTGATTGAATTACAAGAGTCAACATAACAGAGGTTCACTGCAGCATCCTCCTGGGAGTTGGGAGAGAGCGAAAACATGGACTGTCTGCAGGTCCCCAAGAACCAGATTAGATTAGGAAACCCTGTATTAGATGTATATGAGCCCAGAGTACGATGAAATGCTGTTCTTGACTCCATGATGTCACGTGATCATTTACAAAATAAATACACTGTATATTCACCTGCACTTTACATCAGCTTTTGTATCTTTTGGCAAAATCATCAATTTCCAAGATACAAAACAATCAGAAGACCAAAAGACAAACTAGTTTTCGCTAAACAATCAGTTTCCAATATGTTGCGCTTTTCGAATGACACAAAATATTTTCACCTGTATGAAACCCTGCTTATCTTGTATTTTCTTGGCAGAACTCTTCATCCTGGGCAGAGAGTCCAAATGTTTTTATTTCCAATTTTCCTGCTAACATTAATAAAGAAGGTAGCGCTTTCGTACCATGACGCCATGAGAGCACTCGTGTAGCACTGCCTCGGAACGCCTGAGATTTCTGTTAGCTTTCAACAAAGACTCACACGCAGTGACAAATCTGCTCTGCCCTTCATTTCTGATCGTGTTAAATCTCTCCAGTAATTTCACTGTTGGCTAAGGAGACAAACGGAGAAAGCAGGTGGGATACAGCCTGGCACAGCAGTCCTTTCAAGTCCAAACGACTTGCACCGCCTTTCCCGGTTTGGAACTTCCCCGGTCCACTGCATAGTACAAAGCAATCGCTGTTTTCCCACCTCAAGGCTGGATTATTACAACCCTCTTCTGTATGGCGGCACGAACTCGACCTTGATGCTTCGGCAAAGAATTAATAAATGTAAATTGAATAACCGCATCTTGCATTAGGTTACTGTCCCCAAGAGCCATAGATCCAAAGGTTTTAGAGCTTCCACTCAATCTGAAATAATTATTGCCTAGTGTGCTAGATGAAGTGACTTACTATCCAGTAATAATGTCAATCAAACGAGATAGAACAGAAAAAACACCAGGCCTAGGTCTCAAATTGGCTGATACTGCCTAATGCTAATGAGGCAGGTGTCAATATCCAAAGGAACTTGCATTCAGAAAATATGTTTATGGTTCTTGTTTTAAGGGTGAATAAGTGAATTCTAGTCTACTTATCCAGACAGTTTCACTGACCTAACTACAGCAAGCCATTCATTTAAAAATCTATAAAATAACATGCGGACATTGATGGGGTTCAAGCAGAGACTTAATGGTGAGAATATGCTTCATTTCCAATAATTATTTTGGACATGCAGGTTCCTATCATGTTGGGGAAAAAAACAAATGCAATAAAATGCTTTTCTACACTTTTTCTCTACATCAAAAGGAGCCTGTTGGGGTGGTTCAGATGTCTATCTAGATGCCTCCTGGACGCTTCCCTGGGGAAGCGTTTCGGGCATGTCCAACTAGGAGGAGACGTTGGGGCAGACCCAGGACAATCTGGAGAGATAATATCTCTCGGCTGGTCTGGGAACGCCTTGGTATTCCCTCGGTGAGAGGGAGGTCTGGACATCCCTGCTTAGACTGCTGATCCCACGACTCAGCACTGGATAAGTGGCAGAAAACGGGCAGATTGGCAATGAAAATTCCACAGTGTTGTGCCCCATACTGACATGCCAACTCTGAACCAACAACTTCTGTTTTATTTTAATTGATGTCAAGGTGCCAAAATGGGGCTATTTTGTTAAGCCGAAGTCAAAACTTGTCCTTTGGGAACCAAGTCAGGTTGAGCTTTGCCTTTTATTGTTTAGATAAAGCTTATCTCCAGTGTATGAGCATTTAAGACACACAGCTGTTTGTTGATCTAACAGAGGAGGCAGGTCTCCTGTTGAGACAAATCCTCCTTTGAACAAAATCTAAGGTTGGAAATACACAATCGATGTGGGTATAAAAGCTGCCAGTCTGAGGTTTGGTGCTGATATACTGTAGCTGAGTTGGGCCTTTTAAGGGTCCCAAGCCCCCCCAACAGCTGATTAATATTCCGGGGCCCACAACACCATTGATTGGTGGACAGGTTTATGTTCATAGTTGATATGTGGCTGCCTGCCCGGAGCAGCTTCTTCATTTAAACCAAATGCCAATCTGCAGATAATCCAATTAGTGGCCAAGTTCACTCTGCTTGGTTCGTTCCCTCTCACACTGCAGGCGCTCTGCTCCAGTGGCAAGGAGGGAATGACTGATAGCCACCAGCACAACGGGGCGGAAGACAATAGCATTTGTCTTTGTTTAGCTATCAGTATTGCAACCTGGTCCTTCTCATTATGTTATTGATAACTTGGTATCAACCCTGAAACAAACAATATATTTTTATATACCCTTTTTTGCAAAATATGCAAGTTAATATTTATATATTGGACTTCTTTTTAGTAATTTACAAATAATTTACCAATTTTGGTTCACTGTGGGTGGAATCAAGTCCCTAACCCTGCCTTGGCGTGTGGAGGTTGCATGTTCTCCCCGTGTCATTGTGGGGCTTCCACCAGGTTCTCCGGTTTCCCCCCACAGTCCGAAAACATGTTGAGGTTACTTGGAGTTGCCAAATCGTCTGTAGGAATGAATGGTGAGTGTGCCCTGTGATCCTGGGTTATTCCTTGCCTTGCACCTGTTACTCTTGAAGACACTCGGTGATCCTGAAAAGAACAGGTGAGTAATAGAAAATTGGATGGATTTAGTTCAATGCCTCTCTCCAAGGTATACCCAATGATGGCTCATGAAGATATTTATGTATTTTGTACAGTATAGCTTGACAACATGTGGAACCATTTATTTCTACAAAATTTTAATTCAAAGTCATTACACTGGCTGACTAGGAAACTGTCCATGTAGAGCAGAGAGCCCCTCGATTTTTCAATAACCAGAGACTAACTATGCATGCAAGCACACTTTTCTGGAAACTCAGTTAGCGGAGTTGACATTTTAAGTGGCACACTTCTTCATAGCATTCACAGGTGTCAGCTGGGCTGCATGCTTTACTTTTCTATAGCCATTTGTGGTTTCTCAGTCAAGAGTAAGGTTCTGTTCAGGAAATGAGGTCCTGATTCAGTAGCAACTCTTGTGCAAGGGTTACGTAGATAATGCTTATGTTACAGGTAATGGCCAGAATTAGCCTGGAAATTCTATTTTGTCCTGATTTACTGTGTCACTGGATTGGACATAGCTCAGTGGGAAACAGGAACACTACACCACTGCAGCTATGATGTAGTCTATTGCCCTTCTGAGTCATTTCTCAACTAGTGGGGATATTATTTTCTTCCTCCTCCATATCAATAGGGAGTTTGAAAATTTGTATAATAATTACATTCACCAGCACCACACTGTGTTAGATCGACTCTAATTGAAGTGATTAAATGTTATCAGACCAGAAGAAGCATTCTAGTCTCATAACATAATTGAATTTCTCCTGGAATATAAATTGTGTGTGTAAAATGAATATTTATTGTCATCACCATCAAATTCCAAAGTGCAAGTTCTGCAAAATTATCTGAATGCTAGTAATTAAAATATGTACAGCTTCAAATATTTCGAGTGAGTGGCAAATATCAGTTGTTTAGTCTGGCAAGTGGGAAGTTTATAAACAAACAAGTAAATGAGGAAACAAACAAGCGAATAACAGGATGCACGATTAAAAAAATAAGCATCTAAATGTTTGACCCATGACTATAAACATAATTCTTTTAATTCATTCACACACCCATAGATTTTTCATAACTGCTTATCCGGTGATAATAAGGAGCTTTCAGCTTTTTTCCGGAAGTAGGGGGATGTAACAAAATGGACATCATTCATATTTGCTGAGCATATTGGGATATTGCACCTCCAGCTGCAGACCAGCAGGTACCTTTATTAAATACTCAATGATATTTATATTACTATGGCACATCAAAATTACTAACTAAATTCTTGCTGTGCAAATGTGAATGAATAACATTTCTTGAATGTTTCTCACAGTGCATTAGTTTTCTTCTAAAATGAACCTAGTTAAACCTGAGTTAATGATTCGCAGCAGTGGGCCACCAGTGTTAACATCAGCAGCGATTTCATATGAAACTGGTTTGACAAACTATGCTAAAATGTGCCATTTTCTCATCGGTCACAGACAGAAATCTTGTCTCCAAAAATGGTCTGGCCATACATCAAATTATTATTAGAAAAAAAAATGTTTGGGAAAATAGTCCATGAAGGTAACATCAGTGTGATTTGTTCAGACAGCTTTACAAAAGATCTCATTTTGATCAGGAGTCATTCTTTTTTATAAGACGTGCCATGGATTGTCTTGAGAGATCATCACTAGCATGGATTCATGGAGGGGTCCATAAAGGAGCAAGGTGTCAGGGTCAGCGCCCGTCTGATCCTGCCCTTCCTGTCTGTTCTCTGTTTGGCCAGCAGGTGTTGCTGGCCATCCAGTCTTGTCCTTCCTTGTCTCATAATCCTTGTGTGTTTATCTTGCTCCCTAGAAGGCCACTTATCTCACTGGGTCGAGTGTGTGGCTTTAATGTGGATTCACTCGTGTCATGAGTTTGGAGCTTCCCAGTAACCAGCCTATTATTAGTTAGTTTTCAGTTCTTCTGTTTATTTTATGTCTTTAATTCCTGCATTCGGTTCACCCTACTTCAGTTCTGGTCTAGTTTTGTTTTGTACCTTTTAATTGAATAGAATGCCTCCTAGTTTTTCGATATTCATTAAGCTCCTTAGTTTCTGTGCTCATTACTAATTATTTACACCCGTTTCTCATTGTTCCTGCATCTCCCTCAATTGGGTATTAGTGATTATGAGTTATATGTGTCCCTTGCTTTCCCCGGTTTTCTGTGGGAATTACAATTCCTACCCTAGTTCATTTCCTGAGCGGGACATTGTACTAGATGCTATGCTCTTCTCTGCTCCGCTCCCTTGCCTGTTCTTGGTCCCAGTGTTACCTTGTTCCTAGACTTTGTTTTATTTCTTGTAGTTATTTGTTTTCCCCATTTTGCTTTTTGACCCCTTGTGATCCTTTTGTTTTGTAGTTCTACTCAATGTTTTTAGTTTCCCTAATAGCCCCCTTTTGAGCTGCTAGTGGATCGTCACCCCGTTGCCACAAGGTAATGATGAAATGTCTGTCTTTCAAGTCATTCTACATACCCAGGCTGTGTTATTATATGATGGTTATAGAGGCTAGAAGTGAAGATGAACATCTATAAGTATCACTAGGAAAAGTTCCCTCACAGGCCAATGCTACAATCTATGCTTCACATATTAGACCAGGTGCCTGGTTCCTTATTACAACCCATGTGTGCTTCAATAATATAGCAAAGTGTCTGTCTTGTGATGCATAAGATAACAAAAAATATGACAAAACATATTTTATATGTACATTTCATTTAAAGTGTCATCTTCTATAAGATTTTCCAAAATATAATTCCAGTGTAAGAATGAACATTTTACTTCCATGGTGTAAAGCCAAGTCTTTTCTTGCTGTTAAGGTATTTAAATGCATGCAAAATATTTATACAGTGCATTATGCTTGGCTTTCAATGAACACTTTTTATATGTATTTCATAACATGTTATACCATGTTATTGTTTCTAGGTTGTTTCCAGAACTACATGATGGTGCCACAGTCTCTATGGAAGCAAAACATGAAAATTAGGGGTGTGACGAGATCTCGTTACAAGATCTCGCGAGATTAAAACGCGACGAGATTTCTCATCGAGGTGAAAAGTTGTCTCGTGAGTTGTGATGTCAGCATGATGGAGCGTGAGGGTGAAATTAGTATTGAAGATCCCCC
>JABFDZ020000045.1:10701222-10719217 GCA_019775955.2 Pollimyrus isidori | reverse complement strand
ATCATTTGAAGCATTCCATTCCCCTTAATTGCTTGTGCAGTAAAAGGTACTGCTCCTGTATGATTGTTTGTAGTTTCTGCTGCCAAATCACGGACAGGGAAAAAAAAAGCTCATTGTTTCCAAATAGCAATTTCAGTTCCAGTTGTTCTTTTTATTAATTTACGCATTTAAGCTCCCAAAATGCAGCAATTTCACTGCCTTTGATTACTGGCCAAAGGAAAACCACCACTAGTTGGATTCATCAGCCCCATGAGCTCCCAGAAGCACAATGATGGAAGAAGTGCTTCACTAAGTGTAATCGGTAGGTGTAACATCCAATCATGCCTTTATTTCACCTGGAGATAAAAAAACACACATAATACTCATTTCATCCAACTTGTCATTGAGTATAAAGGTATGATCACACTAACAGTTAAGGGCAATCTTTGTACAGTAATTCTATTATAGACGCTAAGACAGTATATGCCATAAGGTGCAGTCTTATTATTAGATGGCCTGATATTGATTTTCTGTGCGTGGGCAGGAGTGGCTGAATGTGCTTTCAAAGAGAAAAGGAACAATTCACTCATGCCCCTGAACTTGCTGCTCGACATGGATTTGTGCTTGGGAAAACCTGCAGAGTCTTCAATAAAAAAGAAGCCGCTCTGATTTAATCTTTAATTAAGTGCGACAATTAGATGTCAAATTATAATGTAGTCTGTATGAATAATGACATGCAATGTCCTGGCTCAAAGGAAAAAACATTTGTACAAACAGTGAGATTTCAACAGATAAACTTGGCAAAAGTAGAGATTCTTTTTCTATTTTTACGTTATATTTTATGTCTGCGGGTTACCTTGTAAATCCCGTGAGCTGAACCTGCCACTTATCTTGATGGGATGTTCTTAACCTAGCCTACTTTGTTTCCTGTGAACGGCACTGCTACCGAACCGATATAGTGGCTGGGTCTCCTTTGATCAGTGTTCATTAAATCATAGCAAGTTGGTGAATCACACACATACACTCTGAAGTACACCCACACATGCACTCAGAGCTCTTTGCTCCTGGGTGTCTTTTGAACGTGCACTGGAGTAATCAATCTGAACATCAACCTGAGACTCATTTGGGTTGCTGAAGTGCATCGGGCATGTTAATTGATGCCTGCTGGCACTGGCTCGTTAAGCGATAAATTATTCGCGCCACAGCATTAGGCTGTGACCATTGGTACTTGTTACAATTGCTTTATTGATTGATCTTGAATTTATCTGTACAGGCTTGGGTAGAAATAATTCACTGGGAACACCATAAAAAACATCTGTAGTGCAAAATTGAAGGAAACCTTCATATACAGTTTTGCTTTGTTGTAACAATAAATAGTCTCTTAAGATAATACAAGAAACAAGGTTGCAGTGTTTAAAAACATGAATGGCCAACCTATTAGCTACTTATACAGTTCTGAACCCCCAATGTAGTACTGTTGAGCACTGAATTAATGAAAAGTTTCGCTTTATTAAGAACAAAATTATTGTTTTGAATTGATATTACACCCACAGACCTGTCATACCCCTTTTTAATTATATCTGTCGTTCATGGAAAGGCTCTGTCCCAGGGACCCCCATTTCCAATGCGGGATTTGTTCCATTGGAAAGCTTAATTATTGCCTTTTGATGTTTGCTGTCTGTCTTTTAGAGTTCTTACCGGCGCAGAATCCACAAACATTCTTAACAACGAATTCTCGGTCAGTCATGGTTAGAATTTAGCCCGGTGTTCCTGGGTGCCCCCCAGATGGTCCATGTATTTCATCCCTCCCAGCTTCCTGCTTCCCTTTCAGAGCAAAAATGCAGACTGCTTGGGGGTCCTCGAGGACCAGCTTGAGAAACACTGATTTAGCTGACTTTTTTTCTTTTTGCAAAAAGGAGCATTCCAAAGTCTGGCAGACCTCTTCTGAACAGTAAGGTTTCGGAATATAAACTGTTTACTTTTTATTATAATCCAGGGATAAGGGACAGCCAGTTATCTGTCAGCAAAAATGCATATTCTTGAGATGAGAGATGAAGAATGATATCATCTATCATGTAGAGAACATCTCTATGAGTGTGTTTTTTAAATCCAAAGCAAAATTGCCACTTTTTGTAAGTCTATGCACCTAGTGACAGCCAATTAAACATAACAAAAATAAGTGCAAAAAGCATTTAGGCTGCACTGGTCACCTCTTGGATTTCTGTAAGCAGTGAGGGTAGTAAAGGGAGGAAATATCCTGCAAGGATGTAAAATAATGGTAAGGGCAGCTCCCAGATAAATAGATAGATGAGACTGGAAGGTTAGGTGTCAGCGATGAGAAGGCGAGACATGTCAGCCGGAACTGATAAAGCCTT
Source organism: Pollimyrus isidori (assembly GCA_019775955.2). NCBI lineage: Eukaryota > Metazoa > Chordata > Actinopteri > Osteoglossiformes > Mormyridae > Pollimyrus > Pollimyrus isidori. The sequence continues at coordinate 10,716,863 of JABFDZ020000045.1, read as the reverse complement.
TCAATAGGCAGACAGATGATGAGAGATTTTACTGCGTGGCGCTACATGTGGAATTTTGGGGGGCAGAACCCCGAAATGTTTCTATGTGCTTGTCATTTAAGGTCCACGATAGACATGCTGTTAAAGCCAAAAGAACTTATAGTACCATGCAGAAGGAAAGATTCTTTTTGTGCCCTTAAGGGTTTACAAATCATGAGGGTAAGCTTGCGTTTTGTAAGAAAACAAAATTATAATCAGTTCCAATATAATGGTTGTTGGCCTTTTTATTTTCACTTTGATTTTATTCAGACAAAGTATATAGAATTTTAGATATTCTCTCAAGCAATATTAAGATGTTTCATTAAGATTGTAATTGCATTTTATGCAGTCAAATTTACATATTTATACTTTCTTTTGTTTTCTTGCATTTAATTCCTTCTTTTTATTGTGTTAAAATGTGTTTGTGTTGGTATCCTGCTGAATATAAAAAATAGACATTAGAACAAAAAAAAAACACATCTGATGAAATGATAATTCATGCATGAGAGGTCTGGCTGCTCTTTGACATATCATTCACAAAGTGGCCTGATGTCTTATGGTCTTTTATTTCTTTCGACATCAGGCAGCCACGACAGACGGCCAAGCTTTCTTCTCTGTGATGGAAGGGCCTGTCCTGCTTTTGACAGTCAACTGCAGTAACTTCCTCATGCTCGGATGAGAAGTAAGGCTTTTACGGCCAAATGTGCGCACTATGGTTGATGCCTTTACAGATGTTCCTGCAGCTGTCCTGAGCACCTGGCTCAGGAGCCCATGGTCAAACCCTTGACCCTGCACCGTCGGACAACCACTATGGATGTGTTAAAGACTTCTCCTCTTCTGGCACGGGGGATGTGCTGGTGAGCTGAACCTGTCGCAACAGAAGGAGTTTGATGGGCTAAGTAGGCCATTTGGCTTTCCATTACCTCGCTAGGTCCGGTTACGGCACTGCTTAGTCGTGCTTATTGATTTCCCACAGTCATTTCCAGACCTAAGCTCGGAAAAAGCACACTTTTTCCACGCTTCAATCATTCCTGTCTGGTTCTGACAAATGTCCCTTATCTTCAGGCACTCATATCTAACGTACCATCCTTTTGGTCAATCAAATCAAATTTATATTCCATAATGATTCAACACGGTAATAAGAGAGTCAATCATGTTAGACATTCAAAACACAAATTTTGCAAATGCACATGTGAGTTTTTGTTTTCTTATTTTACGTCCATAACATGAGGTGCCTCCTTTAGTAGATTATTGTACTGACAGCGTGAAGGTTCTGAGTTCAAATTCCAAGATGAATGCATATAAATTGCAGCCATTTCCTCTGCTATTTCTTGCTTTGAGTAAAACTGCCATATCAGTAAATGTAAAAAATATAAATGGAGTACTTTGTGGACACTGTAAATAATGGCTCTCACCTATTCAGCAAATGAACAAAGAGGCTTGCATTTTCTGAACTTGTGGGTATCCCCTCAGAATTTGTATTGTGGGGTGGTGTTGAACGTGACACTGTGATGTTAACAGCAATGACTTATGAACTTCTCCACAGCAGCAAATGGAAAGAGGCCTTCTGTTCAGGGTTTGGCAGTTTAGCTTCTCTGGCAGCCTGGCCCTAAGTCGAGCTTCATCTGTCACAGCCTGACAGTGCAGAGCTCCTCCTGCTTTTAACTCGCTCTTTTCATCAGCGCCGTAACACTTATTGCCAGAAATCCCAGCCCTCGCCCCTCATGAATGAATCCACTGATTCCTCACTCATACTGCTGATTACATATGTTTCACTTTTTATAGCTCTACAAGGTCTGGTTTCTTAGGTTTTACAGTAGGTCACGCCACATATGTTACCTGCCAATCCACGTGTTCTTCTATTAAAACTTTAATTTTGTAAAAGGAGAGGTTTTAGAACGTTTAAGGGATGTCACTTACAGTAACTGTTATTTACCTTTGAACTTGGCCAGTTGTCTGTCTCCTGCTTGGTTGTCATGGTGAATTTTGAATTCATCTGTGCTGTTGAAAAGGCTATTCTCTGTGCCCTTGTAAAGGATTTGAGCAAAATTTTTTTCAGTGATCTTCCTTCTTTTTGAGGTAGATGGTCATCTGTGAGTGCTTTTATAAGCTGTCCTTGTGTGCTTGTAGCTGGTAGCTTCCCTTAGCATTCCAGCTAGTTTTAATCATTATCTGCAAGGGGAAGTATGATTTTCTAAATGACACAGGTTGTGATGATTTCATTTTCTAGTCTTTTGCTATGCCAACTTTATAAACGTCATCAGTCCTCGTTCTAAAACTACCATAGTCGTCCAGTTTAAAATACTGACTTTGCAGTAACCTCCATTAGTTTATGGAGCGTTGAGGAATGTGTCTTTGCATGGTCCAAGCATAACAATCGCAGCTCTACTACTGTGTTTTTGCGTGCCTCCCAGTTCCAACTCATTATCCCTACGTCATTGCACTGTCAGAGTTCTGAAAAATAAAAACTCAACGCTCAAAAAAAAGTCTGTATTCTGGATGGATCAATGGAACAGGGAAATTCTGAACTGGTTGGTATTTCAATAGCTTTGCTCCTCACCCATTGACAGACACTCTGTCTTTGCCTCAGACTAACAGTACGGAGAACTTCTGTATCATGGAGTTGACTTTGTCCTTGCCTGTAGTACAATTTTGGCTACTCCTGTTTTCCGCTGCCCTCTCTTTTCCTTTTGAATACCCCCCACTTGAGTCTTATTTTATCTTATTATTTGATGAATCATCTCTTCCGTCCCTTCACCTTTATCAAAAATAGGATCTTAGTCACTTCTTTATACTGGGTAGCAAACTAATTCCAAAGTAATGCTGATTATAATAGTAGACGTAGTCTGCGGGCATTTGTCAGCATTATCATTATTGCTGCTTACAGCATTCTGTGCTTCTTATCAGACTGACTCCTCGACTTCTCATTGGCTATAAGCCACCTGATCCCACGATACACCAATGGCATGTAAAGGCTTCTAGCAGTGTGAAGTGCCTTTTCCTGAGTCCTCACCAGGCTTGATTCCTGAGTGCTGCATGTCTCATTTGCCGCCTGCGAGAATTTCGTGTTGAACTGGCAGAGATTCAAGCCGCACACACTCTCGCGGACCTTGTCATGCACCCCGCCGTGGCTATTCCTCACTGCCAGCAGTTCCTCCAGATGTCACCGCATTTCTGTGTGTTCTTGTCAGTCACTGATTATGCCAGCAAGACAAAAATATTCTCTAGGTGGGGAGCTTCATCAGTGCAGTGGGAGAGGCAGTATGAAATATCGGACTGTGACGAGAGAGAACAAAACACTGAGGCTAAATAATTAAATCCTGTGTTCGGGTAGATCTGACATCTATGCTCCTAGAAATGGTCTATGGATTTTAACATGAGAATAAAAGTAATACACCTGGTTTTTCTGTGACATATTTTTATATTGCTTTAGGAAACCCCCATCCATCCATCCATAAAGTAACTGCTTATCCTAGCAAGGCCGTAAGGAGGTAGGTGGTGGACGTCAAGCAGCACAGGGCACAAGGCTGGGGTACACCCTGGACAGGATGCCAGTCCATTGAAGTGAACATGCCATTAAACTCACACACATACTCACTCTAGCCTAGCTTCATATCTTTGGCCTGGGGGAGGAACCTGGAATACCTAGAGGTGACTTGCTGAACATGGTGAGAAGGTGCGAACTCCGCATAGGCTGGGGGAGGGACACCAGCCCCTAACCCTTGAGATGTGAGGCAACAGTCTCCTGTTCACAGGAGACTGTTGTATAACCAAGAAAAGAGATGGCTGACCTGCTTCAGAGCCGTCGTTTGTCAGTTTATTTTCACTACCTGCCCTCTCTTTGAAATCTGAATCTAAGTGCCCTTTAAAACTTTAGGATAGTAGCATTTTGTCATCAATTTTTCTATAGCACAGAGTAGCAATTAATTACCATTAGTTCAAGTAACAAACTGTGTTTTCCTATTTCCTTCATATTTCCTATATTCCTTTGTATTTCCTATATTTATTTAAGTTAACAAATCTGGATTCCCAGTTTGGGAGTGTTGGCCTGTCAGACTGTTTCAGCAGATGAGAGTCTGGAGAGAGTCTAATCTGAGTCATGGCAGGGGACAGTCTCTGATGCAGGATCTGACTGTTTACATTACCCTGTGTTCCAGGCACCTCTGTCCTGTCTTCTTTGCTTCATCCTTTGTAAAATCTGTCATTGTGTTCTAGAGAGGGGAGGATGTCTGCTGTGCAGGGATTGCCTTTAAGGTAAGATGGGAGAATTAACAAAGAGAACCAAGACCAGCATTTTCTGCATTGAATAAGACACAAAAATGAAGAGGCGGGTAACATGACGAGATTAATGGTGTCATCAATGGTGTATCTTATTATGTAGCTACACCTGCCCTCGCTTTGGCTTTGTGGAGCCATTGATATGGGTACTCTTTGTATGATGGGTGAAGCTTTAAGAGCTTAGTGGCCTATCATAGCTGTTCTGCTCAATAACATTATTGGATGCTCTGTCAAATATTTCATTTTATGGATTCATGTTTCCAAAGGATGACATGTTGATAGCAAATTGAAGTTAATGTTTACTTATTAGCCAGCCGAGTCGATAGTTAGTGAGTGTCTTAAGTGTGACACATGACATGAACGCTAGCTGGTAACCTTGCCAACATTCCGTGGAATCCTAAAAATATACAACAGATACTTAATAATAGGTACAGCATAAGAATAAAAAAAATATTTGTTGCGGCTTCAGTTGCTCTTCAGAATCAGTATTTTCTATGTGAGAGTGACTTTAGATACTCGTTGACAGGCCCTCGAGGATAAAACATTGTTTTGGCTGTTGAGTCGCACATCCCACCTAAGATGACTCTAAAGAGATCTATTCCCTTTTCCCTTTGTCAATGAGAGGATGGGGAGGAGCAGTGAATTGAAAAAGGACACACGGCACACACCTTCATAACCTCCCACAGCCCACAGAGCTGCCACTTCATTCCTGCCTGCAGAGACTCTCATTCGACGGGCACAAACATGTTTGACAGTCATGGATGTTAGTATTCAGCGGCAGGATACAACATAAGGTTACCTGATGTTATTCAGCTGATGCATAAATAGCACGTTTCAGGTATTTACAAAACAAATGATTCATGTGAAATGGTTTATAGATGACATGTGACCCCTTTACAGTGGCGGTCCAAGCAATGTGTCGAAGCCATATGTAAGGATTTACTACTGGTGCCTAGCAACTGGTGGGAGCGGCAGTGATTTGCTAAGCCCCCCACTGCCCCTTCAGACATCTGTGTGACACCTCAGGTCATTTGTATTTTTCAAATTTAAGACTTGTATGCCTCAGGGTAGCTTTGCTGAAAAATTGACCAAATTCAATAGTCTGAAGCTTCATTTAAGTGTACACTTTCTCACACTCAAAGTCTACTCGCTTTGCAAAAACTCAGTCTTTTGAACTTCAAAATTATTGACTCCACTAATTGCATTATGATGTACCTCTTTTTGAGACCTATTATAAGGAACAGATTGATCATTCACATAACATCTATAACTGTCCCCAAGAGAAAAAAAAACGTTTGGAAAAATTATTATAATCGTAACTTGATAATTCAGACAAAGCACTTATGCAATTAATAGCATGTCTGCCTGTTCTCAGGGGATGCCTGTGTCACTTGTGGTGCAAATAAAACCTCCCATACAAGACAACTCAATTCTCAGTCACCAAAACAGCACAAGGACTGAAATTCTACATAACAGCTTTCAGTTTTGTGATGTGTTCCTTTGAAGTGCATGTCCCTACAAAATGCACCATGTATTAAGGGATTTGTGGCTTTCTAACCTCAAAAGGATTATAATTTGTAATGAAAAACTTTAAATCTGCAAAAAAAAAACCAAGTTGAATCATTTACTGTAGCGGTAGGTTCTAGCCCATTCTGCCATGTGTATTTGCAATTTTGCCTGTCCAGCTAGTAAGAGAATTCTGAATGTCAAGATATTGCTGTAATACAGGTAACCATTGGTAATTAAATAAACTTAAACAATCCAAACTCCTTCCTACCGCATTAGTTCCCAATTGATACATCCTTTATTGGATTTATTAACTTTTCCAAGGCGAAAAGGTTTTCAATATATTTTAATGTACAAAAAAAGGGCAAAGAATGACTCTTTGCATTAGTGTGGAAATTGAATGATTATTAGATTATTGAATGGCTTGGGGCTGACATGAAAGCCTTTGTGTCCGAGCAGTGATGTCACTGTATAAAAATGTAAAGAGACTCTGCATTCAGTCGGACTTTGAAAGCTTGGCGGACACTTGCCTGGTGTCATGTGTCATATGCTGCTCAGCCTTTTGAGTTTACATTTCATTGAAGGGCTCTCGTTAACTGCATTCAAGCCACTGAGTTTCTGCAGGAAAAAAATTCAATTGTACAAGATCTTACAAAGATTAAACTCTGCTTCAAGTCACAATGTGGCATTTTTACCCATGCCTCCAGGACATTTTAGTAATCTACGGACTAGACTTAAGAGTTTGGATGGCTTTGGAGGTTTGTGTATGGGTGGTGTGTTGGGGCATTGAGGTGGAGGGGCACTCATTCATTTAGAGCAGTGAAGTTTCTGATAATTGATTATAAAAACAACCACCTTGTCAACTGACATCTATCCTCCTCCTCTTCCACATCCCCTCTTGTGTGATATGATACATTTGGGAGTGTTGACTTGCTCACAATTTACACTGAAATCCAACAGTTGAAAAGTAGTTTTGTAGCCCGACCATTCAGAAATGCAGCAGTGCTTCCTGTTAGATAGCCCCTCAGCAGATGGGTAACCAACTCCCAGATTGAACTACCAGGATTTTGCGGGCAAGGGTAATAATTTGCATGGCCAATGGAACTTTGAACTTTTGGTAACGCTTTATATTAACTTAATGAATACATTATGAAGGTGCAGTTTTCATAAAACATTCATAAACATCATGTATGTATCCCTTAACAGCTGTAATATACATTAATAACAAACGTTATAATTGTATAATCATGTAATGTGTGCTATTAATGTATATTAAAGCTGTTAAGGGATGTTAGGATGTTAAGGTGTGCTTGCATGCTGCTTATGAATATTCTATGAATGCGCACTGAATGTTCTATGAATGGATTATGAATACATTATGAAAGTGTACTGATTGTTCTATGAATGCTGTTACGACCCCCAGTCTAGGGTTGGGGGTCACCAGAAAGGAATTGGTAAGGGTGAGTTTTAGGGAGCCAGGGATAGTTATTGTCATTTTAAAACAAAATTTCCACAACACGCTGACAAAGACAAGGTGCAAAAGACTTCGGGAGTGACCCAAGCCAAAATAACAAACAAAAGTGACTTACGACCACGTTCCCAACTGGCTACCTCTATTGAGAAAGCAAATTAAAAAAATGACATTAACTATCCCTGGCTCCCTAACCAAAACACACCAAAATTTCCACGATCGTGAAAACAAAACGGCAGTCACTCCTTACACCTGGTACAACACACACAATAAGCACACAAAACACAGGCAAAGGTGGCAAAGAGAATAGTCAAAACAAGCAAAGGATCAGATAAACCAGAAACAATCAACCAAAGCGAAAGTATCGCGGGGGTGAGCAAGAAATCAAAATCCGGAAAGCCAAAAAACAGTCATACACTAACAATACAAAGACCAATAAGCAAACCAATCACAAAGAAACGAGCAGAGCTGCTGCCGAAGTTACTTGTTACCCAGCTTTTCACCTCTCGAAAAGGAAATGATGTGTGGCGCATCGGAGGAGCTGTGGGCGGGGTCTGGTTGGGGAGGCGGAGACCAGATGCAGTCGGCGAATGGCGAAGAAGGGAGGTCCGAAGAACCTGTAGGCTTCCCTTGGAAATTTACAGCACGTATCAATGCATTATGAAAGTGCACTGAATATTTTATGAATGCATAATGAATTCATTATAAAGGTGCATTTAATGTGAATTGTTAGCAAACTTTTAAATACCCACCCAATATATCAGAAGCAAATATCTGGGTAAAGGAAAGGGATTCAGCTCGGACAAGGCTCTTTAATATCAGTGTTTGATTTTCTGAGCTGGGGTGGCATCATGGATCAGTGGGTAACATTGTGGCCTTCTGCCTGTAGGGTAGCGAGTTTGATGTCTCTTCCCTGCGCGTGTAGAGTTTGCATGTTTTACTCGTGTTTGCAGGTCTGTCCTTTGGTGCTCTGCTGCCCTTTGACGGCGTAAAGACATAACTGAGGTAACCTGGGGTCCTACACAGTGCGTGTTTATGCCCTGTGAGGGGCAGAGATCATTCACAGACTTTGCCCTTGCTTTCAGATACTGCAATCCTGCACTGGTTTACATGTTTATGGAGAGATAGACTGATACATTATTAACATGACACTTTAGCTTACACTGAAGAACACGTCTGGGCATATATACCAAAGTTAAAGTATGTACACTATGTTCTCCGGAGCTTTATATTAGTCAGTCTCCTTGATATATCTTCCAAACATGCGTTATCACAGATTCACATGTATGCCTGTTTTTTTTAATCTATTACAGATGGAATGTTTTTCTGTGTGTGCATACAACACACCAGCATGCCTTCATCTGCCATTTTCTGTTTCCACATCTACCTGGAGAGTCATATATTGTCTGGCCATTCTGCTTGTTTGCATAAAACCTGCTTGAGTTGAGATGTTGTGAATAACAAAGGAGAACTGAGTTCTGGTGATGATCAGCAAGTGAAGTTCATTGGACTTCATTTGAAATTCTCTTTTTTCTTGCCTCCCCCCCCCCCGTGTGATTATTCACGCCCGTCTTGATATTTTGAAGATTCTCAGGGCAGATTGTCGACACCCCATCCGAGAGGTGACCTCAAATAACCATTTCACTGAAATACATCCTTGTCTACTGCAAAGCTGACTCCTCCTTCAGGATTTCCTGAAGTTCTTCTGATAGTGCCGCATACGTTATTTGTTCGTATGCCATGTTCTGCATGCAGGTATTGATAAAAGAGTTGCTATTTTTTTTGTTCTGCGATTACTATTACTGTTGTGCAGCGTTTTCATATTTTACTACACAGCTGCCACTTACAATAAACTAGTATTAATCCATACCAATGATGTGGGTACTGTTAGACTATAAGTGAAATAAGGCCTTAATTAAAAAGTTAAGTTAGAGATAAGGAATAAAAGGAATAAAAAAAGGAATAAAGGAATAAAAAGAAGAATAGAGGGTTAACAGTGTGAAATTTGTGATTCCCTAAACCCCAGTTTCCCATCATTTTTTTTGCCATGTAAAAAAAGGATGACGGTACAAGCTCCCAAGATCCCTGGTCATAAGTCTCAAGAGTTATGAACATACAAGCCTGAGTAGCAGGTTACTTTATTAAAAACTCAATAATAATAAAAAAGATTTATTACTAACAAGCTTTCTTTTACAGGATATATTTTTTTAAGAAAGCCATTACTTTGTTAAACCTTTCATAACTTATTCATTTCTGCCCTCAAAATCCAAAAATGACCCTGGAGAGAAATGTTGGTGTCTCTAACGTTCTCATTTTTCAGACCTTCATAAGACAATAGCGAGAGGAAGGTGAGATCTGGTCAGGTGGGACATGCACATTCAGTATTATGGTGGCAAAATTTGCATTAAAAGTACTCACTGGAGAACGTAGGAGTTTTGTTTACTTGCTATAAACTTGAGTTTCCTTTTTTTTGCACAAGTTTATTTGTGCAAGTCCAAATTGGAGAGTGGGTTGCTTGTGGATGTCTGCTTAGTAAAATTCTTACCGTTCCTTTATTAATTTGTAGCTGGAAAATTAATTGCGTCTGTATTGTCTTTTTATGACTTCTGACAGCCTCTGAAAAAAGGAAATCTGGGTCCTTTCTCAGATTTTGGTTTGGTCAGCGGATGATTGGCGGTAAGGAAATAATAACAAAAGTTTACCTCTTTTAAAGGACAAAACTTTTTCGCAGTATAACCAACTTTACATTTAATCATGCTCAGTATTAAAATACAATGCAATTATCAGTGAAGACAACACACTGTGCTCAGACAAGCAGACAAGTGCAATTAACTAAACAAGGATATAATGGAATTACAGCTTAGCACAATTTAACACAAAAAAAATGCAAAAATATAGACAGTCTGTTCCAAAGTAACAAGTGCAGGCAAGACGGGAATATTAATTCTTATGATTTAGGGGAGTACGGAGAGGCTGTAATCATTTTATGGTTCTTTTTGGTTGACCAGGAAGACTGCACTGGGAATGGAGCTCCGGAAATGATTTTTGATTCTGTTTTAAACGCTTTGTAGTATGTTTCAAGTCTTTGGGGCAGCTGTCCGAGGTGGAAAGGGACCAGAGCAAACTCTTTATTGGGATTATGTTATTTAACACCCATCTTAGCACAGTACTTCAGTATTTGCAGTTGAATAAGGTATGCAATACATATTTTACAGTTCGGAAGTTTAACCATCTTTCAGCAATTACAATAACATAAAAAAAATCTAGCCCTTCAAAAAAAAATCTGCTTTTGCCGATGTGTGTCAAACCATTACCACAGCTCACTAATACAATAATCGAGATTTTATTTAACCAATTATCGATCCAGGTCGCTATAGTTCCTAAAATACCTGTCACTTTGAGTTTAAAAAATGTACTGATGACTTTCATTTTACCCAATGAATATGAAGCTCTCGGATATAAAGCAGTGCCGGTTCACCGCCCCCCCCCCCCAGTCCAAGGCACAGTAAAAGTGGTTGGTAGGTCAGCCCCCCCCCCCCCTGAATTTGGCACCCTGGGTGGTTGCCTGGGTTGCCTGTAGGACTGACTGGCCCTGCATACAAGAAAGGAGAATTTAATTTGTTCACTACAAAAAACACAGCCTGCCTATCATTTCATAATTTAACTTAGCTTTATAGTTGAGTTCATTTAAAAGTCACTCATATCCTTAACAAAGACCTCAGAAAGCATTTTGAGACGCAGACATAGAACTGAAGAGGTTATTTCATGTAATTTCATCATCATTTTTCTCTTCTGTTTTATGGTTACCTGATCCAGTCGTCTGGAGTCATTCCAAAAAACACACTTCAGGCCCTTTTTTTCCTGCACTCTCCTTCCTTCCCACGTGTCTGAGTTCAACGAGCAGCATTGATGTGATGAGGGAGAGCTGCTCTCATCCCACCGACAACACAGGGGAAGGCGCTGTATCCTTGATGCAACAGTCAGCTCTACCTGACAGGTGTTTCCCTCGTCGCCGGAATGTCATCAAATCCACTCCTTAGTTATGTGTCCCCGTGTACCACATCTCGCCTCATCATGAGCCCCATGAAACAGTTACAGTTCTGGCCCAGTTCTGTCTCTCTGCTGTTTACGTTACCTTTGTTGCACCACTTGCTCATCGCTGCCATCAGTGAGCACATGAGTCCACAGGCAAAAGACACAACACAACATGTGTCATGCTACACATATATGCTCATAGTATGTAATACTATTATCAGTGTTGGTGTGATGTCATTTTTGGTTTGATGGATTATGGAGCAAAATACTATACAAGCAGCACAAGGAGCATCTGTTAATTTCGAAATTAATTTACTTGACTAATTTTATTATAAAGTTTTAATGAATGTACAAGCCTCTTATTTTTGAAGTCTGCATGCCATTCACAATTTAATTTTGTAATATCATTTTTAGGTAATATTTATCATTTATTCACATGATTATAAGCCGGTACACAAGTACGCGTTCACCTTAAAGAACGATACGTGCGACAATCGATTGTTTGTAAAAGCGCAATTGTGTACTTATTTTATGTGCATTTGCGCAGCTATGGCAAGAAAACATCGTGCATTTTAACCCGTATACCGCAAATGAAGTCGACTCTGTATAGATAACTACATTATTATATTTTGTTTTCATAGCAGCGCAAATAGGTGAATGCGTATACTTGGGTACCAGTTATCTGCACCCCTGATTATAAGCATTTTTTTTTTAATGTATGGACATGAATATTAACTAACAATGCAATCAAAAATGTCATTGTACTAAAAGCACTTATGGTATAAACTGGAAGTTAAAACCTACTGATAGTCTCTAAAATTTATTGCAATTGTTTTTCAGTGTTGTTAGATAAATTGAGACATTCAAATCCAAAATAAAATGAAACCAGCAAACAACCAAAAATATATATACATTTAAAATGTGGAAGATGTGAAAAGGAAACCTGGATGTTGCAGAACGCGTTGGCATTTAAAAAGCAAAGTTACTTTTCTGCCCACGTACTTATGAAAAAAAGCAACATTTTTCAGTACATCTTGATGAAATTACCTTGTGGAAACACAGGTCTAAATGCACCCTATATCATTATCAACCGTTATTATTTTTCTAGAACAAAATAAATGTCTCTCTTATATGCACTGTGGTATACTATTTAGTTAAAATCATTTACTTTCAAAGTCCCACAAAAATGCTTGACATGTTGCTATTTTCAAATATAGCATTGACCACGAATGTATATGCCTTGGTCGTTCTTTCTTTGCTGCAGTACCTAACGCATTTATCGCATGTTGTATAACCTAACGTTTTACAACATGCGATAAATTCCCTTTAACTTAAAATGATTTAAAATGAAGAACCTGTCGGATTTAAGGTACCACAGTTTAAATGGACTTCATATTATTTCACTTAAATCCGACAAGTTACCCTGATAAGCCACTAACCCTGCTTCGTAATATAGGCCACTGATCTATAAACCTTTAAAAAGACAATGTTACTGCATGGTCAAGCCTGGAAAATTAATGTGAGCTTCATTCGTTAGACTGAAAAACAAAGTAAACAATATCCACGATACTGCATGAGAAATAAATGAGACAGAATTCTGTGTCTCAATATTTGTGTTTAATTTCTGCTAGTGCAAAGATCCTCCTAAGTCAGGCTTGCTGGGTACACAGCTTCCCTGTGTAAACTATATCCAAGCTTTGCCATTAACAAACGAGAGCATATTGTGGTTCCATCCAGAAAAGGCTAGAAAACTTGATTTGTAAAGCAAATCTATGTTAGGAACAGGACACTGGACAGTATGCTCAAACTAGTGATTATGTGATTCTAAGTCATCACTCTGACTTTTATCAGAAAACAATGGTTCTTTTTTCAGATCAGTACGGATTCATCCCACACATCTGCTGTCCCAGTCCAGCTTTCAGTCTGTCTTACCATATTTGTATTTAATTTTATTGATACTTATCCCAGCTGAGAAATGCAGCATTGATATCATTAAAAAAGACTGAAATGCTCTCTGAAATAATATTTGGACTAATGAATGTAATTTCTTTGAACTCTGCCTAGTCAATTTCATCCTTGAATTGCAAACTATTAAAAAATGCAGAGAAACTATCAAGCCTTATAGCCATCAATCCATTTGAAAACAGACCAAACTTGGATTTAATTGCTTTGAAATGCAATTCCATATTTCACTTATGAGACTGAATGAAAATGAAATGAAGAGGGAAAAGATATTTAGAACTTACTGTATTTAATTGGTTCAGTACCAGTCAGATTTTCTCATGGCTTTTTTTCTGCTGTGAGGCTGTGGCATTGGCACCTCACACCTCTGGGACCAGTATTCACATGTATTTGGAATTTTCATGCTCTCCCTGTGTTGTTGTGGGGTTGTCCCCATAGTCCAAAGATGTGGCAAGGTAAATTGGACTTACCAAATTGCGCACGTTCAGTTTGGACTTGTTATTTGAAATAAACATGTGCATACATGTTAATGGTGCATCATTGCAGCCTACAATGGGAGGGCTCCTCACCCTGTCTTGTGCCTGTAGCTTCCAGGACTGGCTGCCTAAGCAGCCACAGAAAACAGACGGATTGTAGTTCCCGAGTAGCACCCATGTCATGTTTAATGGGGCTCCTACGTCTTCTTACACAGCAAGGGAGGAGAGCCAAATTCTCCATCACAGATGTTTCTAACTGCAGCGGGCAGAGGTACCTTTCTCCCGTTATCCACTACATTTGTTTACACTTGCTCAGCTACAAAACCCCCTACGGGAGAAATGGAAAACAAACAAGACAGAAATAAAAAATAAACTGCAGGAAGTGCTGCTTTCTGGTCAAGGCATCTATTTGCTTTTCTATTTCCGAAAAAAGCACATTTTGAAGAGTACTAGCTGCTCTGGTTCACTTATTTAGTAATAAAAATGACCCTCAAAGTGTCACACAATCAATTTCTGGTTACAGCACCACATGAAGACCACAATCTAACTTATGATATTGTTAGTGATGATGTAAGTTAATAACTGACTGACAGGATTGTGTCTTTGGTGTCATATAACTGAAATGGCTTATGTCTTGTTGCTTATAGCGATTCCAGGAAAAAAAAGCAGAAATCCTGCATCCTGTAGTGTTTTATGCCAGAAGAGGATGACATTTTATGTTAGTCTATACAATAAACTTTTGTAAACTATTTGTAATTATAGACAGATTTTATATATTAGACAGGATGACATATACTGTATACAGATCAGGGGTGGGGAGACAACTTAATAATTTAAACACAATAATTTATTTAGTTTTGGGGGGATGATTGTATTTTACCGGTCCCCTGTTCAATGCAGAAGAAAATAAATAGCATTTAAATATTGTGTGTGTGTGTGTGTGTGTCTGTGCACACTGTACTGTTGAATTTTTTACAAAGTAACAAAATGATCAGGACATAGAAAATAGTTAGACAGCCAGGAATGAGTAGCTAAAGAATAGCCCACAAAGCTGGAAACTGCTTTGAGGAGACAAAAAAAGCGACTAGAATGTATCTGACTCACATTCAAACCATTACGAGATGATCCTATCAGTAATGTAATCCATGACAGTCATAGCAGCGATTATGGCATTAATGCTTTTCTTCATAGCTAAATGTGTATCCTATATTTCTATATATATGCACAATGCATAAATCTGTTACCTATGAATTATGCACATTTGTTTTGACAAAAATTGGTATGGAGAAAATAAAAAACAGGACAGATAATGGGGAGAATTGGATAAGCAAGCAAGAACAGGAGAGCAGCTGAATAAAATAATTTGATTGCAGGGTTTTAAGGGAATCTGACTTTATATGAAATGATTTGTTTTCATAATATGCCCATTAGTCAGTATTCAGCTTCTGCAAAACTGAGAAAGTAATAAACAAACATCCCAGCAGATGAACTTTTTTATTGTGATTGTGCTGATTTTTACATTAAAATACAAATAATGTTTTAAAACACTCATATATGTGAATTGATTTAAACTTTACATTTCTGAATATATGAAGTTCTGGTGTAGTAAAGCAAGCAGCTGAATTTTCTAAATTTGGTCCTATTAGAAGGTCTGTTTAAAGAGGTAGTGATATATTAATTATTGAGCTGTAATAATTCTTAACGTGCCTGACAGTTTTATTTTCATTAAGTTTTGATACTCTTGACTGGCTTCATGTGTCAGCACAATTCATGATGTAATATGCTAAAGTCCTTCCATATCTCTCTTTTATTGATCGGTATTAGGGATGCTCATATTAACCGATTAACCGTTAACCGACCGAATGAATTTTGACCGATTATTACTATCGGTTAAA
>JABFDZ020000045.1:10688021-10699104 GCA_019775955.2 Pollimyrus isidori | reverse complement strand
GTGTACCTTCCTCTGTACTGGTGTTTAGTGTACCTTCCTCTGTACTGGTGCTTAGTGTACCTTCCTCTGTACTGGTGCTTAGTGTACCTTCCTCTGTACTGGTGCTTAGTGTACCTTCCTCTGCACTGGTGCTTAGTGTACCTTCCTCTGTACTGGTGCTTAGTGTACCTTCCTCTGTACTGGTGTTTAGTGTACCTTCCTCTGTGCTGGGGTTTAGTTGCTGAATCTATACATCTTTAATACTGCTTATCCATGCAGTGAGCCAGATGCTAATCCCAGTTAGCACCAGGCTTAAGGCAGGTTAATTGTGTACTAGTAGGTTTAGTAGCTCTTAAATTATTGATATTCAAACTACTATTGCAAAATTAATTTAAAAACTAATTGCTAATGTATTTATAAAACCAGTAGTAATGGAAAGAACATTTTACCTAACAGGGCACAAGTAATATAGCTATTACTAAATGCTATTACTTATGTATTAATTAAGTCTTAGTTATGTGTTTAAAATATATACTTAGTTATAAAGATTTTCGTTCTTATATGAAGAGAATATTTTATTTTCTACTTGGACTAAGAGACTACCGTGATTCAGCTCTGTGGGCAATCTCCCCCTACACGCTGTTTGAACAGGGTGCACACATGCATCAACAAGTGCTGAGGCAGTGAGCCTTGATGAACTATTTCTCAATGAAATGATTGGGCTTTTGAGAGGCACCAGACAGCTGCACAACTTTGAGAATTTTTGTCTAAGCTTCGCAAAACACTATATCTTGAGCTTTTGTAACTGTTTAGCTTTGCAGACAAGCGGTTCTTCTATCTTATCATGTCAAGGTCTCAACGGTTAGTAAAACAAAGGTGGGTTTCATTGTCATGCATCAATAGTATTGCATCTTTGCAGCTGATTTCAGAACAGCCTAGCATGTGTGCAAGTCAAGTCAAATAACTCAACAGTTTATGGCTCAGATACCCTTAACTTACAGCAATAGAATTACATCATTCGGAGTCTCTGTGTTTAGCTGCTGTAACTAACATTCAGTTTTGTGTTTTTATTCGTTAACTCTTTGACAGGGTACATACTTATTAATGACACAATTACTACTGATGTACAAATCATGAACAAATGTAGTCATTACTTGAGAAGATCTGCCATGATTCAGTAATGATGAACAAACATGAGATCAATGTCTCACTTGTATTGTTCATTACTTGTTCCTTCTGTAGTTCAGAAAGGTTTACAGAATTAACAGATTTAGTAACAAATATAGTAAGTGCGTGAGATAAAACATGGGTCAGTATTCATTAATGATGAATTAACATGAGATCAGTATGTAACTAATTCTTAACTTGTGGTTAATACATAAGTAATATCATAATAATACATTATTTGTGCACCATCAAGTAAAATCTTCCACGCGACCATTATGTTCAGAAATATTAAAAGCTGCTGTTCCATAAGAGAGTGATTATTTAGTTTGCTGACCTTGACACGTGCCTGTGGAACGAGCAGAGCCGAGAACGACAGGCAGGTCAGCCGTGTGAAAACAGAGAAGGGTGCAGCAAATCTTAAGATACTGTCTGACCTTTCACTGAGCATTTTAGGAACATCTGAATGTTTCCCGGGAGACCTTTTGCAGTTCTCCTGAGATCTTATGCAAATATCCTGGAAAAAATTCATGCAACATAATTGTGAACCTGAGTCCAATTACACAGAAAGAATCCTGCTGTGCAACCTTCGTCATTCAGGCCCTTTTCATCAACGAAAGCCTCAGTGTTATTTTCAAAGCTTTTTCTTAGCTGTTGTATTTATTCTTTAGCCTAACGAAACTGCATTTCTTCCAGTTAACCCTTAACTTACATATCACGTACATATCACTGTATTCGGCGGATTATCTTGATATTAATCAGCTCAAGTGCTATTTTAGCTGCTGGGAAAAAAAAAAACGTATAAAATTTCATGCCTGTTTATGAGCGAATGCGGGCCACGTGTCTATCAGTTAAGAACAGCTCAAGCAATAAGAACTGATTATGAAGATGATATTGGGAATTTTGGAGTGTGATCAAATTAATGAACATTCAATCATCAGTAGCCGGCAATATGTAAAATATTAAGTATTCAATATCTGGATGAGACATCAAAGTAATAGACTGGGTATTATTTTTAATGATAAAAAAATAACATTAACCTGGATTCATACAAGGTGTGCAGTTTTACAGCTGTTATTACACACATTTGTCTGGATAGCATCATGACCTAGTGAAGGCAATCGGAGCGGGCTGCGACAAAATTCTGCTGGATGTAGAAGTCCAACTGCACAATCTATTATAATAACAAGTGCTGAACTGGGACAGCCACAATGGTATCTGTGAGTGTTAAAATGTCATCTCTGCGGGCCTGAATGTAGCCCATAATGTCCTAGTTCCTATGGCTGCTCAGGTCGTCACGCAGAATCCAATTCAGGTTTTATTTGACTTCTTGAAAAATGCACCGGACTTGGCCTGAACTGTAATTTAGGGGAGTTGTAGTCGAAACTATTTCTGAGGTATTATGACAATACCTTCCGATGTTTTACATTGCACTTATTTCACTTAATTTTAAAATTCTGTGAAAGATCTTTAATATTACTTCATGAAATAGCAAGCCGTCATCAGTGTTTTGTATTAAATACACACTTTCATTTATTTAGTTCTGGGCCCTTCCATGTAATCCTTCTCATCCAGCATGAATTCTGCCTGCCTGCTTCATCCAGATTATGTTCTGTGTCATGTAAGGACATAGAAACAAACAAACTAATGAAGCTGCCCACATAGCCAATTTTTGCCCGCAGATTTCTAGACTTGCAGTTATCAAAAGCTGAATATTTATGGTACAGTGCATTTATGAGGGCACACCCCCCCCCAAGTGTGGAGCCCCCATTCTTTCCTCAATTCTACGTTTTGCCACTGTCCAATGAAAGGCACATATCTCCAAAAATCTATTACTACGGGAGCGTGAAAAAAATGCATTTTGTCAGAAACTACTTTGCAAAATAACCCTAAAACAACATAATGAAACACCCTTATCACCAAAAATAGAATGCTAAAATGTATCTTTATACAGCTGCCAGTAAATGGATTAATGTTTTAAATGGACTTATGTGGATTGTTGTCAGTGAGGAAAATATGTCAGTGTCAAAACATTAAGTTCTGATGTTATCTAGCTATCAACGTTAAGTTAAAATTAGTGATATGCAGTAAACCATACAAACGACCATCATGAATACAAATACATAAATGCTGATTAAATAGATGACTTCATAAAACATCTTTTCTTGGTCAAATACTACCAGTAAACAGGCAAATGGGCAAATTCTATCTATAGTAAACAGTCACAATTGTCAAAAAGTGGATATAGGTGGTTTTCATCGAACAGCAACAATTTGTACATTTTTTACATTCTTCTCATGTTTGCAGAAGTTTCCCCCGAAACAATTTGTATTTAAGTAAATCAGTGCATCGGAATTATGTGAGAATTTGTATGCGTGTGTGCACTGCAATGCATTGGCAACCTTCGCCTTGCACCCTGCGCCTTCTGGGGAAAGCTCATTGTAACCTTCTACTAGATAAGTGGCTATGGAAGATAGATGGATGAATATTTGTAGTCTTAATTCCAGAAGGATGCAGTATCTCCTGTTACTTCAAAGCATGCACTGCTGTAGCACCAAATTCACTGAACAAGAGATTGTGGCATAGTGCCTGAAATTCTTGTAGAGTATATATGCATAGAATCAGTTGCTTCTAAATCTAGCACAATACTGCTTACAGAAGTACATATACAGTATCAGTATTTATGCTGTGTGGCATACATTATTGGTAGAAGTAATCAAGGGAAGGCCTTTGTTTCTGTCAAAGGTAACCTTTGGGTGCCGGAAATACTGTAAAGTGTCTTACTCTTTCTGCTCAAATGAGATAGTAGCTCTGGTAGTGTACTGTGGTCATTAAAAAATATATGAAATATTCTCAATAAATCATTGTTTGCAGTGTCTTAAATGCAAGCACAAGATACTGCCAAGAAAACATTGTGCCAAAATATTTTGGAACAACATCTTTTGACAAAGATATCAGAGTGCACTCTATAGTAAGTTTAGTTTGGTCTTTTGTTTTGTTTGGAATGAAAGGAGCAAGCATTTAATCAAAAGTTGGTTTAAATCTTCCTATGAAGTTTTTTTTTTGCTTCCCACGCTTTCATCATCTGTCAAACCAGCAAACTATCCAATTAATAATTAGTTCAATTAAAGTGACATTTATTATCCCTGCCATGTTTGCCTTTCTAGAGAAATGTGTACAACTCCAGCAGGGGATAAAATATTTGCAGTTATTTTTTTCTCTTAGCTTTTGATAACTAAAACACCACCAGTCTGACTACAAATTAAACTGACTATACGTTGTGAAGTTATGGAGTTCTTCATAATGTATCGCTTCATGCCATCCAAGTCTTACTTGTGAACTTTTATTTGTAGTTATATCCATCATTGTAGACCCCCCACCAGCGTGAGATGACAGAGTTTAGACATTATGTCCAAGATATCAGCATAGGTTGTTTCAGCTATAGATCTCAGAACTGATGATTGATATTCACTACCTGATCCCCATTTGTTATCAATAAAATTATCCTAAGTATGTAATTTTTGCGCAGACCTTATTTGTCCCTGAAAGAAAATTTTCCACTTGATTTCCAAATTCATTTAGCTTTCTCACCTAAGCACATCCTCCTCAGTTTCCTTTTTGTTTATCTACTGCCAAAAACGTGACCCATACCTAGCAAGTCATTCTGCTAATTTCTTGTCAGTTTCCCAATATATGGCTTGGGTTACAATCTGCTCTACTCAGAGTAAAAAGGAAAAATAAACTCAAGCATACCTGAGTACTATGGATATTCAGCATGTGAGTGATCATTCAGATATGTTACTATATCTGGGGAAGTTGGTAGTGCAGAAGGTAGTGCTATCGTCCTGCAACCAGAGGGTTGCAGGTTTGAGCCCTGCTTACTCCTAACTCTGTCAAAGTGTCCTTTAATGAGTGTTTTCTAGTTAAACCTTCCCCGTTCTGTGCTTTCCCTGTTCATTAGTTTCACCTGCTGCTTGTTTTCTCTTCTCTTCTGTTGGTTGTTAGGTTAATACTTCTCTCCTGCATCCTTGTTAGCTCAGTCTGCTTTGTGTATTTAAGTCCTTGCCTCAGTTAATTTCCCCAGTTGGTCATTGTGTGAGTTTGTGTTAGGATGTCTTGTGTTGATGCTCTGTTTGGCTTTTCTAGTTCGGCTCCCTGTGTAGGTCTTTTCCCCTTGTTACCTTTTTAGCTATTTGTGTAGTTAGTTCTTGTTTTCCCCTATTGTTCTTGACTCCTCATGGTCCTTTACTTTGTTCCTTCTACAGTGTTTGCTTCCATAATATATCCCTTTGTCCCCTTTGTCTTGTGAGCCGTCAGTGGATCATCACCCAGTTTTCCTGCCTAAGCCATGCGCACGCCGCCATGACAAGAACCAACATAAAGCATATTGTGCTTAATCAATCTTTTCAGGGACAGATAATAATTCTGTATACTAATAATTCTAGCACAGAGCCATAATTTTCTCATCTGTCATTTTTCCAGGTGATTATAAACCTTTCCATCCTTATTGATCACAGTTAATCTGTTAGTGAAATGCTTTCAAAAAGATAGAGAATTCAGAAAAAAAACTACTATTATGGATTATTTTGCATAGAATTGTAGGGGTAAAATATTCTCGAGATTTAAAAAATCTAGAACAGTAGCTAACAGCCGCTCTAAGAGTGTTCCACGTGTTTCATTGAGGGCTAAGGGAAGATGGCCTTTTTCAGTGAAATGCTTTTTCATGGGTTCTGTACACATCAGGGAGCGTTCAACACTCTGGGCTTGAACAGTGCAAAGGGATCCGGGTGCACACACACTAATCTCTACAGATGAAATCCTGAAGCTTAGCCTCAGCAGTGTCCTGCTCCGTCGCTTGGCAGATCTTAGAAGGCCCTTCTCGGGGAGGGATGATGCCGTTGCATCCATCTGTTCTTCGCCTAATGTGCCTCCAGCTGCCTGCGGTCCTTCGGATGGATTCTCAGTGGTGTTGGGGCTTCAGGAGAGCAGAGGCCCTTGGTGCAGCATCTAGCCTACACTTTTGACATGGGCCCCGTTCCCCGTACCCTGGAGCTTAGAAACTAACCAGTTCCGCAATGAGTCGACAGCAGATAAATATAACTAGGTCGACATTGCTGCATGAACGTTCCCCTGAACATCTGCGGTGGAACATTAATTGAACTGCAGCGATACGTGTTTTAATATGTCTTACTCGTGTGACACATATAAAGTTCTTTTGCCTGGATTATGTAAAAAGATATATTTGTTGTATGTATTCGAAACAC
The DNA here is from genome assembly GCA_019775955.2 of Pollimyrus isidori. Taxonomy (NCBI): domain Eukaryota; kingdom Metazoa; phylum Chordata; class Actinopteri; order Osteoglossiformes; family Mormyridae; genus Pollimyrus; species Pollimyrus isidori. The sequence goes on along the minus strand of JABFDZ020000045.1, from coordinate 10,692,697 downwards.
GGCATCCCAATTTCCCAGGGACAGATAAAAGGTGTTAAAATGTATAGTATCTAAACTGACCCCACCAGCAGCAGCTCTGTATCTATCCCTCAGAAGCGGTTGAGACGAGAAAAGACTAAATACTAAATAATTTCTTTAGTTACCATTGATATTGATGTTCTTTTTTTGGGGGGGGCAAATGAAGCCAAATTAAACATTTGGGGTCTCCCTCTATTATGCTGTTAACTACAGCCTGTAGCACTGCATCAACTAGAATGGCCAGATCAGCAGAGATGTTGATAAACTTATCATACATTTACATTGAAAAGTGATCCATCATTACCATCAGTGAGGCTGAGCTGTAGGGTGAATCAAAATGAGTGTAAACTGTTCCATGATATATTCAAAAGTGTACATTTTCAAATCAACACATCATTACATCATAAAAAACAAATAATCATTCAGTGAGTTCTTTTATCCATTGCCACCCTTAATGCAATCTCAGGCAGCACGGCACTGGGGCCACCGTACATCTGAGATGAACCGCACGTCCATTACAGGGCAGACACAAACACACATTACAGACACCTTAAACATGCCTGTGCTCCGTCAGATGAATTCCACATAAACAGGAGAAGAACCTACAAATACAACATTTTTTTTTTGGCCTTTTAACCTGTTTTTGTGTTAGATTTCCTATCTGCGAATGGATAACCAGAGCACTTACATTTCATTCAGAGTTCAGCCATTATGTTATACAGATCCGATATACCAGATGTTATACAGATATCTTACATGTCTTTCGGGTCACCTTTCCAATACGGTATTTTTCACTGTGTATAATCAATTATCTTGAACATATTCAGCATTGCTCAAGGTGGAGTGTGACTCTGCAGGTTTGAACTCATGATTGGAAGGTTACCGCTTTAAATCCCATGACTGGCAGAGTGATTTCACCGTTGGGCACTTGAGCGAGGCCCTTATCTGCAATTACTCCAAGGACTGGCTGACCCTGCTCACTGATCCTCATGTTTACATCGCTTTGGACAAAAGGGTCTGCTATATAAATAGATGTAAACGTATCTGTTGAGACGTCGTCGAGAGCTCTATCGCTACAGGGTCCGGTGTCGTCACGGCGCTCATGTGTTTGGATGCGCTTAAGTAAACTGGAGTGGATGTTTGAGTGAAGAAGATTAAAGGCAGTAGCAGCCAGCGGTAATGCAGTCAGAGCAGCGGCAGTGTCACAGGTGTACAACATCGCATACAAAAGTAACATGAAGGAGTCAAATGTCTATTACGCCTTTTGCTGAAAAGGTCTGGAGTTTGTGGAACATAAAAGGGTATGGTTCATATGGATATGGGGTGAATTTGTGTGGGGGTGCAAGTGGGGGTGACTAGGGGGGATCAGCTAACCATTCTCAGCTAGTTATGAAAGGTCTTACTACCAAAACCATAATTATAATATATATCTGAATATTATAATATAATATCTGAATATATATATATATATATATTCAGATGTGCCAATGTATATTACAATTAGGTTTTGGCCTTGCTTACTACTACTAGCTAGAAGCGCTATTCTCCAATTGAGCTTAGCTTGTTCAGCATGCTTTACCGTATATTTATATGAAATAAATTATTTAAGCTACGTATCATGCTAAAAGCAATTACCAGCCATTTATGGCAGCTTATATGTTTCGGAGTTCAAGAAATTCTTCCATTAAAATGTAATGCTCCTGTTTTCAATGTCTCTTCATACCAGTGAATATGTTTCTATAATAACATCAAAGAGAAAGGTTGTCAAGGGAGTTTCCTTACAAGCGTACATAATCAAAGTCAGTAATCAGTGAATATGTAACACCGTATGAATCTGGATTGTAGTGGATTAAACTCCATCTGACTCCATAATGTGGCATTACATCCACCTTTCATAGTCACAAAATATCCATAAAAAATCTATTTTGATTTAATAACTTAGATTAAAAGGACTGCAAAGGCAAGCTGGTCCTCCTTTTATTAGACTGCAGACAGGGTTGCTGATGACCCCCATTCACATTCAAAGCCATTCATATTTTTTATATAGACGTGCTAGCACAATGGCCTTAAAAATGGAGTCTTTGACCTGGAATGGGGAGAAAAACGTAAACGACTGGAGTTCCAAAAGCACTTACAAACTCATCCTGCCTTAACTGGGACAGGCCAGGAAAGGAATGAGCTTTCAAAGACAGACCCTAAAGGCAAAAATCCATTAAGTCACACAGGCATAGAACTGCAATTAAATTATCAATGATTGTCACCCCTGTATGATCAAACGTATTTTGCCCTAATGGTCCTTGTAAATTACAATTTTATGAAACTTTAATTATTTTTGTTTTACTTTATTAGTGTCATCAATGCATAGCCATTAGTGACTTTGTAAGATTGTAATTTCAGTATTTCATTGCATTCTTCACGCTATAATGGCTTCACAATAGTTATTAGGGCATAGTTAGGCTAATGCATCATTCCACTCTACATTGGAAAATATATGCTCTAATTAAAAGTCTAAAGTTGGCCCTACAGTATATACTGTTCATTACATTGCTCACAATTGTACACTGCAGTAGGACACAATTATTATCACTCTAGGTTTAGAAAAACTGTACTGTTTAGTAAACTATGCTCCCCAATCAATGATCCTCATTATACATAGATGTTCATTGAGCTAAATTCTTTGCCAAAAAGTACCCAAAGCATCAGTTTTTTTTATTGACATAAATGTGCAAGTATCATAGAGCAGCAAAAACATTACTACAATGACACAAATATGTTTAATTAAACTTAGATAAATATACCTAAGAGTTACAGTTGTGGGGAGAGAAAACTCTTCAACAAAGACTTTTCTGGCATAGAATCATGTACGTTGTGGGCAAAACGTCTGTCTTCTTACAGTGAAGTAAAACTGTCATAAAGAAAACACTGTAGGAGGACCCACTGTGATACATTTCCAGCAGCACAAAGTGGATTTATTTTATGGGATTAGAGTTTAAATTTTAGAATTAGCCAGCGTTGCCTTTGATAGCTTTTCAGTTAAACTTCGTGGCAAGAAATGATTCAATGGCTCTCAGGTGGCTAGTCAGTCATTTTATTTGCACCAGAACAAGGGGCAGATCTCGACTGAACATTTCTAAAATGAAAATGAGTAAAAGAAACATGAAAATATTACAAAAATGACAGACATACCTTGTCAAACCTGTGTCACCCTCATAAGCAGATCTGTTAGGATTTGGTCTGAATTATTCCCACCAAAAATAATCTTTCAGGAGCAAATATAATCCAGGGTGACTGGAGCTCAACCTCAACAGGATTTATTTATGCAGTATCTGTAATTATGTACAAAATTATACAAATCGTTAATAGGCAAATCAGAATAGTAGCAGACATTGAACGTAACCTAAGTGAAGTGGTTTTGTTTTGAAATTGCATATATGGTAAATAAATAATTAATAATTTATCAGTGCATAAAACCAAAGAGAAACAGTCAACAGAACAGTCAAATTACATGCTTGAATGCTGAATGTAACTTTCCCATCAAGCCTATGCAAATTTCTAGTAATAGCTAATGGCTCGGAGATTAAATGGACAGTTGTTTATTTTCAAAGCACCCAACAACATGAAAGCCCAGCTGTCAATTAATTTGATTATATCTGTAACAGTGCCTGATGAAAATGAAACCTCTGGATAATTGAAGACACTAGTTCTCTAGTGTGTGTGTGTGTGTGTGAAACGAGAGTATAATTACGGTTAACTCATTCTATTTCAACAGCTCACAGGAACATTTCAAAATCTATTGCCTAAAGGCATTACAGTCCCGATACTATTTACCTAGAATAATACTGTAACTTGTTGCATCCGAATCTATATCTGTGCTTAAATCATCCACTGGCTACCAACCCAAACAAATTGTTTTTCCCCAATTTTGGGTCCCACACCCGATCATACATGTATCCCACTGATAAATATTGGTAATGTAAGTGTGAATTAGGCTAGTTAAAAAGAAAACACAAACAGTTTAAAAGCTAATGATAACATTTGACTGCTGTACATAATAAATAATCAATAAAACATAAGACAACCAAGCAAAGGCTGGTGTATTGTGGCTAATCCAATATTCCTTCAAAATAAAATTCAGCATGTCAGTACAACTTCCCAAATAAAAGTAATTAAGAATACTAATTACTGCGCCAAAGTTGACATACCCAGCACTGAATCTGTCATGGTTAACCTCACTCTTTCAAAATATTTTTATTACATTATATGCAAATTACTCAAGGATCAGTAAACACACTAACAGGAGGATGATTATATAATTGGGACGGGATTCAAACCTGTTTCTACAGCCAAAAGTTACACAGTGAGAAGGATTGCTTTGACTTCTCCAACATAGTGGTCAGATCGTTGCACTTCACGTTGCAGTCACATGATAGCAGTCTAGTAAATATAAATCTTTGAGTGGTCCTCACTTTTTATTCTATATACAACTTCAAAAACACAAAAAATGGCTGAGTATGGGAGTGTCACAATTCGGTGTCTTTGCAGGCGAATAAACAAGCAGGGAAGTCCAAAATCCAAGAAACGGGGGGGTTTATTCCACACAGAACAGGACATTGACACCAGAAAACGTCAATGCCGCGCACTGGACTTAACACAAGACA
>JABFDZ020000045.1:10651751-10665871 GCA_019775955.2 Pollimyrus isidori | reverse complement strand
TGTCCTTCATGTGGACAGCCTCACTCACAGTGGGATGTGTCCTTCATGTGGACAGCCTGACACACAGTGGGATGTGTTCTTCATGTGGACAGCCTCACTCACAGTGGGATGTGTCCTTCATGTGGACAGTCTCACTCACAGAAGCCTTATATCTCTTCTGGCATCATGTTTGGCACGTTTGCCCCAATTTCCATTATGTGGTCATTAATTGTTCTTATTAATGGTGGAAGTACTGGCCGAAGATGACAGTGAGTCTACCAGGGTGGTTTAAATATCCTGGGGTAGTTTTTTTATCATATCTAAAGTTTTCCAGTATGCAGAGGCGATATGGGAGTGATGATGTGTGTATCCACAAATTGTCAGATTTGTGTGTAGTGGCTCCTTGGCTGACTTGTCACTCGCTTTCATGCGAAGGTGGCATTGCTAAGCTGAGTTGCAGGTGGCAGTGTCAGATTGCCTGCGGATCCTGTCACGTTTGTGTGTTTCAGTGTGTTTGTGTGTGTATGTGTGCTGTGCGTGTGCGCACATGTTTCGGGCCGAGAACGACTCAGGACCCGCTTGCTGGCAAGCACATGTCAGCGGCACGCAGGGGTAACTGACATGCCTCTGTGTGGGATCCAGCACCAATTATGCTGTGTGCCATGCCGGTACCGTCTGCACTCATCTTTGAGGCGAATCCAGACCGCTGCCTGAATGCAGAAGTCTTAGCTGGGAAATTCTTCCTGATGGAAAAGCTTAGCGAACATGAAAAAGAGAGGATCAGAACTAAAAACAAATAAATACATTTTGGAAAGCCAGTTGTTTAGAAGAAACAAAGATGGTCATTAGACTGAACAGAGCTAGAAATATAACAAAGTGGACAAAAATATTATACGTAACTTTTAAACCTGATTTACCAGGCATAGATTTTTTTTAAATTAAAGTTTGCACTGCAGCAGTTATAAAATGGTTTAAAATAGTCATAGACCTGAAAGTGCTATAATACAGATATTAATATTCATCTTTATTATGCAATCTCCACTCTGAACCAATTATGTCTATGTAAATTGAATTTTACCTTAAGCATGCTTTCCCTATAACCATCCATTACAATCAGTGGCAGTTTGACGGCTGTATGTTTATGGTGTGTCATTTATGTAGAATAAAGATCAATTACCTACAAAAGATGCAAGGCATTCACTCAGCAGCATGTAGCGTTATAGCAAAGAGCCTTACTATGTCTATCCCAGTGTCAAACTGAGCAGAAGGCATTAGCGTTGTCCATGGCAACCTATTCAAGTGAGACTGCAAAGCTTTGTGTCTGACCCTTATACCGCAGAGAAACATCAAATTAGGGATGGTGACTTTGCATTGTTCACATATAAACTATCACTATCACTAACTATCACTAACAAAATGCAAATCAAATACAAAGTGACATTGTCCCTTCCAAGATAGCTGCATCCTGCCACTGTAGACGATATTACATGTGCAAATATAATTATAATTTTCTTGTGTATAAAGGCTATATAAAGACTAGGGTTACACTGTTCACCACAAGAAATGGATACAGACAGGCAGTAACATAATAATAAACCAATATGTATTTGGCTTTATGTGAATGAACCAGTTGAATCCAAACCTCCATGCTATTAAAGTTGTACCAGAACTGACTGAAACAGTCCGTTGAATATTTTAAATATTAACCTTTGAAACTATGTTGTCATGATTTCAAATTTACGCACAAGCAAAAATGGGCTCTGCTAACTAAGACACTCAGCCCATCCTTCTTATTAATATGAAATTATATATTTAGCTATAAATTCTCAAATTGTTCTGTCTTTTGCTCTCTGATTGTTTTTACCATCTGCAGATGGGTCATCAGTCATGTTGATTGCAAATCACCCGTTGAGCGATGCTATGTAATTGTTTAGCAGTGAATTCTTGTTTTGCTGTTTTATGCCTAGATTCCCGCCTTTGACTTTTAGGTGGTCTCTCCGTTTGTTCTGGACGATTGGCTCATATTCATTCTGGTCAGTCACGAACCCTTCCTCATTTAGTCATGATTTCATAAACCCTCAGCGGAAAGAATGAAAATAAATAAATAAAAAAGGAAAGAAACCCTTGAATGTGAAAAGCCTATTACAAAAAGTACAACAACAATGGCAACCTTAGACTTGACCCCCCCCTCCCCCCCAGACAGGCTGCAGGTTCATACAACAGTGGTGGGTCAGCTTTTGCACATTTTGAAAGTGCCACTTAAACTGAATCACTTCAGTCGAATTTTGAGCTGTATGAACATTGTACTATGCAAGTGAAACTTATGGGGAGTGTTTGCTAACCATCCATCTTCAAGCCTGTTGGAGAGAGTGATCAGGTTCTTGGAATGCATGGAATGCAATGGGGAGTGATTGTGGAAACAGGAACGTCAGGACGTGCAACAGAGGGGGGCTTGTGTCTGCTGCACAAGATAGAAAATAACTATTAAGCACTTACACAATTGCTACTGCTACATGGAACAAGTGATACAGCTTAAGAATACATGTGAGTGATAATATGTACAATTTCAACCCAACAAAGCCCTTTACTTGGTCAGTTGCAGGGTGTGGGATGGGGGGGTAGCAGGTAGGAGGCCATGGTAAAACCTGTTCAGAATGCCAGCCCATCGCAGGGCACATGCACACACAATCAGTCATATACTATGGGCAATTTATGCCAGTTAGCTGTACGACACTCTCAGACCAGGAAAACTATGCCCTGTTTTACCCTCATTAACTCACAACTCTGGGTCCCAGGTGCAGATGCTCCTCAATTACCATAATTTTAATTTGAAGCCAATTTAGTCCTTGTGACAGTTTTTGGGGAGGGTTAAATGTCTGTCAGCCTCCACCACCTCGGCATGAATTGGTAGCATGTGCCCAGTGGTTTTTGTTTGTTCTTCCCTCTAAATATTCAGTATTTTGTTTGTTTGGCTTTCTGTGTTCCAACTTACTTTCTGCCTGCCCCTGGAAAAAAAAATGGGAATCCCCAGATATACACTGAGCCACCTGGGCTACCCATCTCACCCAAAAGCTCCTGCAAGGAGACGTATAGTATAAATAAAAACATCAATGGGAAATTAAGAGCCGAGGCTGAACGGAACCTAGCACCTCCTCTGGCGCTCCTGTAGGAGTCAGACACCGATCATCTCGCTTCTTAAAAACCCTGCCATGAATAATAATGGCGACGGACGGATTCCGCTCGCATTCCGGAACGATGCATAACAATAAAGCGCGAGCCACCCACATGTTGTAGTGCACTCTATGTAAATCAGGCTAGGAGGCTAAGGCGATGCATGGAGACAGAATTAGAGCTGAGGCCGCAGCAAATCAGTGCCAGCTTGTCACACAATTCTTCAAAACAGCGCAAGACAAAATGCCATAGACTCACATTTATAACAATGTGTGTGTGTGTGTGTGTAGGGGGGGGTTAATCATTAAGCAGCGGAGGTAAATGAAGGACTCCATAAACAAAGAGATACGACTACAGCATTTTCTCATCTTGACCTAAGGATCGCAGAACTCCATTGACAGGCAAACCCAGGCAGACCTCAAGTGCTGCCCAGACCCTACAAATCACAGCAGCCGTGATCCCACTGCACGCCGACTACGCTATTCCTCACTCGCATAGATGAATTTTGGTGAAACACGTGCTGCTGAACAGATTAGTTCAGTTAAATCTCCTAACCCACCATTACATGCTGTGAATTGCGATCCATTACACTTCCTGAGAAGCTGGATATGCTAGAAAAATCACTGAAAGAAATACATTCAACAGCAAAAACTTTATGGTCTATTAAATATTTATGGTGTATTATCTGCAATATATTTTGTCAAATCATTTGTTTTAACCACACTGTCTTTCTGCTATAGACCTTGCTTATAGTGTACTGATCTTGTATTGATATGTCATAATAACATTTTTATACTCCATATAACACTTTTATAAGTAGTCATTTTGAAATAGATCTTAAGATTGTAGCCTTTCTGTGATGTGAGAAGTATAGTGTTCTGTTACCTTTGAAACCCATCCAAGGTCAATGAAACATAAAACTGATCATTAAAAAATGGCGTAGGATTAAGCATAAATAAATAAATTAATAAATAATAACTTCAATCAGCCAAGTGTGGTTCTACAATAGGGGACATTACTTTGTGGCCACATACTTTATTTCATGGATTCATAATCTGACTGGCTGTAAAATACTTTTAATGGTTTTGTTTGATGAGGATCCAGTAAAATACCATCCTTTAATTACCTCTATTGTGTATCCATCCATCCAGTTTATCCTACTGGGTCATGGGGGGTCTGGAGTCAATCCCAGAGCAACAGGCATGAGGCGGGGAACAACCCTGGACAGGGGGCCAGCCCATTGCAGGGCACACTCACATACACAGGCAATTTAGCAACTCCAATCAGCCTCAGCATGTCTTTGGACTGTGGGGGGGAGTACCCAGAGAAAACTGCACAACGACACGGGGAGAACATGCAAACTCCACACACATGTGACCCAGGCGGAGACTCAAATCCAGGTCCTAGAGGTGTAAGGCAACAGTGCTAACCACTGCACCACCATGCCGACCCTCAGTGCTAACCTGACAGCGTCAATTTGTATCATATTTGTAATTTAAGACACAGCCATTTATACCTACATTAAGGTAAATCTGTCCTTGCATCACTTGCATCACAACCGTAGCAAAATTTTTCCTAATGGTGGAATATGGTGGCTTTTAACATCTTCACATCTTCAATGGCTTTATCAATTCCACTTATTTGAACATAGTTGATGCAATGTTAAGCTGCAGTGCAGGATGATGATGGGCACTGTAATCTATCATCAAGATCATAGCCAGGTGATTTTTCAACCTGTAAAGGCAGTAAATGTTTGTATACCTCCTTAGCTGGCACTCAAAAATAAAATGGTGTACTGTTCTCTTTGAATTGGAATTATTTCTGCTTTGCCTTGAGTGATTATCCCCAGTCTCAAAAAGGCAGCACATAAAGGTATATTTGTCAGAATGCAATGTACCCCGAAAGTCTGCAGCGTGATGAAACATTTTCATTGCGATTTAACCTTGAGTTGTTATTACCGTCAAATTCTACACTTGAAAGGGGCATTGTGTCCTTTAGCTATAGGAATGACTGCCAGTAGAAGGTCACTTCATAAAGACAGCGCAAATAACACTTTGTTACCAAATATGAAGTTGATAAACACTCAGAACATTACTTTCTGTCCCAAATGATTCATCGGGGCAAAAGCAAATACCTGCAGTCTAGCCTGTAGCAGAGAATTATGTCCATGACATTTACCCATCAAAATTCAGAGCAAGATGGCCTATAGCTTCTTGACGCATCCCAGCCTGGCATGATAAACACCTCCCTTTTAGTATTTTGCAATGAAGAAAACTTGTGCCCTAACTAGTGTTGTAGTTCTTCAGACTGGTCTCAAGACCAGTTTTTTGTGGTCTTGGTCTTGTCTTGGTCTCGACACTATTTGGTCTCGGTCTTATCTTGGTCTCGACTCTATTTATTCTCGATCTTGTCTTGGTCTCGGACATAGCGGTCTTGATGGGATGGGGAAGAAAAGAGAAAACAGCACATCCTCACAGAACAGTATTATTATTTATTATGTGCCTCAGTTCAAATGCAAACAGTCAGATGCATCTATTTTAAAAATGTGACATTGTGTACATTTTCTCAATGGACACTGCCAGTGCTTCAGAGTCCATACATGTCATACACATCGCATCATAGCAAAGTCGGCAAAGAAATGTCCGCAAAGTCTATAGCATAGTTATAATTCGAATAAATTAGGTATTTTACATTCATTAGAAAGCATGGTCTTGGTCTCGCCTTAGTGTGTCTTGGCCTTGACCTTGGTCTTGGATTTGGTCTTGGTCTCGATACCCTCAAGTCTCGGCAGTGTCTTGGTCTTGATACCCTCTGGTCTCGGCAATGTCTTGGTCTCGTTTTAGACGGTCTTGACTACAACACTAGCCCTAACCCTGCCCCATCCCTTTAACAAGCTTTAATTTAAACTCCCGGTGTTCACTCTAAAGTGTTAATTACGGGTGCACCTATGAGGACAAGATAGATTTATGCAGAATAATATCCAATCATATAACATATTACCAGAGGTGAGCCTGTGTAAGTTTCCCATGATAGATTCTACAAGCTCTAATTATAGCATCAATATTGTACTCCATTTTTCATTAGTATAATATTTCCAAGGGGGTAGGCTTTTCGAATGACGATGCAACTAAACTTTGCAACTGAACAGCCATTTAAATCACATGCTTAATTATGGTTTATGCTTTAAAAGGTTGTCCGAAATCCACCTGAAAGTAATTCAAAACGGTTTTAATAAATTAAAGGGTAGAGTAAACTAACGAGTAATAACATGGGTCCCAGAAAAAAATCAACAAACAAATGGATCAAATCATTATTAAAATAATAGTCATCAATTTTAAGTTCTCATATTTCCTAAGTAGCACATTTAATTGGTTTTCTCAAGAGAATGTTGCGCGCGTGGAGCCCTGTAGCCTGTCCATGCTGTGAACTCTGATTGGAGGCGGACAGCACTGACATATTGCTGCAGCCGCATAGTCTTCCAGGCAGCCGCTGGACTTGTATGCCGGGGGGGGGAGGGGGTGAGTGAATCTCCCACCCCCACCACATGCATCTGCGTCTCGTCTCATTTCCGCTCTCCAGTGCCACGCATTGAAGCGGCAATGCCGCCCCCTGGCAGGGTGGGGGGGGGGAGTGGGCATCTCAACTCCCTTCCTATTGGAAGACAGTGGGATGCCAAATCTGAGGAACTACACTTGGCTGATTGAAGTTATGGGGAAACCAGCATGTGGACTGCTGCCACATTCCACACGCAATGAGCTGGCTTGCTTGTATATCGTCAGCAACGTTTTCAGGAGAAATGTTTTGGAAATTAAACATTTATTTTTCAGTTCTTCAGTATGGAAGACGTACCATCTTACTGCGATAAAACATGGCAGGAAGGTGCCTAGACAACAACGTCTTCCACTCCATTTTCTGTATTTTCTTTCTGGCAGTGACAGGTATAACATTTTAGAGCATGGCTTCCTCTACTGTTTGATTCAGGTTCCCAGAAATCCCACTACATGGATTAATGTTCTTTGTTTGCATTCATTTGTGCACGCAGCGTGACCTCTAGAGGTCAAACCTCATTTAGAGGTCATAGAGGTCGCATTGTATATTTGAATTGTGTATTTATTATGCATTTATTGCCAATTATTTAAAATTGAGTTGTTTGAAAGTAATTCTGCAGATAATCAATAATCCTAAGCTTTCCCATAATGACATAATGAATTAAGGAAGCACAGAGCTTAAGGCAATAGACACATTAGATGGGATGCCAAGCAATCAAAGGGGACACACACTACAGACAATTGAGAGACAACAATCTACCTAAACTGTATGTCACAGAATAGTAGAAGAAAAATGGAACACCAGCAGGAGCCCCACACAAGCACGGGGAGAATGTGCAAGCTGCACAATCAAACACAGAGAGAACATGCAAACCGCACAATCAAACATGGGGAGAACGTGCAAGCTGCACAATCAAACACGGGGAGAACGTGCAAACTGCACAATCAAACACGGGGAGAACGTGCAAACTGCACTATCAAACACGGGAAGAACGTGCAAACTGCATAATCAAAAACGGGGAGAATGTGCAAGCTGCACAATCAAACACGGGGAGAACATACAAACTGCACAATCAAACACGGAGAGAACATGCAAACCACACAATGAAACATGGGGAGAACGTGCAAACTGCACAATCAAACACGGGGAGAACGTGCAAACTGCACAATCAAACATGGGGAGAACGTGCAAACTGCACAATCAAACATGGGGAGAACGTGCAAACTGCACAATCAAACATGGGGAGAACGTGCAAACTGCACAATCAAAAACGGGAAGAACGTGCAAACTGCACTATCAAACACGGGAAGAACGTGCAAACTGCATAATCAAAAACGGGGAGAACATGCAAACTGCACAATCAAACATGGGGAGAACGTGCAAACTGCACAATCAAGCACATAGACAACATGCAAAAAGCACAATAAAAGACAGGGAGAACATGCAAACGGCACAAACAAATAAAGGGAGAACGTAAACTTCACACACATAAATGGGGGAAACATGCAAACAACACACAGGAAAACAGGGAGAACTGCACCTGTCCACAAATGCAAACACACGTACAGACAGACCCTGAACTCTGTAAGGTTAGTATGTTACCCTCTGCGCCATCATGCTGCCATTTTCACATGTCAGGTTCACCTTTTTTAAAAAAATAAAATCAAATAATAATAAAGTGGTTGGACTCAGTCCCTCATTATAATTTTCAGACTCTGGGGGGGGGGGGGCATCACAGTAAGGACAGTCAGGTGACCACGGCTGCTCTGTTGATTAGTTCCACCTGCCTATCATTGTTGCATTAGGTATAAATTGGTATATCCGCATATAAAGGTATAAATGGGAATGTGCTATTTTGGTCAGTGAATATCCCCTAGAATTTGATTTATTTCTTTATTTTCTCAAATTTTTTGTCCATCGAAACAGTGTATTTTTATGTCTATTTCAGTGTGTCCTTAAACCACCTTAAAGCAATACCTTCTCATTGCCGTTACAAGCCCTGTCCTAACTGATTTCCACAGGTCTCTTCTCCCTTTCTGTGTGTATGCATTTATAGGCATGCCCTTGTGTTCCTCACCTGCCTCTTTGGTTTGCCTGTTTCCCAGCTTACAGTTTTCTTTAATCCTCTTGCGAGACACTGAAGAGGGTACCTTTTTTTGGTTTTGTCTCACCGATTGGTGACGGTAAACTTCTTTGTCATTAGCCATAAGTGTGCTTGGCACCGTTGTTGTTCTGCTAATGCCAGCCCTTTTGGACTTGATTGCTTGGACAGCTCCTGTGAATAGCATGTAAATATCCATAAATACTCTGTACACTACAACAGCTGACAAAGTTGGAAGTGTAATACTATTTATTTTGAATTCCTTTTCTCCCAGTTTATGACTAATTAAGGCGGTTTAGTCTATTTTTGATTTCTCTTTCCTTTGATTATGTTAAAAACCTTTTTACTTCTCTCTAATTAGTATTGTTTTTGTTTGTTATTTTGCCCTGTTATCCTCGCCTCACCCAACTGAAGCTAAGGCCTTATTCTCCTTTTTTTTGTGTGTCGCGGCCCTATATCAGGTCATAGCGCCTCGTAAACTAGCATTTTCCCTGTACAATACTAACGTCCCATGGTTCTGTTATCCCTTAACAGGGTTTCCGACACAGATGCGTTAAATGGCTTTTTAAAAAAGTTCACAGCACCTGCAGTTCACAAGAAATTAATGGAAGGGCTGGAATGTCTCCAGAATATTATTTATGAATATTTTTATATGCATGGTTGTAACATGACAAAGCAAAGCACTGACCTGGTTCACTTGGTCACCCTGAAACTTTTGCATGCACAGCTTGATATTTACAGTACTCTCCCTCACAAGTGTGTATGAAAGCCTAGATGAAAACTTTAAGATTTAAACAGCTGCGGCACATTATTCGCTCCAGTTCCCTCATGTCTTTCGCAGCAATGCCAGGGTAAACAGCACAACCGACTGTCTCTGCATGAATTTAATAACTTCAGAGTTCATCTCCAGATTGTACTCCACTGGCTCGCTGGCATGAGAATGCAGATGTCCAGATGAGGCTGGGGGGAGAGACCACACACCCGTGCCACCTCCTTTTTCATCCTTGTTCCCAGTTCTTTGAAGGCAAGTGGGAATGTGCCAGGAGGCATGCCTTTGTCGCATAACCTACACCGCCAAGTTGCTCTCAGTAAGCCTCTTCAATAAACCTCCTTGTGAGAGGAACGACATTGTGTATCTGAGTAGAAACACGCACGCCATTTTCTATTCCAGCAGAGGGCGCAAGGCAAGGGTAGACAGATCATCATAGGAGACAAACCTAAAGTCCACATACTCATAACTTTATGAGGCTCCCCATTGATTTCTATGGGCAAAACCCAAATCCCAACTGTGAGCACCCTAACCATAAGTAATCAGACAAAATACAAATCCTAGAGATACAAATCCTTTTTTGATTGCAGTCGAGGATTTGTATAAAATTGAATTTCCTAAGTAGCACATTTAAGTGAGGACTGGAAAAATAACAGGTTTTTTATCACATTGTGGGGACCAAATGACCCCACAGTCAAAAACTTACAAAGATGCACACACACACACACACACAGCAGAGATGGAACTCAGAGCACCCCCAAGGTGACTTAGAGTTGTGGTCGGTTTAAGTCATGTTATAAGCACTTGTTCCATTTTAGTACACTGGGCTTGATCTTTAAATGTTCAGACAATTAATTAATTCAGTTTTACAAAAGACCAACTATGACAGTATATCTCAGTAAAGTCATTCCAAGCATGTGCATCACTTTAAAAAGAATTTCTTACCAAATTTAAGTTATTATCATTTTCAGAATGAGATATTTTTTGTTTATCCTGAATCTCAGAGAATCCCTTGCACTTTATTACAGAATAATATATCATGATATCGGTACTATGGTGACTTGGTAAAATTCATATCATAGACACCTGCAAAACACAAATATATACTTTTTTTAGGACACGTTATTTTGATGAGTTCAGATTAAATCCATCAAGCATATACATTAACATGGGTTTGTTTGCACTCTAACAAAACTTAGTAGGTGTGTTCATTCTGATGGATTTTATGCTGAAACTTAGTATTTTTCTATAACAATTCAAAAAATAATGTTGTGAATTTTAAAAGACAAAGGAGAAGACAAGCCCTGACAATCCTTGGGTTCAAATGAAGAGCCTTAAATGCCAGAAAGCCTGCAATGTGTACAAGAAGATGTCACTTTCAGCAGCATAACAAGTTAGGACCCGAGCAATACAGGAAGTAAGCCACTGTGCTTCTCATTGTCATTTCCAGAGGGCTGTCTGTCTCTTGGAAGTGAAAGTTTCCCTAAACAGTCATGATGCATAAATGTCTTCACGTAAATATGCACCCAGCCTCAGTGGAGGAGACACCAAAGTGTTTTGAAACTTTCAATTACAGATACGATTGCCAAGAAATGAAAAGATATTATTTGGTAAAAATAAAATAGAATATGAGGTAATGAGTAAAATGCATTTTCCCTTCAAACTTTTACCAAAATATTTAACGTGTTCATTCTGAGTTACTTTCAGAGGTGATTTTTGCATCTCTTTTGAAACCAGGTACAGCTTCAGATGGAATGGATCTGCCTAACAATAAACTGACAGGAAGTCTCAGGCAATGAATATTAACAATCCCTTCCCCCCAGACAAGCATCTATTTTTGCAAAACTATCAAGATGAATGTGCATTCTAAATTGAGAACAATATTTCATGTTCTTCAACCAGGCTTTAATTATGCTTCCAATCCTCTGCTGTTCTATGTAGCCGCGTACAGAGATGTGCCGTTTATGTTAACCAGTACTGTGCATGGATCGTCAGCTTTTTCAAGCATGGACACATGTGTCTGTGGAAAGACTCATCTGTGTCCACGGCAAAATGTTTTAACTGAGAAACAAAAAACCTATTTAGGTTGCATTTTTAAATACCCGTTTCGGCATTAAAAAATTAATTTTGATCAGAATGTTTGTCAGAATTCACCACGGTGTTCACTGCTGGTGCTGTAGACGGGACCGACATACTGTACAGGATGAATACATTGTCCATTAAGATGTTTGGTGAGACGTAACTTCAGAAAGATATGACAGTAAAATAACAGACAGCAAAATGGGCACTGCTAATCAATAAGTCCTTGACTCCACAATCAACATGGAATCTTTACAGTCACACCTTAAATAAAGGAGGTCCCCAAAATTGTCTTGTAAGGAATCATCTAGTAAGCATAGAGCATGTATTATGCTCCTCAGAACATATCATTCATATTCTTCTGAACTGGGGAAGATAAAACATTAAAGAGGAACAGAGTCAAGGGTTTAATCATAGTTGACCTCACTTAATATATTTAAAATTTCAGTTGAGGTAAAATTGAGCACAGGCAAGTCTAATTAATATAGCAATTGTAGATTTGCTCTTCATATATGAATGCAATGCTGAACTCACACATGAGGTGAGTTTTAATTTCACATTGAGACGAAGAATTTTGCCCAGAAGGCCGCAATGTTCTGAACTGAGATTTGATAAGAGATAGGTGGTGCAGAAGGCAGTGCTATCGTTGGGCAACCAGACAGTTGCAGGTTCGAGCCCTGCTTACTCCTGACCCCATCGAAGTGTCCTTGAGCAAGACACCGAACCCCAAAATGCTCCTGGTGTGCAGGTTAGCACCTTGCATGGCAGCCACTGGAGCGTAAATGTGAGGCATAAATTGTAAAGTGCTATATAAATGCAGTCAATTTGCCATTAAAAGTTTACAAGGCTGCTGGTTGAATTTGAGTTGACCAATTTAAAGTCCTCAGATTTTTTCTATTTGGTTAACACTCATGAAGAATAATCCATGCCGTGCCCAATAAAACTGAACAGGGCTGAGACTCTGGTACAATCTGGAACTTCAGTATTGAGAAAGGTACTGCCTATACAGCATGATTTTAAATGAAATAAATTAAGCTGACTTAAATGTAAATAAATATATTTTCTCTCTCAGAAATCGGAATAGAACTTATAAATCAATTATAATTTCAGGACTCCTTTTCCTCTCCATTGAGGTTCTACTTCCTGATCGGCAGAACACTCTCACCAGGCAGGCAGATGGTGTGCTGTCTTGTAAATACTACTAGCCTCGTTTCTTTTGAACATTTAATTTCATTCTTTGCTAAATGCATTCAGGGTCCTGGACAGTTGGGCATGATAATTAGCTGCACTGGAAACATAATAACTAAAAGATGTTTTACATTACGTATCGCTGACCTCAGTTATTAATTTGCAGATGAATATTATCAATGATGATAACCAGCAATTAGTCAATGGAAGAAGGGGTTCCGATTGGTGGAATTCTCTCTCCTTCTCTCTTTCCTTTCATCTTCCATTTCACCTTTACTTGTAATATAACTTTAATGTAGCATTTTTTTAACAATTGTGCAAATGTAGAATATTTAGAACTATCATATTATTACTCACTCATTGAGGCGATTCCCTCTTTCACAGAATTTTCAAGTTTCTACCTTTTCAGTTTTCGTTCTTAAACTGTCAAAAAAAATTCTCTTCTCTGTTATGAAGTCTCTATCCCGTTAGACCTCCTGTGTGTTACTGAGATAAAACCTGTGAGTACTATGTTTAGGAATTAATTAGATAAAAGTAGATTCCCTGTTGTGGATTTATGACAAGTGGTCCCCACACAAAACAACGAAGGCTTTGCGGAGATAGCAAATGCAATGACATGTAATTGACATTGCATGAAGTGTTTGTGAAGAGGATATTGCTTGGCTAAGAAGAGAATATGCATGCGCAATTCAATACTGAAAAACAAACTTGAAAAAAATGACGGGTTCAACAGTACCACATCAAGGTATGTCTTTTGGTCCTCTCTGTTCACTTGAAAAATATTAATAAATGTGCATTATTCTGTATAGCATTTTCAGACCAAAGTAGGCTTGTTTTCAAAGTTGAGTTCTCACAGCATATGTACATAATCCTTGCAGACCATCCTACTGCAGCCCCATGCAGACATCAAGCAAGAATCAAACATTCTAAAGTATAATTAGGAACACCATACTAATACGGTGTTTAACCCCCTTTCGCCTTCAGAACTGCCTCAATTCTACATGGCATTGATTAACAAGGTGCTAAAAGCATTCTTTAGAAATGTTGGCCCATACTGATAGGATAACACCTTGCAGTTGATGGAGATTTGTGGGATGCACATCCAGGGCACGAAGCTCCCGTTCCACCACATCCCAAAGGTGCTCTGTTGGGTTGAGATCTGGTGACTGTGGGCATTTTAGTACAGTGAATTCATTGTCATGTTCAGGAAACCAATTTGAAATGATTTGAGCTTTGTGACATGGTGCATTATCCTGCTGGAAGTAGCCATCAGAGGATGGGTAC
>JABFDZ020000045.1:10619785-10634639 GCA_019775955.2 Pollimyrus isidori | reverse complement strand
TTTCACGTGGAATTCCAATAAAATAGATTCATGTTTGTGGCTGTAATGTGACAAAATGTGGAAAAGTTCAAGGGGGCTGAATACTTTTGCAAGCCACTGTAATATGGAGTAATGAAAAAAAATTATGTAAACTAAACTGATAGCATTTTAAGGATAAGAACTACCTGCACAGTATATCTAATAAATTAATGAAATCAGAGAAACATGTTATGATTTCTAGTAAGTAACAGATATAAATGTAATGATTAATAACAATAATTAAATCAAAAAGATTCTGGATTAAAAGTAGTTGTGCAAGACACATTTTACTAATTTATTCCATGAGTAATTAAATAGAGTGAAAGCATAATGAATCAGGTTTTATTATCTTAGATATGAATATGCACAATGATGGCATTTATAAATTTCACGGTCAACAGGAGTGCTCTGTAAATGTTTTGAGAATGAAGACGGGTGGTGTTGCAGGTGGCACCTGGTTAGAGATGAAAGGTGCTGCGATGCAGGGATTGGGCTGTAGACCATGCTGTTAACAATGCAGACAGTGGAGTTTTCCTTAATATGCTTTTTTTCTGAAAGGCAGTTGAACTCTCTGTTCAATTTTTCATTGTTAACCGAGGTTTAAACACACAGCATTAGCAATAACTTAGGTTCTGGCCTCCGTTATGTACACTAAAAAAGGTTTCAGTCACCTTTACAGCCGATTGATCTTAGCCACCTTTTTTCTTTTGGCAATAAGACACAGCCATAGTACCTGGGGATCTCAAATTGCTGTTTAAGCCATTCATGTAAATTTGTAATGATGGCTTCATTTGAAATCTAAGAGTCATTCCTCGGACAGGCAGCCCATAGTGAACATAAGTAAACTGTCACTGATGCATAAACTGTGTTCATTACCGGTGCTAGTAACCCTATACCACGTATCTGAGACCATAAGATCCCTGAGGTCAGGACCTCTGTTACTTTTCAAGTAATATAATATTTTTGCGCTATTTGGGAATGAAATTTAATGGAGGAAAAATATATCACAACTGACTCCAGAAAATTGTGTTAAAAAAATTGAGTTCAGTGAAAATTGGACTAAATAACACTTTGTATATAAGTTAAGTAGCCAGTTTTTGAAAAGTATGAAAGGTCAGTCTTTAACTGAATATGTTAATCCCCAGCAAAAAGATACATATACGGATGAAAAAAAATGCTAAAATGAACGTTTTGATGCTTCAAATATTTAAAAATGAATATATTTGTTTCTTAATTTATCACATTTATCATGTACATTTTAAATTTCTTATTCAGTAAATAATTGCAAATATTATTTATTATTTCTGTTTAGAAACAAAAGGTTATTTCCACTTAAATAAATGAGTGACTGATGCTGTTTAAGAGAACAGTCGGTCTTGCTAAAAGGCAGGATAACGCACCGGAAATTTTCAGAAAATGAAAGTATCCAAGTTCAATATAATCTGGAATCACATTTATATTTGTGTGATTTTAAGTTGAAGAGAAAAGTACTATACAGTACAAACTGCAAAGTGATATGGTCTTAGCAAGAAATTTTGAATTGGTTCTTTTCAGCGAATCGGTTAAACCAGATTTCAAATCTAAAAGAATGTAACTTTTTGTACATCCACGTGTTGCACCGGTCAAAGTATTAGATTCTAAAAATCCAAAATAAAAACACAAAAACATGTTTTAATTCACTTACATTTCATTTTCGTAGTCTTTCTATAGCCATGTTGCCTTCAGTACCCCTCCGTATACTAGTGATGGGCAAATGAGGCTTCATGAACCATTTGCTGTATTTTTTGACCCCACTAGATGGCACTTTTGGTGTACTTGGAACATGTTTTGAGCCCTTTTATGAACAGAGAGAACCATCTAAAGTACAGCAAAAAGTTTATGAAACGTCATTCACCCATCACTACCATATACCATAATCTGTTGTATTTCTGCTGTGTGCATGCCTGGCCTCATGGCGGCTGCAGCTCACTACTCCTGACTAATAATGGCCAAAACCATGCTTCATGAACCTTTTGCTGTATTTTCTGACCCCACTAGATGGTGCTCTCTATTAAAAAAAGCTCAGATCATGCCCCCGAAGTAAACTAAGAGCACCAACTGGAGAGTTCAGAAATAACAGCAAATGGTTCATAAAGCATTGTTTTGGCCATCACTACTCCCGCCTGTTGGCAATGGACGAGTTAGCCAGTTCATTGAAGTCATTACTAGGCAGTTCTTATGAGACTCATAAGACCTATGGGAGATGTTTATGATACAATTTTTTATTTATTATTATTATTTATTTAAAATTCATAGAAATACATTATTGGGTACTGCCAATAAACAGCAAACAGAGATGAAAAGAGTTTTTATTATTTAATGAATTACTTTTAGTGTAAGTTGCTGAGTTTTGGAGTTTCATTCCCCAACCCATTTCCCCACTGGATATGTGTAATTTAATGTACGATTTTAGTTATTCAGGAACGCATTGGACATGTTGTAGCAGAACTGACTGGTAATATCAGCTAGTTACGGTTCGCCATATGGTAGGCTGATACATATTCTATGCCTTGTTTTAAATTTGCAAAGTTTCAAATATATCTTCTTGTTGTAGAAATAATGATGAGTAATAATTATGAATATTAGGGAAGATTTATTTCCTTGGTTGTAGAAAATAAAATACTGAAGAAGACATCGATATTACGCGCTAAAGATGTACGTGCATAAGTTAATATAATTCGTTTTACAGCTGCCTTTGTTATAAGACATTTTTCTATTCTTACGATAATTAAAGCTTACAATAAGACAAATTCAGTTAGAAAACATTGTTACTTAGGATGAATAGGATGTTTGAATCTTAAAGAGACCCAACTGTTTGATGAAGTGATCATTTCAAATTACAGCTTAAGCTTCATGCTTAATGACTGGCAAGTCTTTTGTTTTACTGTTAATAAGAAGTTCTCTGGATGTGTAAGAGAATGATGTAATCTGCCAAACTACGAATTACCAAATCACTTTGCTGCAATGACAGGGTGGATGGTTTCTTTGATCTCATGCAAAACGTCAAAATGGGGTTCAGTTCCTTGACAATGTGTCATTCTTACCAAATGTGATTAAATATGCCTGTATCCTTTTGAATTCAAAGCTGATTTATACAAGAAGCACTTAGTCTTTTAATTCCCATGGGTGTCTGTTATGTATATTTCAGTCCAAATATATATTAATGTCTATAAAAATGTTGCAAAAACATCATGCAATATAGCTGACAGTTTTTTCAAAGCTGTGAAACTGTGAAACTATTTGCAGAAAGTCTTTGTGAGAGTCGTCATATTTTAGTATTTATACTCATCACAGATATTTTAATAATTTATAATCATACAGTAACACTGTTTGACAAGTTAACAATAAAATAAAATAAAATAATTCATTACTGATTATACAAGACACAGCCATTCGTTTTCACATTTAATTTACAGTAACTACAATTACCTATTGCACGTAGATGCATTATGACCATAAGAAATGAAAATACGGTTGAATGGTGTACATGTTCTTATTTTGCAGCTATATGAAATGTGAACATGCTTTTCTTCCGGTTTGATTATTAATAGTTTCTTTCAAAAAATAAAATAAAATTTTCTGCAATGCAATTGCCCACTTTTCCTGAATTCCACAGTATCCCTTACATGGATCAAACATGGCTCAGCCATAGACAACAAACATCCACTGATAAAGTACTGAACAACTTGTACCTCTCCTTAGATGGTGGCAATGTCAGTGTGGGTGTGCTTTCAGATTTAAGCACTCGCACTACATACACTCGCACTACATACAGGGTAGGTGTGTGGCCCGAGTATTTTTAAAAGCAAAAAAAAAGAAAAAGCAAAATAAAACCAAATAAAACTAAATAAAAGCAAACAGCACAAAGAAAAATAAAACGGGGAACTATGCACCAACATGGCGGATGCCAGCCTTTGCTTAGTGTAGACCCTGCAGTGTGACATCACAGACAACCCTCCTTTCTGGGTCAATAGGGGGCGATGTTTGATAGTACTTTTTGGGATGCTTGATTAGCATGTGCTGGCCCTGACTATAGATTACCATATTCTCCTAGATACACTGTAAAATCTTGTAGGTCTCAGTGGATTGGTTCTTTCCTGATTAAGAGCTTATCTGAGCTCTTGCGGTAGCAAGAGTTCTTACTAGAAATGAAATGTGGAAATATCAGTCGCCTACTCATCTCACTACATGAGCTTCCGGAGAAATTTACCTATGAATATAGAATATATTAACACTGAAGCCCCTAAATGATTTGCAGGAGCCCTGATCTCATATGAACTCATATGAACTTAGGTTTGTGACCTAAAATCTGTTGTGTCATAGACAGTTATTTATAGAAGGTACACAAGTTGTTTTTTGTCATGAAAGAGGTCAAGGACAAAGTTTCAGTATACCTTATATTGGTAAAGCTTTTCCCCCAAAGAGAAACATTTCAAATTAGATGAAAGTGGAGGTAGTAGTCAGTAATTGCTAAGCAAGACAGTAGTACTGTAAGTAGAGGTTGTGAAGCATGTTGCACAGCTAGCTTTTGGACACACATTATATCCAGAAAAATGTGATCAATACTCAAAGAGTTTGAATAAACATGCTTTAATGCGAAAATACAAAAAAAGACACTATATATCCCAGTACACCACAGCAAACTGGCAACCAGTGTGACCTGAAGCTGCTGACTGTATGAGAGACTCTGGGAAGAGGGTGTGCAAGACGGTGACTCAAGTGCAAATGATTGCTGGGCCTTTGGGACGCAATCCAAGACACCCAAGACATAAGAACCATAAGCACGGGATAAAAAGACATAGCCAAGCGGATTACAGGACTGAAACCCAAAACACGGAAAGACACTCTCAGGAAAGAGAGGAGCACAAAAACCTGCATTTCAAGAACAATAAAGCAAAGCCCCGAGCAAAGCTTGCTGGCCAACACGCACCAAGT
Organism: Pollimyrus isidori; assembly: GCA_019775955.2. NCBI lineage: Eukaryota > Metazoa > Chordata > Actinopteri > Osteoglossiformes > Mormyridae > Pollimyrus > Pollimyrus isidori. The sequence continues at coordinate 10,629,647 of JABFDZ020000045.1, read as the reverse complement.
CTGGACCTTCTGGTTTCAATGAAAGCCTGAGGAACCACTTCCATCACACCAGATAACACAAGATGGTGATGTGGGGGCAAAATATGCCCTGTTTACATTCACAATGCCATCCTTGGAGAATAAAGGTACTGTGCTGAAACAACATGTGCGAATTTAACGTGATCAAGTCCCTATTCCTACTTGTAGATTTTGTTTAATTGTCATAAGTGAACTATGAAAGTGGTTAGTTGTCATCCCACGACACACAGTGAACAACAGTATTTCTGTATTTTAACCCATACGTGACGTTGTGACATAGCAGGGGGCAGCCAATTCAGAATCTGGGGAGCAGAGTTGGGGGGGGTGGTACCGCAGTGCTATTGTACTTCTGTTGATTGGAGATTCAAACCACAGTCTTTTGACTAAAAGTGCACTTCTCCAACCATTAGTGGTTATAAACCAATTTCCTTTACAATCTTACCTACGACTTGATTGCCAGCGTGAAAATAGCACGCATTTATTTTTAAAACATAACAGCACGCTGAAAGATTTTTAGATATTTTTTCACTCTCCTGCCTAAGGGCCGAATAGTTCTGAGCTCACAGATCACCTCCAGCGATTGTACGAGAGACCTTACTATGTATTACATAACTACATTTGCAATTTTTTATTTCTACATTCAGAGAGACTTTTGTCCTTTGAGTATCACCATAACCATCAGTGAAGTGGTCAGAATTTAATTTCAGGTTTCCTCTAACTGACATATTGCATTTTCCAGCATTCAGGTATTCACTAAGGGCAATCTGCTGCATCAAATTGTATGTGAAAAATGTGCTACATTAAATCAAATTTGACTGATTGATTGACTGATACTGTATGACCGCTTTGCCAGTCTCAGCTGAGCAGTGAGGAAATTAAAAGCATTACTACGGTTTGTAGGTTTTTCCTTTAATATCATTCTATTATTCAGTGGCTGGGAATACACACCATCAATAAATGTAGTCATTAGAACTATAAAAGATCATCATTCTCTTCATGGCATTGAGACTGAAATGGCAGGCTGGTACAAGATGGAATCTATAAAAAAAATTCAATTCTCATCCCATTGCAAATTTTACAAAACACGGTCATTTTTTGCCACATTTAATTCATGTGTATGCTCTCCAAGTATAATTACAATTCTGTTGAATGATACATTTGTTTTTATCTTGCAGATATTCAATACTCTGCTACTAGCCTGACCATTGTATGCATTGTGATTTTCATATATCATGTTACTAAGAAATGCAACTACAAAGGGCTAGGAGTCTGAGAAGGTTTCAGGTATTTAAAGGTATTCTATAAGACCTACAACCCAAAGGTTGATGTTGTCTGTGTTAGTAAGAGGCACTTCCTGCATTTCTATCTTTTGCACCACAGAAATCTGCAAACATTGTTTGCAGAGTTTACTACCTGTTATTCAGGTAAAGGGTCACATTAAAATGACAAGTATATCTATTTGGAATGAATCTTATTAAACTATATTCCCCAAACAACCTACTCAGCTGATACAAGTTATTAATGAATATCAAATTTATGCATCTTCTACTTACATCAGATAATGTACGAGATTTAATTGACAATTAAATGTCATTTAATTGACATTGTTTAATAATAATAAAATACTGCTTTTATTTTTATTTTTAAATCTGCCTTTCATAACCACCTATCCAATACAAAATAATATAAATTGCAAAATGCATCAGCTGTTAAATTTCTCAAATACCCCTTCCTTTTTTTTCCCTTGTATTAAAAGTTAAGGTGGTTTGATGAATGCCCTATCCTTTTCAGATGTCTTATACAGAGCTCCACTGCAATCTGAAGTCCATCTCGGGAGATATATTGCATAATTTGTGGTGCGCACTAGATGGGCTGTCTGTCCATTTCACAGCACTCACACCCATGTGCACTCACTAAGGGCAATTTTGAGCCACATATTCACCCAAACAGTGTGCCTTTAAAATTCGGCGAAACTGGGGCACCGATAGAAAACCCACGCAAACATGGTGGGAGTGCAGGAAAGCAGCGCCAGGACCAGATTCCAACCCAAAATCCTGACAGTCTGAGGTGACAGTAATAGTACTTCATGCTGACTCGTGATTTAGTGCTGCAGTGAGAATGGCACAGTTTCAACTGGCTAAAAGGACTTCGTCATGTAAATTAAAATGGAATTGTTACACCTCTTAATTATCCGCAGTGTATTTGTTAAGGGGATGAAAGAGTGAAAGTGTCAGGTTCACTAGTGAATGGTTAAGGATTAATGAGAAGTTCATTCTTGCCATCTGTGGTGAAACAGAAGGTCCATATTTTATTCCCTTGTCCTACTAAAAGGTGCTGTCAGTCAGTATTTACTCATGAAATGTTTGTTATTTCATTAACAAATGATTTCCATCATTTTTAGCATAATATTACAACAATACCAAATCAAATACAGTAAAGATATTCTGAGAAAAGATAAAGTGACCTAAAAAAATGCTCATACTCTGGCTGTTGCTGAAATTGTACACGTAAGTGATATTTGTAATTCACATAACAGACCTTTCAAGTAGAACAATGTCTATCCAGTGAAATGTAACCCATTAAAAAGTTGAGAAACAGTTCTGAAATCCTCATCACAGAAAGATTGGAATCTTGGCAAAAGTCACAATACAGGGTGTACCTTTTCATACACATCAAAAAAAGAAGAGGTAGGAAAGACTTTTGCATCCACAGGGCATTTAAAACTGCAAACAAATAAACTCTATCATAACATTTTTGGATTTTGTTGTTCTGATGTTAATAACTGTCTGGTGCGCGTTTATGACAGAATAGAACAAGCATAAGGTGAAAGCACTATACAGGTACCTAGGAATGGCCATATATATGCCTAGCCGGCTTGGAAAAAAACACTCTTGACAGAATATATGACGACAGCCAAGCACATAATTAAGTATATAGCTATAACACATCTGCAGGCTGCGGTGTTTGTGATGATCATTCGTAACTTCCGTGGCGCGCAAATCATGGACAGCAAGCTCCTTCACCTGAAATGCCTGCATGTGCATTACGAGTAATGTAATTATATGACAACACACTACTGTAGTGTATTGTATTTGGTACGTATAGTCACTAAATATTAAACAAGTGCAACTGACAGTGTAAAAAGTGTTAAAACGATCCATTAAGCTGAACGTTGGAGTTTTGTTTCAACCGATAGACAATTACATTTCTGAAGCCGTCCCTGGTCCATACTGTATGTCACCAGACCCGCATCTTCTTAACTTGCAACAGATGGAGAGCTCAGAAACATAAACCCTGCGAAACCTATTATAATAGAAGGATAACGTGTAGCATTTTACTTCAGACACACTTGCTTTTTTTTCACCATTATAACTGCCTCTCTTTTGCCATTCATATAAATGATATAGAAACCTACGCTTTTTGATGAGTGACTATCTCATATTTCACTAGTCTGGGTATGCGTAAAAACAAATATAGTCGTTATTATACTTTAATTAATTATCAGCATCAAATGTAGCTAAAAAATAAAAGAATGATGTTTCCATGTAAGTGCCAAGACTGTATTATTGCAGATAAAGATAATAAAATGGACAAAATTTCATTTGGCCAGCATGTTAGACAAATTTGTGTTGTCATGGTTGTTATGCATTATTACTGGACGCTGAGCGCAGGTCGCTGAAGGTGGCGCTGGAGTTCAACGAAAGTGTCGGAAGGGTTAAGGGAGCCACTGTCCGTCCTTCGTATTCTTCCGCCCAATGCCGCTTAATAAAACGGCTTATAAGTACCCCATTGGTCACCTGTCAAGGATAGTAAACTGCCTTTGCTAAATATCTTTACCAAACCTTGCACCATGGTGTCCCTCTTCCCGTAGCAATGCACGGCAGATGGCTGGTTTAAATAATTCAGCCGGGCGAGTGGGGTTGAGTTCGAGCCGTTCGTTTTTGAAACAGTAGTCGACAACTTTACGGGCTCTCTGGAGATTGCGAGTAAATATAGGTTCGGTCTGATCGAGGCGGCATTAGCGAGATTAGTGCGGCTCCGTGGTCTCGAGCTGCGCCCGGCGCGAGACTCTCTCTAAAGATTAAGACCCCGGTGTCTGAAGGACAGGACTGAGAGACTCAACCCTCGTGTATTTTTCCCTTAAACATTTACAATAAAACATACTGCGACAACAGATACACTTTGAGATTTTTTCAGGGGGGACCTGGGTCTGCTTTACTGAGACTCTACTGCAAGGTAAGTGAGTACAAGTGTTTCATATTGACCGAAAGAAATTTCTAGTTAGGAATGGAGTTGGTTGGGATGTAATTTTTCTAATTGCAATATACGACGCTTGAGTTAACGTATGCTCGAAGTATCTCACAAGTTACCGAGTGGCTATTGCCAAAAGATCTTATGTCGTTCAGGTTGGCTAAATCATTTTGCCTTATATGAGTAGATTTGTAAAACAATATGTTTTGTTGGCATTTTTGGAATGGAAGTAAACTGTTAAAATAACGCAGAGATGTATTGGGAAATATATGCGGTGTCCCGATAATGCGCATATATTGTACCAGCTGAGCAAAAATATTTTCGGACTGTATATCCAAAGGGTTTACAGCAGCAGCGCAGCTGAATGTACAGAATCTGTGGCATTTTATTTTTTACCCATATTATATTATTATTGCTATTTTTATGGGGGGGGGGGGGGGGTGTTCATCAAATAACATGTTGTAGAACGCTCCAGATGGACCATCTTTGTCTGTATGTGCATATGTATGTGTGCGCTTCTGTCTGTAGTCTGTTGCATGAAAAATAGATTTCAGGTTAAAAGTAGTTTTCTGTGTATTCTGTTATTATTATTAGCATTATTGCCAGCAGCTTTTTGAGAAAAACACATTTACTGTGAAAACTGAATCATGTATTATGATGTGCTGGCTACCTGTGACTGTGACATTTGGTATCAACATCTTTGCACTTCATTAGCTGTGTTGCTCAGGGTACTAAATTATCTGCAGTCTGTGAAAAGAGCGATTTCCGTGTGTACGTGACATTGCGTATCTCACCGTCCTTCATGCTACAGGGTAATACAGCTCACTTCTGAGTCCAATCTGTTCCTCTTCCAACTTTTGTTGCTCCTCTGACTGCTGTCTTCTGCTATCTAGTCAGGTGGCCCAGTGGTCCTCTAGTTTCTTCTCGTGTACCCCCCTGTCACCCCATGAGTTTGCTATGCTTCCTCTCCAGCACAATTTATTCAGCCGAATCTGAGCAGGCAGATTAGTTGATTACTTTAATCAGATTGTCTGATGGTGGAATAGAACTCATGAGGGAATACGTATGAAGAGTTGTGAGAACGCCAGAGCCAACGTGTAAAAATGTATTAAGTTATTCAAATAATATATGCCCAAAAATCTTAAAACACCCCGGCAAATATAAGTTACATATATAATTTCTAAACAGTGTGGTTTTTAAAGATAAATATACAGTGGCAAGCGAATCACATTCTGTCACTACGTTCAGTGGTGTGTGGGGCATGTTTTTCAAATCTTTATTTCAAAGCCCTGTTGTATCTTTAAAGAGGATATCCAGGGCTAATATCCAATATTTCTAATATATCGTTAATCCGACAATTATCAAATCATATTCAAATAATTGCATCTAAACAGAAGAAAGTACTCTTTATTCCACATCTTAAAATTTATGCCAATAGACAAAGCGGCTGAAATGCAATAAACTGCTTTAACCTGTTAAAAGAAGACTTGGAGACTTGTTCCCACCTACCAGGCAGCAGAAAATTATGATGACAGAAATCATCACTCCAGAAGAGATGACAGTTGCTTTTGAGATTCTCATACAACATGTCATGGATATCAAAACTTATAAATATACTGTGCAGTATATTTATCCTTTTTTAGGATCCATAGGCTAATTCTGTAAAGGTTACAAAGGGTTTGAATGTCTTGGAGGAAATCTGAAGGACTATACATGAAGGTGAGCCAACCAAGAAAATGCCTGAACTTGCTAAGACCAAGGATGGTGGCCATCATGTCTTTGATGTTGTTTCAGAAGTTACTTGCTGGTAAGCTAGAACCAGCAGAATTGAGCTTCTCTGACCTTGTCAAACTAAGCGATTTAGTTCTGGATTTTGAAGTGGCCTGGCTGACAAACACCCTGAGAGAATACCAAATATGAATGATGAAAAGCAATTCTACTGTTGCTTCCAATAGAAAATTGATTTTTAATGGGAAGTTCGTCCAACTGCTTGATGTTTGCAAGTGATTGGTTTGCATGCACTCGGGACAGTTATGAAGAGCAGAATCCAAAAAATGGGACATAAAAATGTTGGATGACTATGAGCTGCAACACAGACGGAGGGAACCTTCTAGAATGATCACAAAGTCTCATGAGCGTGCTTTAACAGTGCCTGGGTAACAAGCCACTTCACACGACCTTGAAAATTCATGGTAGAAATGAAAAATAAATGTCATGCCCATACTTCCAGACCCTGAATACAGGGGGATAGAGTTCCGTGATTGGATGATAAACTGTTACAGGATGTCAAACCAAATAAGAACCCGCTGTTCATGCCATGCTCTGTTTTGTTGATCTTTGTGCTGGCAACAGCTGGATTGAGTATTGCAAAAACATTTTGGCCTCTGGGGGTGCTAGAAAGGGCACATTGCAGTACCTTAAATTCAAGCTGCTCTTGGCATAGGAAAAGATTGCCCCAAGCAAAAGGAGAAGGGTTTGGCTACAACCCGAGAGGGTAAGGAAGTATCACCCAGTTTATTTATCAAAGATTGTAGACACAGCTCATCCAAATTCAGGAGAACTAAGGCCAATGGAAATACCTCTGAAGTGTGTTGTTCCTGCAGATTGCTTTCTATGTTACCATTTCTTCAGTTGATCATCAAATAAATAATAAAAAGAATGTAGTGATGAGTGACTTCTGTAATTGGCTAACAACCCAGTTGTTTTTGGGGTTGCTGTTTGAAAACAATGTTACTGGCATGCTGTTGTTTCATTGTAGTCATTCAAAGCAAATGGTTCTGGAGCAGAATTGAATACATCAGTATTCCATTCTTCCTAAAGCATACCCACTGTGCATGCTGATTTTTGTTCTAAATGAACTTTTATTAATTAGCCTTGATTCAGCTGATAGTTCAATCATGTGATTCCTTTATTCAACAAACTACAAACTGATTTTATTTGTTCAGCTATGAAGTTTAATTTAATGAAGAAAATTTGTAAACATCAATGAAACAGGTGTTCTGTTCTCATAACAAATGCCCTTTACATCTGATTTAAGACACAACTGAAACGGTTATATCTCAGTTTGATCAAGATTTTATTCAATCATTATTCATCATATTGTTCAGACTACGTAATTGCTTTGTAGTAACAAAAATGAACATGTATAATGATTTTATAACTTCCTTTAATGGTAGTTATGCGCAACATGGCAGGATGAAACTACCTGCATTCTCTGTGACACGGTTATGAACATTGTTTCGAGGATGAACAAAGATCACTAGTTGACAATGAAGTTGAAATAAAGACACTTCAAAACAACGTTAAGGACATAGCAGTGTAATTCCAAGATGTTTGTTGCATTCACTTTATTATTAGGAAGCAAGAGTAGGTACTAAAAAGGCTACACAACTAGATGAGTTACCACCATAACAGTAAGGATTTTTCATTATTCCACTAGCTCACTATAAAGAGCAGCACATTCTGCAGCACATATTGCTTATCTGTCTGTTTTAGCTATTCAGCTGTCTAAAACTGAAGTCCCTTTTAGGCCACAGTTACCAGCTTGCTTTGTAGTAAGTTAATGATTAATAAAACAGATGTCACTATAAAAATCTACTTTTTGTGACACAAAATTAATATTCTGTTTTCTACAACAATGTTACATCTTAGAAGGGATATAGATTCTGCAGGCAGCACGAAAACTCAAAATATATAATTTATAAAAACCTATACAGTATTTAATTGTATAGTTTGTACTGTAATATACATGAATGCATATCTGTGTGCTTGCAATAGAATCGTCAGACAACATAAAAAATGAATTGAGTCTAATATAGCTACTTTTATTGATGTTCTAATTGGCTTTATCTCAGCGTTGTGTCTCAGGGGGTCTAAGCAATAAAAAGGGGAAGCCCTGTCACTGAGATCTTGCTGGTATAGGAATTAGCATGAACTGAAGGCGAGTGACGAGGATGAGCAGAGAAGACTTTAATGAGGGGCTCCCTAGCTCGCTTTCGCAGTGCAATGTGGGAGAATATGTGCATAAATAGGATTTTCAATAAAAAAAAAGAAAATGGCAGACCCTCATCAAAGGTGGTGGTGGAAGTGGTGAGCATGAAAAGGAGCACAAGCATCATATGTGAATGTGTCGCAACACGAAAGTATAAAGCCTTTGCACATATGTACATAGAAAGTTACAGCAATGCCTAACTTGTTTTATTCACACCGCTTCTCCATACTGTTAATTATCTTGGGCTATACCTGTATTATTAATATTTTTTTGGACAGTTTAGTATTGAAATGGCTTTATATGTAACTCGACAAGTCAAATAGGTAGAATCACAACACATAACAAGTCATGAATAAAGGAAGATGCATTTTAACACCATAAGCCTATACTGCCTAAGATGGATGGATATATCATCATCATGTATAACTGCGAAGAGTCATTTGCTTATCCATAGGCAGTACAAAGAGCTCAGAGATGTATTACATTTCAGGGCATGGTATTGGACATTTGTTGAAAGTGTAGTACTATGGAAAAATGTTTACAGCTAGTTATCAAAGTAGTAAATGTGTATATTGCTCAGAAAAAAGCATGTTTTTGGAATGTACAACAAGTTCCGTTCATTGTTTACAGATTTTGATCATAAGAGGTGACTTTCTAACATGAATCAAAGAGATTGGTTTGATAGAAAGATAGACAATGTAAAATACAGTACATTGGTAGATGACAGCAGGATCTGCAGTCTCGTCAAACCAGAAGAATAGCAGGATAATGTCCCCTGTGGTGGCTTGATCAGCTGTTTTAATATGAGCCACATCAGTTCTCTCAGGTATTTTGGAAACGATGTCACATCTTTTCTTTTATGTCTATTAGATCTCTTAAAGCTTTTGTTATGTCACTCATGGACATCAGGGTCACTATAGGGGCTTATATATTAATTAGTCCCACAGTTTCTCTTGACAAATTTAGCAAAATTCTCAGTATTGTCACGTTTTCCTGTTTAGAGTTTACCAATATTATCTTTCTTCATTTGCAGGACTGACATTTTTAAAATGGATGCCATTTTTTTTTTTGCAGTCAGATTTTTTTTTTTTATTACTAAACTTAGTATCTCGCTCAAACAATTATTTATTCAGCTGTCTAAAAAAAGTCCATTTTAGGCCACAATTACCAACTTGCTTTGTATTCAGCTAATGATTAATACATCAGATGTCACTACAAAAATCTACTTTTTGTGACACAAAATGAATATTCTCTTTTCTACAATAATATTGCATCTTGGGAAGGATATAGATTCTACAGGCAGCCTTTTTGCTACTGAGGTGAGCTAGAGGTTTTTTTAAACCCACTCTTCTAATATTATTTGCAGGGCCAGTGTTCTTCATTAATGGTTTCTGTGGGTGTGTTTGTGAATAGACAAAGTTGCTTATGAGTTTAAATCTATATGGAATTTGACTGCCACTTACCTTACTTGGGTGGTGAATTTGGGAAACCTCCCACTCATCTGTTGCTCCAACACCAGGAGTACGGGTGCAACGGATCAAAAAACTCACGGTTCGGATCGTTTCGCGGATCAGAGTCACGGATCGGATCAATTTTCGGATC
>JABFDZ020000045.1:10574293-10592260 GCA_019775955.2 Pollimyrus isidori | reverse complement strand
GGGACCCACGTACCTTGTTCGGGCTGAGCCCGACCAGGCCCCATGGGTATGGGCCTGGCCACCAGGCGCTCGCCATCGAGCCCCACCCCCAGGCCAACATCTTTCTAAATAATTCCAAAAAATGTGTGATTTAACAAAAGTAGTATAGTTTGTAGTGATGCAGTAACTTGAATATATCTGAATATGCCTGAATCAGATTAACATACACAGTCACTTGTTTCACTTTGTCCATATGTCTCTGTATGTGGCATACAAAGCTCATTATTAGTGGGGGAAGAGCAGAAAAAGTGACTCCTCTCAGGAATATAACTTGCTCAAAGGGCATTAGAACTTAATCCAGTTCTTCCAGTATGCTCCATTGTTACTTTTCACACCCAAATAATGCTTTCCTCATCATGCAAATTCTGGATCAGGTAGTATTATAGACACTGGCCATCTCTGCTCCAATGGTTAACATATTGCATAGTAGGAACCGATCCACCTACCTGGAACATCTTGTACCAGTTTACTGTATGTTCAGGTGTGCCACATTGCTGCTACATCATTAAGCCCAGGAAAATGTTCTACGATGCATCTTGAAGCCCCTAGTGTCTTGCTGAAGAATCCTTCAGAGCATTGTTGACCACTAACTGAAGTATGTATAAGCCGACACAACAGTGACTTGCAACTTCCAAGATTTTCACGGCTGCCACAACTTAAGCTATATTATCACATACAATGGGCAAAACATCTCGAAGAGAAACCAAATTTCTCCTGCCGTCTTCTTCAACCAAGCAGCAATATATTCTGCCATGTGGTATTGTGGTCAGACGATATGAGGGCAGCTCCCAGTCCTCATTAATGAAGTGGCTGGTGATCCCTAAGTATGCATCTGTGGGAATATTTATCCAAGCCTCTGTGGAGAGTGTGAGCTTTAAATTTGATTTCATGTATGAGTGCTTTGCTCTGTAAAGTACCCTGATATTTTTTCCATCAAATTTGTAAATTAGTCCCTGGAGAATAGTGTACTAGGTGAAATGTGTTGATCATCTGACCCTCCACTAGCAAGAGGTCTGAAGGATGCCATTGGAGAGCTCAGCAGGCTTTTGTGGTGTGCAAAGTATATGTTCTTCTTTAAAAACTCATCCACGCAGCTTTGCTTTGTCCTTAAAGGAAAAAAAAACAAAGCATTGCCTAAACTGGCACAGTGTCATACACAGTGCATATTCCTATATCTATGATAGTGGCTAACTGTAATGTATTATAAGCCCAAGGATAATCACTCGCAGACTATACGTTATTATATAGCTACTTAACAAAAAATGTATACTTTAACAGGGCGCATACTTGTGATTTTTTTAGTGATTAGCTTCAACTATATACTGTACATAATATGATTTGGATATCTATGACGTTCCATTACATAGAAGACAAACGTTATTATGAAATATAACACATTTTATGGAATTGTTGAAAAATAATGGACAGATTTAATTAATTATCCAAATATTTATTTATTTAGAAGTCAGAAAATGGTAGTTTTGACCCCACGGATGAAGAAAGACTTTGACTAAATAACTGATGTCGGTTTATTATCTACTATTTTTTTATGAAAAAGCATTTCAGTGAAAGACATATTGGATGAAGACTGGGTACCAGAGATGCTGAAACAGAGACGAACAAAGAACATTTGCACCACCGATGAGCCACCCACTCACAGCATACTGTTTATACTGAACCTTTCTCCCCTACAGAGCCTTCTCCATTAAATGCTCAGCCAATAAACACTATAACATTTTTCAGAGGTCAAAACAGGACAGAGAGGGAACGGAAGAGGGAAGAGGTCACTGGGTCATTGTCTGCTGCAAATGCTACAGAGGAAAGGTGGCATGGTCGAGATGACGAAGACGATGAGCCGCCACAACCAGTATTCAGACCTGTCAGAATCCCTGGGCCACAACCGGTTTCCGCGTCACAGTAGAGTGCACTACAACTGTTTCAAATATACTTTTCAACTGCTGTTCTACAAACCATTGTGACTCACACAAATGCTTATGTTGCAAAATGTCAGGAGGGGAAGGACAAGCCATAGAGAGACATTTCTCTGCAAGACATGTATTCATTCTTGGCAAAAGTTGTTTACATAGGTATTGTAAAAGGTGCCTCACCGACTGACTATTGGAGGAAGTCTGAATTAAACAATCTGCCACTACCCCCAAAAATCATGTTGTGTTGGAGATTTATGACCATCATGTCAGCATTTCATATGAGTGATCCATAGGTAGATGCTGAGAATGACAAATAGAGGAGAACTTCTGAATTTGACCGTCTGGGTGACTCTTGCAAAATCAGATTTAGGAGGTGGCATGATTCATTCTGATGAAAAGGTAAATGCTATCAAAATGAGAAGGCTACAGTTATAAACATCTCATCACAGGCTATCTTGCATATGTTTTAAAGTGAACATCATAAATATATTTTTTGTTGTTGTTTTTTACGTTTAAGTGTAAAATTCTCATTACCACAACATGTCCATTACTGAGTTTGGGTTCTTTGAAATACAAATTTTAATGTTTAAAATAAATAAAAAAAGAAAAAGCTTCAGTGCAAGTAAAACTACTAATGGTTGCACTAAATAAACATGTGGTATTTGACATTCATCAATAAAAGAAGTGAAAATATTAGGGAAAAGAAATTTGTCCAAGATGAATTTTCTCATCCACCGCAATAATTTTCAATCATCGTTTAAGTCCACAAGGAACTTACATAATCAAGGATTTTTAAAGGGGGGACACTACTGGCTGTGACGCTCAAGATGTGTACCAGGTAAGCAGTTTATTTTTTCTCTCTCCAGATAAATATTAAAAGTTTGCTCATCGGAGTGCCTACAAGGCTTTTTTGTTTCTCATTACAAAGATTTTAACATTTAAAAAAAAAAATGAAATTTAAAAATGTTTAGATTATTATTTGCCTCATTAAGGTCTAAATATAAAAAGTCAATAAAAGTTTAGCTAGGCCTCATGGTGTCTCCACAGAGGACAAAAGAAATTAAGGTTACTCATACTCCGCAACAGTATTATAACTCACCGCAACAATTGAAGGCCTATATTTTTAATTAAATGTTATACACACACGCACGTTTCAAACATGGAGATAGTACAAAAGTTTGTTCTAGTTCAAACATTACTTTCATTACTATGTCTATGCTCAAAAATGTATTTTACCTTCAATTCTTTTTTTCCATTTTGAGGTATCAAAAACGTAAGGAGATTGGTAAAATAAAGACAGTCCAGTATCTAACTAAAAGACAGCATGAGAAAAAGAAACTGCAATGGCGGAAAAATTCAGCAAAATACTATCAAAAGAAAAAACAAGTACAGTAAGACCTCAGACATTCGTAAGGTTACGTTCCAGAACGTTCCAAGAAGATTTGTGGATTTTTGGTAGAGTCACTAAAAATGGCATGCTTATTTCTAGTTTAAACACTAAATATGTTCCCAAAACACTTTAATTTAATTTAAAAAGTTAGCTTAATACATTACCTTTCAAGAAAATAAATATTTGATGTAAAAATAAAGTACAGTATCATCTAACGCAGAGGTCCCCAACCACCGGCCCCCGGGCCGCAAAGAAAAAAAAAAAAAGGTTGCAGACCGCTGGTCTAACGGATATCTGTCACACTACCACATTTACAGTACAGTTTACTAATGTTACCCCTACTCTAGAACACGGTATTGGCTGTGAACTTTCCCCAGAAAAACAATAGAAACTTAAGTGAATTTTTCTTACCAATTTTACATTTAAACGCAGGAAAACTTGCTATGAAAATTAAAATAAACACTTCTGTAGGGGTTGAGAATTTCGCAGTTGTGCGAAGAAATCGTGGATGCAAATACGTTCGGTTCCAATGAAATTTTCGTGGATCTGTGAATTCACGAAGCGCGAATGCACGAGAGAATACTGTAAAACCGCTTCTCGAATTGAGTCCAGCGTCCTCACTAAGTGATCCAGAAAATTGCCATTAAGGAATCCAGTTACCAGTAGATGAAAGGATAGACCTGACAGGGCCAGTAGTAGTATCCACCCCCAAGAGAACACATCCGGACATCAACACTTCCAAGCAAATTGAGAGCCAAACTGAAGTATACCAAGAAAAAACTAAAAGACGAGACCAAAGAACTACATAATCTGAACAGAAAAATTAAGACTCCAGGCTGAAAGGTTGAAGAAGATGGTGAACAGGGAGCCTGGAAATGCTTCACAAAAGTTTGTTAGTGCTTTTTCACAAAATAAATATGTTCTTTAAATTGTGGTATTGCGTTAAATATGTCAGTTAAGCTCAGAATCCTTGCTAAACTATGAATATATAGCACTAAATCTCATTTCTGAAACATTGGTGTTTTGGAGATTTAATTCAATCTCATTACCGCAATATGTGTTCATTAGCAAATTATTTCATTAGTAGAAAATGATATTTAGTTTGTAATTGTACATGTCAGTTTTCAGGAAGAAATTAAGAAAATGATAATATATAATAAATATAAAAATACAATGTCTCCTGAGTTGTATATACCTCTGAGCAAGTGTTAATTATATACTTTAAAAATTACCAGAAATATACATTTTACACCATACATTTGATGTCATGTTGTGTTGCGGTAATGATATTTTTTTCTGGACTCCATGTTTAAAATACGAATAAACACCTAGAAAATATTCCAAAAAAAATCAGAAAATAATGTTTTTACTAAGTTCAGTACTACCTTAATCTTAAATACTCAAATGTTTTCAAATGCCTTTTGAAAATGTTTACATTGGATTCTTTTTAAATCTGGATTTCATGAGAATCACAAAGCCACTGCATAAGTGTTTGAGAGGCATGCAAGACCTATTTGCATCCATTTGAAAATGTTTCAATAGATGAATAAATGGTTCCATCGAAGGCAAGAAATGGACTAAAGCAATACATGCGCAATAAACCAACAAAGTTATGTGTCCTGGTAGATGCTGCTTGGGCATACACCTGGAATTTTTTTGTGTATGGGGGAAAATCAATGTCTCTGAAAAAAGGAATTAGTTATGATACTATCATGACTCTTATTGATGAAAAGATTTTAGGGACAGATCACAGGCTTTTTGTGGACAATTTCTACAGCTTCTTAAGAAAGAGGTCTGTGCTTGTGGCAGATTTGTTCAGATTCAGTTTTCCAAAGTCAAGTGTCCTTTCCAGTGGCATCAGGGGTTCCGTGACAAGGAGCTGCTGTTTGTCTGGTGGATGGACACCAAACAGGTACTCATGTGTTCCACCATACACAAGGCCTACAAAGGAGACACTGTTGAGAAAAAGGTGAAGAAAGACGAAGAGTGGAAAACTGTAGATTTTCCCGTTCTGGCAGGAGTCAAAGACTATAATGGTTGTTTGATATTTATTTGGTGATTTATTAGTGCATTTTTATTTTGCTGAATTTTACCCAAGTTTTCAATTTTATAGCATTTACCTGTGTACTTGCAGATAAGTTTACCTTTTGGCATGAAATAAGATAAAACGACTGTCTTTTTGTCCATCCAGGAATGGGGGGAGTGGATGACTCTGACGCCATGATTGGATATTATAAAGTTGTGTGCAAAACCAGAAAGTGGTATTGAACATTTTTGCACCACTTTGTGGACATAGCTGTCATCAATGCATTCATCTTGTACAATTGGATAGTCAAGAGAGCAAAGGCTAAGGTACTGACCCAGAAGGCATTCTAGGAAAGGCTGGTCCTGGAACTAGCAAAAATTAGATCACCAAGCACTGCAATGCCTGCACAACCTCCTCCAGCTCTTTCTGGTGTTACCCATATGCCAAAGTACTATATATTGAAGAAAGCAGCTCCACTGGTAGATGGCGTTGCAGGCTCTGTCATCGTAAGACTCCAGTCTTGTGTCTGTCTTGTGATGTGCCATTGTGCATTATGCCAAACCAGAACTGTTTTATAGACTGGAATAAACAACGCAATGCATGACATAGCACTGTAACAAAATATTTATTTTGTAAATGGAGTAGTGGCAGAAATATAAGTTGACAAAAGCATTTATAAAGATTCATTCTAACTTTTGTAGCTGTCATAAATGTTGTCATTGGCAACTCGTGTCAAATGGCAATTTGTAGCCCACCTTTAAGAAGTATTCACCTTCTGTTTTACAACTGGCTTTATGTCACTCTGACACACTGAAGTGTAGACTAGTCTTATAACCTTAAATCTCACTTAAATGCAAAAAACATCATAACACAATTCAACATAAACCTATGACAGTTAACATACATGTTATATAAGGCTATATGTCTTCTTGACACAAGGCTTGCCAATGCCAATGACAGCTGCAGAAGTTGGAATGGATCATAATAAATGATTTTGTAAAATTATGACAGCTGTCATGAGGGTCTTATGTAGCCTTATGAAGAGCACCCCTAAGTACTGTTACCGTAAATGCTTTGCTTTTCTTACTTTTATATTTCTTTCATGTTTAGTTTCTTCTTTACCTTGATATACTCAATAAATAACCAAATATTCTCTCAGAAATTGTTGATTTCGAGAGCACATAGACAGTAGTATGCCAAGCTGTCTATATTATGTTTTTATGCCGATTATCTTGAGCTATAAATATGTAAGTGCTGCTAGGCTGAGCTAAGTTACTTAACCCTATTATAACAGCCGAAGAAAACTGCCAGATGCTTCATGCGATTTCTCTGCGTTCACAATATTGCACCAATAACAGACCAATATTAAGCAAAGTAAGTTCAGCCAGCTGCATAACATTAAAATCAAATTTACACCTTGAGCCTTGCAGCTTGTCTCTGTTGTGTTTTTAGGTTGATACGGTTTGGCCGCAGGTATACAGGATTAAAATACAGAAATAAATAATTTTCCACTAGACAAGACACTTACATTTACAGTGTTTTTGACGTTTACATATATACTGTACCCAAGTGTACAAGTGTTTAAGGAAAGTAAGCAGGTAATTTTTGAGTAAGCCTTTTTAAAATGCTCTCAAACAGGGGATGCTGGTGTAATGTGTCATTATATTTCACACACACAAACCCACACACATATGCGTGCATAGGTGCTCCTCAATTTAAGGAGGTTAAGTACTGACGAAGCCATATTAAGTGGAAAATGTTGTAATATGAATATAATATGATAAATAAGTAAAGGACTATTATCATTAGGGCTGTCACAGTAAATCGACGTAGTTGATTATCTTCATGATGAAAAATATTTTAAATCGACGCATCTTTTTTTTAATGAAATTACTATTATGAAACGCTTCAGTTCATTATACCAAAAGTGTTCCTTTAATATCACTACGTAAATTAAGGGATTAATTCAAATTAGCACAAAACAAAAGGGTGATTTTAAACTGCGCAAAATTCCATGGCATTCTTAAAGGGGCACCAGTGATAAACCGGAGCTCCTGAAGAGAAAAACAGGTGCTGTATTCTGGACTATCAGTCGCAAGAAGGGACTGATTTGGTTGAAAAATATTTGACACTTTGTTGAATCCATTCTGCTGAAAATTTTCTTCTATTGTCGTTGTATAATATAATACGGCGTTTAACTTAATATTCAGCACCGTCACGCATGGAAACATCGATCCACAGATCAAAAGTAATTAAAAGTCACCAAAATATCACCATTCACTCTATGCCCCATGTGTATATTAGGCCCAGTAAAAACAATCAGAAACAAGTGATGAGGGAGGGCGATTTTTAAAAAAAATATTTCTTAGAAAAAAGATAGTGCGTGTCCGGTACAGATCGGGAGGGAAGGTAGAAGAAAGTTAGTTGGGGTGGAAGAATACAAATGCGCGGCAATTGCTTTCTATCGTCTGCCTGTGAAATTTGTGAACGCCGGCAGTGGAATTTAAGCAGGAAAATACACTTATAAAAAATAAAATAAACAAATCGATGCGGGCTAAAGTCGCCACGCAGGCGGGGATGATAAACTAATGATTTTTTTTTTACTAGGCCTTACAGCTAACAAGTCGTATTGCAAGTTGTCCAGCCATAAGGAAAAGACTCTAGAGGTGGGCATTTTAATAAGTGCATGGAGCGATGGAAGCATCTCCTCCTTCATTATAGAGCAGTACAATGTTGAGTTTATGATACCATCAATGAAATGCAGCTGCCCAACACCAGCTGCACTCATGCAGCCCCCATAAAGTCACTGCCAGCACCATGTTTCACTGTAGGCACCGTGCATTTTTCTTTGAAATCCTCACCTTTACGACACCATGCAGTTTTGAAACCATTAGTTCCAAAACCAGTGATATTTGTCTCATCACTCCAAAGTATAGAGTCCCAGCAGTCTTCATCTTTTTCAGCATGGGCCCTAGCAAATTCTAGGTGTGCTTTTTTGTGCATGGGCTTTAGGAGAGACTTCCATCATGGACGATACCCATGCATGCCATTCCTCTGCAGTGAGCGCCGTATGGTGTCACGGGAAACGGTCACTCCAGTTTGGCTTTCGACTGCTTTAGCTAACCGCAGTGAACTTGCATGGCGATTTTCTTCAACCTTTCTCATCAGCAGACGTTCCTGTCGAGATGTTAACATCCGTGGACGGCCTGGACGTCTCTGTAAGATGGTTACACTTCCATCTTTCTTAAATTTTTGGATCACTTTTGCTACAGTATTTTGACTGATATGTACAGCTTTCCTGATCTTCGTGTAGCCCTCACCTTTTTTGTGTAAAGAAATTATTTCCTTTTTCAGATTTTGTGACATTTATCTTCCATGTGGAGCCATTGCTGAAAGCAGGAAATGGGAAGGGCTTTTCTTTGTTAAGTAATGCCCTTTTATAGTCACCTGTCTGCTGGACACCTCTTAAATGAATCATTAGACTCACCTTTAGTTGAATGCCTGTTAATTAGAATTTTGTAGTCTTAAGTGTGGCTTTTCTCCTAAGACTATAATTGGAGTGTACTCAGATTTGCAACATGGCCTTGAATGAATTTGTTAGGAAAATCACTTTTTTGTGTGTGCAAATTAACAAATCTTGTTTGCATTCAATGGCCCACATCTGTGGGAGTATTTTGTAGTATAGTATCTCATAGAAAATGTTGATTTTGAAATGAAACTAAAGGTTTTCTGACAAATGTAGTGGGGTGTCCTCATTTATGCTGAGCACTGTGTGTATATGCATGTTGTATATACTGTAGGTATATGTATCTTGACCCTTAGAGACTGAGCAATTTCAGTTGCCCAATTTTGCATTCTGTTCAAATTATATATGTAATATATATTAATTGAAGAATTTAAATGTTATCTTGTTAATTTCATTTAAATCATCTAGATCAGGGATGGGCAATATTGTCCATAAAGGGCTGCTGTGTATGTGGGTTTTCATTGCAGCTTCCTAATTAGCTGACTAATTAGAGGACTTATTGGCTAATTCCTGGGAGTTCCTGGGGAATTCTGAAGCGACAGCTGACCTAAAGGTTTTCCCAAAAACCTGCATACACACCAGCCCTTTGCTGTTTAAAAGGAATTGATATAATGTTTCTGATATCTGCGGTTTAGAAAAAAATCCTTGCTTGTTAAAATCCACCCATCCTGCATTACTGTGTTCTTAGTTACTGAACATGTTTGTGAATTCCTTCAGGAAAGACCGTTTGTTTCCGGAAGCTTGTCTGCACCCAAGGATACGTTTCCAAGTACTTACACATTTTATTCAGCAACACTTCCTGTTCTAAGACCTTCTCGCTATAATTGTTTTCAGAGGAAATTATTATTCCGTTCACAATAAACAAATACAGAATATGCCGAAAGTGGGCTGCATCAAAATATATTTACATATGAAGGACTAATTATGAAGTAAAGTACTTATGACTGTATTCACCCATCCCCACCCCTAAACAGATTATGGAGTTCACAAATAGAGAGAGGGAGAAGTGCAGAGAAATGGTTACTTTTGCTTCGCTCCTGTCAGTGGCCCGCTCTCTGCTTTGAGGTGGTGCATTGCCTGGTTCTGGGCTTCTTAAAAATTCTCAGCACAGGCTCTGATATACAGTATAAGCAATTACCATATAGTAACTTCTCGGCACCAGGAGCATAAATTATGATATTCATGGAGAGTGAGGTGGGTGTATCTGCTTATAGTGAGAGTGTAAAAGGGCGTTTTTCCATGACTGTCTCTGAAACTTCTTTCACCTTAACTTTCGGACGATTCTCGTTTCAGTGGAAGGTGGATGACAGCTTCATGTACTGTAGTTACCTTTGCCGATTCTATGACATGGTCAAAGACAGAATTTCTGTAGCAATTTTAAGAAGTCCCATGTAGAATATGTTGTAGAAACTTATGAAAGCCGACATGATTGGGTGTAACTGGAATCACACAGTGTTGAATTTAACTTCACTATGCTTTAATCAGAATGTTTTACGTGAAACTTCAAAAGCTGCACCGCATGGTACAGCATGTATGGCTTTATACCGTTTAGAAAAATAAAAATTGAAAAGTGTTAATATGAAGATAGCTGCAAGCAGATTTTGAGCTCTATGAGAATAAAGTCTCCAGCAGCTGTAGAATGCAGTTTGAGAAAGGGAAGGTTCGCCCTTATTCATGCAGAGGCACGAGAGCATTACTCTCTGTCTTCACAACATATCACGTCCCGTTTCCCCTCTGCAGTTCTTTGTTATGAATGGAAAAAAGTTGTGTGAGAAAACAGATTGAATGGTTCATGTGTGTAAGGATGCTGTCCTCCCAAGGTCAGATCATAAGGAAATGACAGGCCTTTGTTGTACTTCAGATATATCTGTATCTTACAAGGGAACTTCAGATTAAGTGTAAGACGTAACAAAGTTGAGATGCAGAGATGATGAGACAGCATGCCAATAAAAGGAAAACGAATCTGATAAATAAGTGACATGTGCTTAAGTCTGAGCTTTACTTCCCCGACACCTTTTGTAACTGTAGACATTCTCCAAGTAATCTAATTTCTTGATATCATGTGGCCTCAAGCCTTGCCTGCCACATATTTATGCAGTGTTCAGTTGTATCTTAAACTAACAATCCTGCAAACTATAATGTATTTCTGTCAAATTGCCAGTGAGATATAGATCTTAAATGAGCAATAGGTTTCATCATCCAAGAAAAACCTGTAAATCATTTATAACACGTCAGCAACACTTTACTTGAGGGGACACAAGTAACTTGGTGACTCAGTTACTACTAAAGTACAAATCATGAACAGATATAGAAACTACATTATATAGGCTTACATGGACCATTATGACTGACAAATGAAAATGGCCCCTCAAGTAAAGTGTTACTAAAAAAAATCTATCATTTTATGGTGAACTTTCTTTCACAATTACTTGACACCACAACTGGGGACTAGAATTTCTAACTCGAGTTGCACTTAAGTCATATGTATGAAACTTGACTCAGAATTTGTCCTCAAAAGACTTAGACTCGACTCAGACTTCAGATTAGGGACTCGTGAAAAATAGCTTAAAATTATTGTTTTATGGTCATTTATATGCCAAAAAAGTGCAGGATGGCTAACAATCCCAACGCAGTAAAATGTCTTCTTTTTAGTTGTGTTTTTTAGGTGCTGTTTTTGTAAACCGCGCTCAAACAAAAACAGTTAGAATTACTTATAAAATCACTGAAATAAATGAAAAATATTACACATTTTTTTTTCATATTGACCCCTTTTTGCCCCTCTTACCCCTAATCCACTTCTGGTTCTGTCCCTAAACTGCGATGTGTTAATGGAATATTATGTAGTTCTAGTTTAGTGTAATGTTTGCCCAGTTTAAGATATGTTGTGAATAAAGAAGGTTTATGGATTTTGATCGCTGGACCCTTATGCAGGTACAAATAGCAGTGTGAGTATTTTTTGAGAGGTGGGTGCTTTTCTATATGGTGGGACCCCCACACTCATGGTTTCAGATGTCCACATGTTACCACATTCTGAAAATGTATTTTTTAAATTCCAGAAATGGTTCATATGCTTCGAACCACCTGCTAAGTGTGGATGGACTGTAAAACGGCGGGTACCCACAAAAGGTTAAGACTTTTTTAAACAGACAAATTGTTCTCGTTACAGGTTAAGTGCGGGTACATGATACCATATATTTCATTGTGTAACAGTCTACGTTTTGTCATTGATCTTTTGTCCTTTAAGGAGTATAAAAAGCATGGTTCTCATTGCTCCATCATCACTTGATAAATGAAGTTTTTTCTTTATTTTATCTTCTCTTGAGATTAAGGCCAAAGCCTCATAATCCCTTTCATTAGAGAGAGAAAGAGAGAGAAGCATTATTATACATATTCGGTACTGTATAATAATGAACATGTACTTTGTTATTACTGTATTTAACGTTGGTAATGTCAATGTGTGTCATTTATCAATTAAACTTTACCATAAGTATCTACTGAACATGGAAATCCATGTTTTTAAGTCCTGCAGATGGTTTGCTATTATCCACGGTTTCAGACATCCGCGGTAGGTCTCGGAACATCACCCATGGATACAGGGGTACGGCGTCTCACATGGCAGCCTTTACGAAACGTTGTATAATATTATCAATTGTACCTTATTCTAGTCGGAATATAATTTCAATGAATATTGAGTTTTCTATTTTTATAATATTGACATTTGATATAATTTCTCCTTAAAAATTGTCAAACCTGCCACATGAAAAGAGCAACTTTGTCCCCAATGATAACTTGGAAAATTGATCATATACCAAACAACTAAGCAATGCTGATACTATATGCTAATAGACAAAGGAGTGATGATGATGGAGTACGTATTTTGAATTGTTTACATATACCAATGTAGTATTATAAGTAGATTGAATAGCATGTTGCAAATGAGAGAGCGATCAGCAGAAGCTGAATGAGAGACTTGAGACTTCATTTGAATTTATGAACATCTCTGGTTAACACAGTGTGTCTTAGGAGCTCCATCTTCAGGTTCCCTCTATGGTTTAACTGGGAAGTTTTACTTCCTAAGGATCCTGCCATAATCGCTTTTAGCTCTGCGACTTGGAGGCACCCAAAAACGATTCATTGACACTTATTGTTGGATTTTTCATTAATCCAGTCAAGAAAAAAAAAAACACCGGACGGAATGTGATAGGCATAACGTGAATGCCAGCAGAATAAGAAGTAGAGCATGCTATTAATGACTACATCAAGCTCCATGGCTAACAAATTCAGAGAAGTTCTGGAACCCAGTGGTACTTTGAAGTTAATGGCTGACAGGTAATTAAAATGTAGCTCTAAAATCATACATTCTTCTTGAACTGTGAAAAATCACTTATTCTGCAGAGAGAAAATTATTTCTCTTTAAAAAGTAGCACTTATTTCTCCTAACATTCTCAGAGGATGATGGAGAATTTGTACCAAGGAGAAATTAAATGGTAGTTTGTGCTTTTGTTAAACTTAAATCTGTATCGCCATGGCCCTTTAACTTATCACTGTGTCCCTGTACTTTAAAGTCAACTCTTGCCCCTTACTTTGTGAATTATACTGTAATTACTAGAAATAGATTTTTTCAACTGTAGAGTATTTCAATATTGATAAACATTGTTTGGGAATACAAGCCTAAATATTCTTTATATTTTTAATAAATACATCAAACAGCTACTGAAAGAATAATTCAGATGTGTGAAAATGAAGGTGTTATGCATTCTTATTCTCTTGTATGTTTAGCTATGCACGTTGGATTCCAATCTCTGGTAGATACCCTGGAGAGGGGCCAGACCATTTTACTAACAGCTTGGATTAATTGAACTGGAAATATGTACTTAAATAAGCTTATGTAACTGGTCCTGTAATAGCCACCTCAGACCTCAGCAGTAAAGTGGTATCCACTATCTGCTTACTTATTACAGTAATCATTGCCCTCAAGTTTTATTATTTGATGCAATGTGTTTTTGTTGTTTGTGTAAAATGCATAAGATTTTAAGAAGGCAACATGAGGTTACATTTTTGTCAGGAATAAAGAGTCGTAAGTACCTGTTAACTTCTTAGCTCCATCATGGAACTGGACACATATAGGTCACTGTGTGTGTGTGTGTGTGTGTGTGTGTGTGCGTGCGCGCGCATGTGTGTGTGTGTGCGTGTGTGTGCACATGCGGGTGGGGGGTTTAAGTATTTTTTTCCCTCCGTCCAATGATTGTGGTACCAATGTCATTTACTAGAAACATAATCAGTATTGGAAAACTGGTTGAAATTTTGAATGACATTTGAGAATGACCCACCAGTGACAACTTGCTAAATTACTAATAATTTCTTTCAGTTGAAAACACGTTCTCATTACTGTCTAAAATAACCTCGTGGATGATGGAAATTGATTCTCATGTAGCTCCTCGCATGCAGTGCCGACTCTGTAAGCTTGGAAATAGGTCACCCCAGCAAGCCGGCCGATACAGTCCTGGGGCTCTGTGAAGCAGGTGTCTGGGTGCTGAGGCTCAGATTTCAGGCCAGCTGTGCGCGTGTCACTTATTTATCAGATTTTTTTCCTTTTATTGGCATGCTGTCTCATCATATCTGTATCTCAACTTTATTTCTCACTGTTAAGCCTCACTGTCACCGTATTTTGCTGTATCTCTGCTGATAGTGACACATTTCATGTTATCGGTGTCCTGTCCTTCTGCACTGCATTGGGCTAGATAGTAATGAGTAACTGTCAAATTCTTCTAAAGGTTCTTTTGAAGTTTGCCCAAATAAACATGATCCATTTACAGACATCTGTCCAAAGTGTCTTTCCTATTTACTTTATTTTAAGCCATTCTGCTCAGTTTTACCAATGCAATAAGATTTCAGTCTTTTCTGGGGGTGTGTTTTCATGGATGAAGCTAATTAACAGAATGCAGGAGCAAGCTAGCTGGGTTGTTGCATCAGGATAATGATAGACAAAGGAAAGGGTAGGATTAATGCACACACGAGTCAGACAGAAATGGAGTAACTGGTGTTTAAAAAGGTCAAGTAAAATTTAACAGATCTCTTTTCCGATAACCGTATTCTTGTTCTTGATTGATTTATTAAGGAAGAGAACAGATACAATTTGACTGTTTTCATATTTCTATCCATCTGCTTTGCAAGACAATGTCTCTGTAATGTTTTCCATACTACTGAAATCATAAAACAAAAAATGTGTTATAGATTATTTCCTAATGCAAATTGGACAGTATAATCAATAATGCATTTTACGGTTTCAGCTCCCATAATGAATGAGACGCAAGCATCATGTACATAAGACCACAATCTGCATCCGTTTGATGCTTTAAAGGGATTATTACAGGGTAGGCACAAGTGAGCAACAACAAACAATTCAGGGCATGCTAAGGGACACAGGAAGTGACTGAATTGTAGTCTATAAACATCGTCAGATAATATATACATCTTACTAAATGGAAATATGGAAGATTGAACCATTGTCAATGATTGACTACTGGTTTGCAATTATTCACTTGGTGAAAAAAACAATATGTGCAGCAATGTTTTGTAGTATCAGCGCAAATGCATGCTTGTTAACAAGAAATTACAGTGCGTGTTAACCTTTGCAATGACCCTTTCAATAGGAAAAGCTACTTCCCTGCTGAAATAAATAGCACAGACCAGCAGGGTTTGTATACTAGTCTATGTTATTTTTTCAGCTGGGAAATATGCATTTGTTTGATGCTGGTATATCTGGTGGATCTCTGGTGGATGTGCTGATCTACGTGCACATGAAGTTGGTCCACCAGCAATATTTCATTATTGATGCTGGTCCACCAGCACCAGACACAACATATACTGGTATAAGTAGCATGCATTATACCGGTCTGTGCTGTTTTTTTCAGCAGGGTTACGTATCAGTTATGTGAACCGCTGGCCAAGAGTGAGTTAAGTTTGTATATTGTTCTTTCTTAAAATCATACTTAGTTTTATTACCCGTGAGTAATATGTATTTTAAGTATTGTTATGTATACTTATGTAAGTATATTTTATAGGTCAATTTGAAATTAATCTTCTTCTTTATGGTTTCAGACAATACTACATTTTGACAGAGTTGGAAAAAGGCCTGCAGCAAATAATAGCATTGCACACGGATTAAACAGCAGCATTTCATATCACAATGAGTATCGCCTTTAATCAAAGGGTGTTTTGACACAGTGACATTTTAAAAATAACATCATTGTTTCTAATTCCAGTGTCAGAGCTGACAAATGAAAGTGCAGTCGTCGCCAGGCGCGGAATGACCCTGCATGAACTATGTGCATTAATGTATTTAAGGAAAAGGTCACAGAGCAATTTGAGCCCTAAGTAGGTAAATAGGATTGTACTGTACCTGACCATTTGAGCACTGAATGAAAAGCTGAATGCATTTTTCCGGTATATAGGATTTCCCTTTTGCTAATGGATGGTCAGTTGGCTCTCAGCACAGGCGGCTGCACCTTATCTCATGAGGCCTGCATTTATTACCATAAAGCAAACAATTTCAATTTTAAGTGGTATGAGAAATAAGTTTCAGGAGAGCCACTTCTGCTCTGTGAAGGTGACAGAAGACATTGGCGTCGCCAGTCATTACCGCTGCCTTGATTTACGCCGGTAGTATCAGCAAATGGCACAGTCGGTAGCAGAGTGGTTAACGACAAAATAAACTCTAATGAATGTAACATCCCTCAAAGTAACCTTAGCCCTGTTTTGTTGCTGTGCCTGTCTGATTTGTACATATTCATGCATTTGTAACTATTTTTGCTCTCTCTATGCATGTCTAGTGTCCAGTAGATATGACTGTGGCCTGCATCCAGTTAAGCTGTGAAACATTTTATAAATATTTTACAAAGGTGAGCCAAATGTGGCGTGGAGTGTTAAGTCTGGTGATGAGGCAAAGGTAAGAGTGTCAAGGCACAAAGTCACTTTTGATCAAATTTAGTTATTTTCACCTTGTGGTGCCAGGTAAATGTCAGAATGTTCCAGAATATTCCAGCGACCATGAGAAGGTGACTGTGGGTACCATTGTTATTCACGTTCACCTCACTGGAATTTGGCAAAATGCAGGCGCCTTCTTTCCCCTGTGTGGTTGAAACAAATCGGAGGATGCCTTGGCGGCTCACTGCAGAATACCACCAGGACACCTCAGAGAAACGGATATAGAAATTGTGTTAAGCGAAGGAGGTGGGGGCGGCTTGGAGTGAGGTGAAGCCCTTTAATCCCCAAGCCTCCACAGCAGGAGCATGAAGTAAGCAGCTTAGCTCAGTCAACAAGTCAACGCAAGCTAAGGAGTCCCTAAACAATCAGCCCTGTTCCCTGTTTCTCCCCTTCTGTGTTTTAAGCTCTGGGGTAAAGAGTGCCTAATAAGCTGGGCAAGCTGCAGAGCTGATCTAATGTTCCTGATAAACACAACATTTGCTCACCCACCCAAGTCAAGAGAAGCAATAACACAGGCAGTTACTCTGGCAAATATCACGTATTAACCCTTTGTGAAGGTTGCCAACTCTCACGTCAAGAAATCTGTACTATTCCATTATAAACCTATAAATTAACTACATCAAAAGCATTGGGGCAGTTTGCAAACCCTATAGACTATTTACAAGGTAATTAAACTGTTACAAACATGTACATGTTTGTGCGGACTTGTCTTGAATTGAAAATCTTATGCTAGCTAGCTGAAGCTGCTTAAGAATGGGTAATGAATGCATTATGAAGGTACAGTTAAGGAAAAGCGCTATAAGCCTTTCCTTAGTCGTGCCAAATGCTGCCATGTCTTGTAAAATAGAAAGCAATGTATTTTTTTATCTCCTTAAAGGTTGAGAGTGTAGGTACAGAAGTGCTACAACATGTGTTGTGGGTTTGGTTCCCGTTTCTGGCTCTGTATGTGCAGAGCTGCCATGGTCTCCATGTGTTTGGGCTGTTTTTGTCTTGGTACTCTGGGGGGGGGGGGGGGGGGGGGGGGGGGGGGGGGGGGGGGGGGGGGGGGGGGGGGGGGGGGGGGGGGGGGGGG
>JABFDZ020000045.1:10512011-10528600 GCA_019775955.2 Pollimyrus isidori | reverse complement strand
GGTCTGGGTGTCCCTCCTGAGGCTGCTACCCCCGCGACCCGAACCCCGGACAAGCGGAAGTTAATGGATGGATGGATTGATGGAAATTATTGGCCGAACGCTGTAAAGTCATTTAATTAGGGAGCTGGCACATTTGTCCAGAGTGACTGGTCCTGGAGCACAACTGCTGTAAATGTATGCAATAAAAAACAGTCCTGAGCACAGAGAATTAATATTCAGAGAATTGTAAGGAAGGTTGTTATCCTTGTAGCACTGCAGTAGCACTAAGTTTACAAAACTCTCAGAAGGGTGCAGTGTTTCCCTAATGTTGTTGATTTTGAAGGGGTGGGTTATCAGTCTTCTCAGAGGAGCAGGGATTCATCCTGTGAGCTGTGAAATGCATCCTGTGAGCATTCCCCACCGGCCAAGCAGAGGCAGGGTCATGATTTTTGCCCATTTGGACCAGAAGAGGTCAGTTGTTCTGCTGATGGCAACAGCAATGTCCTTGAGGGGGTGTTGGATTTCCTTATGTTTCATAGGTGTTGTTCCCATGGCACCAAGTACCTAATTTTTAGCCAGCCTTCTAACTGTAAAGTTAAGGTTATTTTCATTTAAAACTTGACATTCAGAAAAAAATAACATTTCCCCTATTTCTAAATTCCTTAATGAAGCATTATGATTTCCACAGTGTTTCTACATGACATCAGTAGTGTTTTTTTGATATTATTAGGTTTTTGATTTTTGTTTTAACTTTGATAAGAATACATCCTACCCTTGGTTCCCTGGAGAGTTTTCCAGAACAGTTCTGCTGCAGTGTTCTGAAAGCAGGCACTACTTTCTCTCTGTTAGCCTCTGCCCACCGGGTGATATTATATGTATTAAATTAAATTTGAATTTATGGGGAAGAGTTGACCCATTGAAGCATATGTTAGTACCCGTTAGTGAAGTCAAGAGTGCAAATGTCTTTGCTTCTGACCAAAGCCATAATGAAGTTAAATATTCTGAAGCATACTATTGATTTATTGATGCTCTTCCCTTGTGCTTGGGGAAACTTTGTAAAACGTGTCCTTGAAAAGCAGAATGTTGAGGTTTAAAAACAGAAAGAAAGAAAGAGAGAAAAAATCTTACCTTTTGCCACTTGATTTACAACTGAATAAATGTTCTTATGGTCTGAAAAGAGACTTGTGTCTGGCTGTATTTGGATGTTTAGTAATTTCTGTTCTGAAATTTATCCTGCGTAATATATATATATATATATATATTGAATATACTAGTACTGTACATTCAAAATACAGCTAGACACAAGTTTCTTGCAGTAATCTGTTCTTATACAGTACGAGCACATTTGGGTTTTGTTTCCGGTTGGTTGAATGACTGTGCACTGCATTCCACCATGTCAGTGAAGAGCATCACATGACCATATTCTGAACTACCTCTGTATTAAACGGGAGTATCACTCAGGCTTCATTAATTGTGACAATTTAACTGACACATATTACCTCATTGCTTAACTTATTACAATCTGTTAATACCTTGTGACCTCTCCCGTAAGACTGAGCATATTACGATATATATTTTACAAGTTGCTTATAGGTGTTATATTGCATTTAAATGGCATTAAATTGAATCATTTGTGTACAGCAGTGGCTAATACATGTCGGCAAATGGACATTACGTCTTCGATGAGCATTGAGCGGGACCCAGGGCACGTGCACGGATCTGTCTACTTTTATTATGAAGTGACGTAATGATGGAACCGAATTGAAGCAATTACCGGAGAATTTCTGACAGTACTTCCCCGACTCATGACCTGTGTGGCCAGGTCA
This sequence comes from Pollimyrus isidori, assembly GCA_019775955.2. Classification (NCBI taxonomy): domain Eukaryota; kingdom Metazoa; phylum Chordata; class Actinopteri; order Osteoglossiformes; family Mormyridae; genus Pollimyrus; species Pollimyrus isidori. Next base: position 10,526,795 of record JABFDZ020000045.1, on the reverse strand, counting down.
CTCCAGATCTATCACCCCCTGCCGATCCCCTGCCAATTGGTCAGATTGTGCTAGGGGCATCTTCTTCAATGTTACAATGGGGGTGGACCCAGGACAGGATCTATATGTGCCTAATTTATGGCCAGTAGCCATTACTCTCCGTGAAAAAAGCTTCCAAATGCAGAAAGGACATGGCAGCTGTCCAGAAAGTTGTCTCGCTCTCACCTACACTTATAGTGCCGCTTTCATCCAGCTTTCCTCTTCCTGCTCCTAATTAAATAGCTTTAAATTTAGTTTCGCAATCAAATAACGGCACGACGGCTCAAGCGAACTGCAGCCCTGCCGTGTAACCGCATTTTTACCTGCACGTTCTCCCTAGAAAAATGCTGAAAAGAAAACGATTTTACAAACCAAATAATATGGTGGCAGATTACACTGGCTGCACTTAACTGATTGCACTGGATCATTTTAACGGTCAACTGCTTGTTTAGTGAAATCTTTGGTTTGGCCGCGAAACATTCCTGTCTGACTAGCCGCCACTCCTGAAGAACACCGGAGATATTCTTGCGTTTTGTAGTTTCGTAAAGTGCCGTTCTTAGAGGAGTAACTAGTCATCAAAGTGTGATGTTCTGAATAAAACTGGTCCGCCGTTATTGGACGTCATTATTTTATTTTGCCAATCCGTGGGATGATCTGTATGTGGATTTATGCGCAACACTTTGGCACATTCCTGCCCCCCCTCCCTCCTGGCTATTTCTTGCACTTGACGCAATTCTTGGCATTGGAACGTGTGACCCTTTCACCAAACATCACCTGCTTTAAAATTCCTACAAAGCAGTCTGTGTGACACCCTGCTCACATACAGTCAAGGTGCTCACAGTACCACCTACTCCTGCCGCAGAGCCCTGTTATATTCAGAAGTTTATCTTCCTTTGTTGCCGCCTGGCGTTAAACATTTATGTGCGCACCTGTTTAGCATTACAATTTCCTGGTGCAATCCAGGCTCGCTGGAAGGTATCAAAGACTGTCCGGTTATTACCGTCGTAGCGGCATGTTTAATCAGCTGCACTGCGATCAGCGGGATCATGTAGGGCTTGACTGGGCTCTGAATTGGCTGCCTGAGCACCTGCTAGTTCCTGTTTGTGGCAAATCCTTCCAAGCTGATTTTCACCTCCCAGGAATCAGTCCTCACTACCGTGCCAGGCGCCCCTCTGAGGGTAAATCGGGGCATGCCGCATTCATCCCCCCCCCCAACCCTATCATTCTCATCTTCTTTCAGAACACAGTAATAGGTGTAGGAGTCATGAGTGGATGCTCTTAAACAAAGCTGAGTTTGTTACCAGCTTGATTTAAGCATCTCTGAGCAAACAACCCCTTTTTTGTATATCCCCGGGCTGGTTAGGGCACGAATGTCGAGCAGTTTCAGCTCAGCGTAACAGCATCACGAACAAGGTCTTCGGAGAGTTTGGCTTCTCCCTGAGGAGAGCATGGATCTGCTCCATGTCCATTAGCCAGTGCTGCTGCCTGCCGCGACCTGCCATTCCTGGACATCAGAGCTCCTCTCCCTGGAGGCTCACTTTTCTGTCTCAGCAAGAATAGTGGAGATCTGTGGAATTTTCCTCTAACTTCTACAAGGGTGTGAATATCATTAGTCAAAGACACCCCAGGTTTTCACTGGACCAGGCTAGTTCATATCACGAGTCACCTGCAATTTTTTATGTTTAAATGACAGCCCGTGAACATATAAATCTTGCATCTATCAATAAACCCTGTACTCTGAGGTGCCCCTAATATAAAATTCAATATCATTTTCCAGCACTGCTGACAGGGTAAGATTCAGATATTCAGTATGTGACTGACTTATGTTCATTGTGTATAAGAATGTTTAATTTTATGTATATATATACACATATTTTTATTATATCTGGCTTGTTGAAATAAAGAAATACCTTGCAATATTTTTTCATTTATTATCATTGTAACAATATTTAATCGCTGATGTTTTCAGTCTGAGGTGGACTAGTATCTGTTTGGATGTGTTCAGCGAGTACCAAAATAGTGTACAAGTAATTTATCAGTCACTTGGTCAAATACATTATCTACCTGCTTTGCAGGTTGACTGACGGTGTAGTTTGGAAGGTGAAGGAGGCTAATTTTCACCATTTCATCCTTGTGGTTGTACACACAGTTTGTGCCCCATTGATTATTCTGTGTTGCATCCATGCCAGAATTTAAGGATGAACCCACACCATAACTTTTCTCCTTGATTTTGTCATGGTGTATGTGCCGTAAAGACAGACCGGTTTGTTCTGGCTGTTATTATTGGAGATGCTTGTTATGTGGTGTCTGTGGTGTTTGATGTCTATATGCTTGTTGAAGTGACTGACTGACTGAATCCTCAGTGGAGGATCCAAACACGGCCACAAGTGTGCCAAGCACCACGCAGACTAACCTTGTTCCCATTGAATCAGGCTCCTCAGTAATCTAAACAAAACGACCAGCATTGTCAATGTGGGTAAGGATTTTATCGTAAAGTGCAGGCTTTTGTATGCCCTTTCTTCTGTGTGCTTTAGTACATATTCATTCAGATTTATATGCATTGTCTTTCTTATTGCTTTCTGAGGTGATTATGCTCTGTGGCGGTAATGTCATTGCAGGCATCAGAGGGTCATGTATGCCGTCAGTTTTAGAGATTATTCCAGCATATGGGTCAGTTTAAAATAATATATGAACCAAAGCACATGTGCAGTGCTCACATCTGATGCGGAGTTGAGTGGTTGGATCCTTTCTGGTCTTCCACTCTGTTCGTGAATGTGGCCATTAGGGCTTCATTCGCCCTGTGTTGTCATTCTGATACTGGGTCAACTTAGTGTTGGTTGTAATCATTGTCACCCTAGACGGGTCTCATGCTTAGGGTGTAATGAGACAGATTACAAGTGTGTAATATGTTTGAAGGTTTCTGTGGCTTTAGCTGCCTTGATGATGTAGCTAACTGCTGCCTGTAAAATGGTGCTCTGATGGACATAGCCTGTTAAACATTGTAGAGCTGGAAGGATGTGCATCGTTCCGTCCATGTCAGGCCTTGCCGACAACCCGGAAAGCGATCGGTGGTGTAAATGGATACGCAGCGCTGAATTACCGTGTTAGTTTGCGTGTTTTACAATGTTGCGTAATTGCAGCGTGATCATGGCGTTGTTCTTTGGCAGTCTGTGGCATGTATAACGTTGAAGAATTGTGGGGCAAACGCAGATGAAAAGTGACAGCAAGATGCAGGACCCACAAAAAAGTCACTTTGCTGCGACACGGAAACGCTGTGGAATAATCCTGCTAATTAACATTTAATCGAACAGTCAGGTTTTATGTGGCTTTTCTATGTGTTTCTCACATAGCACACAGCACATAGTGGTTTGTGGTAATTATTCCTGTCCCCTCAAAAAAGGCGATGAAGAAACTCTGGAATATGGAGTCTAGAGAAGTTGAAATAAGAAGTGCAGTATTTTGCCTTCAATGGAAATGTCTTGATGGAGGACAGCAGCTACGGGCTTTGTGTGATCATGGTTCATTTGTTGGAAGATGAGTATGGCTCCAGGCATACATCTTCGGATACATTGTAATTTTTCTAAAGATGTGTTGACAAGGGCATTTAAAACGTATTCTTGTGTTTCCACAAGGATTGCTACGGTTACAGTTCGTGCTAAAAGCAGTCCTACCTGAATCATTGATGGGCTCGAGCCTGTAGGCAAGACTGGTGTAATTACTGCACAGTTTATTCCCAAGGCAGGGACAACGAAGACTGCAAAGGGCGCACAGGCTCAAACGGGCACAGGACTCTCTGTGAACTCGAAACTCAGCGAGCCTCTTTCATCCGTGCCCTCTCCCCGGCACTGTGGTTCTTGCTGGGATAGGGATGATAGCAGAAAGCAGTCAGTGCATAGGAGTCCATTACAGACTCGAGAGTGTTGGGACTCATCTGTTATGTGACTGTTGTATATTAGTCATTTTACAATGAGGAAGACGTTTGCGATCTTTCATTTGGTGGTCCTGTGTGTGTTTACAAGGGGCTGCTTTCTTAGCCAGAATGTGTGCACTTTCTGGGAGAATCCTGATGTCGGGATTCTTCACGCGCCATTGAAAAGACGTGCCTCTCTTTATTTTTTTTTGCTCTGTGAAAGGAAACAAGGGAGCAGTTTGATCTACCACCGCAGGCACTGTCTGTGCACTGGAAGGACTAGTGTGAAGATAATAGGGTTTGATCTTGATGTGAGCTCTGCTGGTGGTGCCCAGACTGTGATCACGTGTACTCTTGAAATACTTTCTATGGAGTAATCTGCAGACAGGGTATGCTTTTAATTGCCATGCAAAGAATTGGGTCATCTCTGTGCCAAAGCGCACATTTTGTTGGCTTAATTGAAATTATTTCTGTGTTGGGCTCCATAGACCTGTGACTACGGTTTGTGCATTTTTCTTTTCGGTTCATGCACTGTCCTCATTGCAAAAACGTCTCCCATATGCATATTTGATAAGAGCGGTTCTAGTTTTGGCAACCATTGTGATGTCAATGACACAACTGGCTAGTAAGGGTGTAGAATGTCAGGGATGTTAAACAGAGATCCTTTATCAGATGCACGACAAAGTGGTTCAGCAGGATAATCGATGCAAATTCATTCAAAGATTGAAGCCGTGTGTGTATTTATGCCCTAGACACAACATCTTGTTGCAGTCCAGCATAACCTGCATCACCCGCTGTTAGCTGAGTCAGGCTGACCCGTCTGGGGAGGGGGGAGCGTCTCTGTTATGGGGAATTTTTTTGAGCATTTTGTTTCAAGGAGCAATGTCCCTGTTTTTATCAGTGTCGCAGTCTGCCAGGCATAAGAAAGTGGTGGTGGAGCACAGGCATAGATAACCCTTTTAATGTTGCGAATCGTCAGGGAGATCCGTTCCCACCCATTGCCAGTGATCTTCATTACTTCGAATTCCGTGACATTAGAGTTTCCGTTTTGTGTGATTTGTGCTGGGCCATCGCCCTCATATATTTCCTGTGAAGGTCTATGTGTCTCCAAGCAGGCAAGTGGAAGCAGTGGAATGAAATTTAGCCTTTTGGATATCTAATGTGGGCTCCGACATACAGCACAGTGTGTTCCCACCAACCCACACTTTTATCGATCTTTCTAGAGACAGTACCACGAAAAACATGAGGACCATGTTGAGGCTTTCAGTGAGTTATCTGTGCTATTGGATTGAATAACTACATGTTGTGGCTTAATGAATGAGTTCTAGTGTGAGAATAAAAGGATTCCAGAGCCTGAACTGTCCAAACCCTTGACATCAGGCCACCTTCCATTAAACAAGTCATTGGATTGGCCTCCACGCCTACAGTATAAAATGTTCAGCACCTTATTTGCAACAGGTCTCCATTATGTACTGAAGCACAATACTATGTCTTGTGTTTAACTACCTTGCACAGATTACCAGTAACTTGCTCAAAAAAATGTTTGCTGTTTTGTCATTCATCTATTATTTTGCACTAGGAATAATGTATATGCTATAGTACGTATTTATTGCCAGACATGGGATAGTGCAAGATCAGGATTGCTCTGATGCACAGTTATATGTAAGACTACTAGGAATGTTTTCTTAATAAATCAAAATGTTTAACATTTATGAAGCAAATGAAGTGTTAATGTTCCTGCTCTCTTGCTTGCTGTATGCTTTATACTTTAAGTTGTCGGTTGTTATCTTTAAAAACAATCTTCTGAGCACTGGATGGATGAACAATTCATGCTTCTCTTCTCTTCCATCCTACCGCTGCCTCTCCTCTTCCCACTGATCGTCACTAACTTTGACTCCAGACTGGCAGTATGAGGGTAAGATAATAGATCTCTTCCTATTTCTTCACTGTCACTTCTTTTCTCTTCCTCTGAACTGACTCTAGCTGTAAATTAACCTCGTCCCACGCGGCACAAGGCCAAGGCACAAAGCCTTCAGTTCCCTGGGGTGGCTTTGTGGGAAATCAGAATAAGCTTTATTGGCCGAGTATGGTCACACACAGGGAATGTGACTTTGTCAATGGCTCTCCAGTGTAATAATATGGCTGCTCAACATGCATATGGTAGACAAATACAACAATGGCTACAGGCAGTCTGGCTGATATAAACAACGATGCTTGTGTTTTTGATAACTCTGGAAAATGTGCAAGAAATGTTGCAATAAACATAATTATCACCATACAATGGGTGATAGAGTTATATGGGGGGGGGGGGGAGGTTTATAATGAGGGCTGAACTGTATAGTTCTGCTGCGTGTTACTGTACAATGAAATTGCATTGAAAGAAATGTAGAGTTTTTAGAGAATCATTATGCAGAGTGTACTGAAATGTGTGTTTTCTCTCTATTCTTCATTTTCAGAATGTAAACTCTCCAGGGCGGGGCCCCCTGCCACTATCGTAGCCATTGATGAGGAAAGTCCCAATGGTACGTAATCCAGTTTATGTATTTGCACTGCACATTCATAAGGACAGTCTGTGGGAAATGTTGTGTTGTAAAATCCCAAATGATATATAATAGAGTTTGCATATTTGCACTACACATTCATAAGGAGAGTTTAGAGGTAATGTTGTGTTGTAAGTGTTGTGTTGTAAAGTCCTAGTGGTACGTGATACGGTTTGCTTATTTTCATTAGAAATTCATAAGGACGGTTCATGGAAAAAGTTGTTGTAAATGTAGGAAATGGAGTAATTTGTTTTAATACCCTACAGGGGACAAAAAAAAAGCCGAGAGACAACGGAAAATATATAATTATATAATCATTTTGCTTCCTTTTCATTTCAAGGGAAAACGTTTTGGTGTTTTCTCTTTTGAATGATATTAAATATACAGTGCAAAAGCTCCCTGCTTCAGAACTCGTTTGGCAGAAAGCTTTTGAACTGAATATCATAAAATATGCTTAGAAGTGGTAGGGGTGTGTGTGCACGCGTGTGTGTGTGTGCGCGTGCGCGTGTGTGTGTGTGTGTCTTGTGGAGTATGCATGTCACATGGATTTCCCCCAAGTAGTCTGCTTTTCACCAGCAGGCCAAAGATGTACTTGTGAGAATTGGGGCCACAGTGTTGTTGATAGTGTATGAGTGTGTGCATGTATGTTTCCTCGACTGTATATCTCCCCCATGACCCTTTACTGGATAAGCAGATGGAAGGTGGATGGTCAGGTATTTTAAAATTAATTTTCCTTCATTGAGGTCAGAGAACTTTCTTGAACGGTACTCGGTCGAATCGAAGGCGCACGCCAGATTCTTCTCTTTTGGCAAAGGTGTGGAAATCACGTTCTAGAGGTCAGAATAAGCCTGCTAACAGGGCACGCCGACATTGCGTCTTTAACGCTAATCAGCAGAGTTGTTTTCTTTGTACTTTTCCATTCGACTTTTCTGATGATCTCCCCAGCTTCTTCGCACGGGGTGGGGCGGGCGCAGTACAGATGGCGTTCAGCGTGGTATCGTGCCGAGGGAGCCCATTACAGAATAAATATTTCCCCTTTGTCGATCGGAATGGTTGAGGCACACGGGTGGGGTGGCTACATCAGCTGTAGTTACGAGACGGCGGTAGTGATACAGCTGATAAGTGAGAAGGAAGGTCAGAGGCACCGTCCGGCGCGAACAACACCTGGAATGCTGGCTTTGCGGCCTGCTAATTACCAGCCTCTCCGGGGCCCGCTCGTTTCCCCACGACTGCCGGTTTGGTTTGGAGTTGCAGCCGTGATTTGCTGTCGGAAGTGTCACGTAATTAAGCAGGTGCAAAACTGCCTTTTCCCCCTGCAGGTGTTTTGCATAGCGGGTTAAAACGGTTTAATGAACGGCAAGCTCAGAGACATGGAGTCCTTCTCGTTAGCTTGCGCTTGACGCGGCACCTTTATTAATTTTGCTTTCTCGCTCTTTGGCACGTTGGCAGCACTGAAGCGCCGATGATCTGTATATCTTCCACCCGGTCGTCTCGCTCCTGCGCCAAATCAAAGGAAACGGCGCGGCCTGCTTTGCTGAAGTGGCCTTTTGTGACGTGATTAGGTGATGTGATTTACAAAGACGTGCAGCCATTAGCTGCACATTAGCCTCGTTGATTGATTACAAGGCAGCACTCCTGTATATTTTTCCGAAATATATTTTTTGCTCTTTCTTTTGTACTTTTAGCATAGCAGAAAGGGTCCGGTGCTGTGATAATGGATACTTCTGCTTTCATTAACGTCAAATGGAAACGTAATATAAACATTATAAATGTACTTGCTTTAGATAGCAGAAGATGACATAATATTCCCTCCCAAATGCATACAGTTTCCTGTGGCCCCACTGCTTTTAATTATTTGTAAGAACTCAGAGAATGCATTCCTGACCCCATTTTACAGCATGTAATTCTGACGGCAGGTTTAAAATGTACTTTTATTAATAAGCAACTGATGAACATCCCCTTATGCTCAGCGGGGCCTTTGGGGGTCCACTCCGGAGGCTGTCTGGAAATGTTTCACCATAAACTAGTAATTTACTTGCGACATTGTTCCCAGTTGTCTGGACACACTGCTTCCATTCCCACTGATCAAACTCCACAGATGCAGGCATGACATGGAATGTAAAGTGGACTGTCTATTTTTATCGTCTAAAGCAATTACCATTTACCATGCGCCCTATTTATGCTCTCAAACATATTACATATCACAGATAATAGGATTTCTTCCCTCCATGTGCTGTTAGATGTCCCAGTATTAATAGTTATTACTAGGTAGTTACCTTGAGATGTTCCTTTACTGATGTTCTTTTTGCAGCATATTTACTTGTCTGGCCTAGATGGGGACTGAGTAAAAATCCCATTCAGAGCACAACAGTACATAGGTAATATGTATCATATGGACGTATAAGATGGTCCACGACCCTGGCTGTTTAGGAGAGCTCTGGGATCTCACACATCTTTACTGTTTCAAGGAAAGAAATAGGTGTTAGTTCAGCAGTCACACACAACAAGCTGACTGTCTTACGAGAGTCCTTTTTTCCTTCTTTTAAGACACTCTAGAACCCAAACTAAGTTGTGGAAGAGGAATGACTTCAGATCATGGTTGTTTAAGAAGGATTGTCTCACTGCAATACCTTTCAGTTGAGATGCAGGGTCTGAGCACTGGACTCGTTCTTGCTGACTGCACGTCAGAGTGGATTTCTTCTTCCCCTCCTTGAATGTGTCGATTATAGTGAAGACAGTTGCTTTTTGTGTCTGAAAGGGAAATGACCCGTAATGATCTGTTTATTAGTCTAGATATCAGCTGCCATAATAGTGCTTCTGTTGTCTTCACCAGCCTTGAAAAAAAGATTTCCATTTTATGGCTTTTTATCTGGGTCCTTGTAACTCACGGCACAGACTCCAATTTAACAAGTAACTATACAACGAAGCTTCAGTTAATCCCCTCTCAGACAAAAAAGAAATTGTAATCACCTTTACAGAAAGATATTTGGCAGGTGTGTGATTCAGTAGGGCTTGTGGATAGGAGTTTATTTTTGTGGTTCGCTTCAATGAGCTGTCTTGCATAGGAAGACTGAGAGGCCTAATTTAAAGGAGAACAAGAATGTTCCTCAGGAAAACAATTTGTATTGTTACCATCCATACATGACATAAACCAAAATGGTTTAGTATCCATCAAACTAGACTATTCTCTAAAGAAATGGAGCATACTGTGCATTCATTTGGTTAATTAAAATAATGGAAAAAAAAACCTTTCAAACATGCACATTATCAGCTCAAGATTAATCAACAAACAAGCACACAAATACGCTGGAACACTTCTTAAGAGTTTTCTTTTTTCCATTGGGGTTAATATGCTTCTGTGTTTCATTTTCTACTTGATAGCTGTGTCGCTGGTTTCCTGCATAGGTTGCATTGTCAGTGACAGGCTTGTGAATACAGAATAAGTGAAAGAAAGCCATCGTCCTTTCAGAGCTCCAATAAAGCTTTCAGAGGAACTGATTTTTTTTCTTTTTTCTGACCAACATGGGATTGAGTTAAAGTGGTTGATTCATGATCAGTGGCAAGCAGATTTTTTTATGGGTAAAGGTGTGCTTGTGGAAATCCGGAAGTCTTCTAAGGATGCCGCCTGGTCAGCTGGTGACGGAGCTGCTCCTGACGAGCCGCCGCAGGCACGACCCCCTGGGCAGAGGCCCCAGGATGGGCTCAGGGCACGTCAGGGGGAATTTATCTGGCTTGATAAGGAAAAGTCGGAGTCCGTGGCCGCGGAGGAAGAGGTTTGCCTGACATTCTTGGCTTCCTGCCACTGTGATCCTTACCAGGAGAATGGAAGGGAATTTGATGATTAAGACGATGATGGTGATGATGACGTTAAGGTTTGCTTGCTCAGGATTCCGCAGCTGAAAGAGAATATGTAAATGTATACATGTACAGGGCTTTGAAAAAGTCTTAGGCAGTCAAAGAAAATGATGTTTAAATTATCTATGTAGGTTGTAGAACGGTGTAAAACTATGATATTGAGATCTGTCAAAGTGTGTCGGCGTAGCCGTTTCAAAATCTCTCTTAGAGTCACCCCAGTATTTGCAGCCACCATTCATTACAGTGATTACACACATGTAGAGCTGCACGATATCACATCGCAATTACATCATGCACGTGCAATAATCACTAGCGCTTTAGATGATGGTAGTAAAAATGTATCTGGAAGCTGGCTTTCGCTGCTGTTCGGATGTTAATTTATGGCCGCAGTTTGATTTAAGCAGATTAGTAGTGCGCCTAAAATATTAATGAGCAGAATATTGTGATGCCCAAAGGTTAGATGTGTATGAATTCAGCATATTCTTTTGCTTAAAAAAACGTGTCCGATTTTAAACAGTGCCACTTTACGATAAGGCTACCCATATAAAGGATTTAAGAATGGTTTATAATCTGGTTATTAATTAGGTTGTAACACTTTGTATAAATTATTTATATACAATTTTAAGTTATAACACTGTTTTATTTTTATTAATGAGTTACTACCATTTACAAGTGGCAAAAGGGAGCTTTATTGTAAAGTGGTACTTTTTAAACTGCAAAATGTACCATCACACCACCGACGTCGTTTTGCCCTGTTTATCCACAATATCACAAAAACGTTGTGGCTGTTGAGCTGTTCCCATCTTTACCACACTTCAGTGCTTATGGCTTCCATGATGTACTAAAACTGTAGCATGTGGCGTGCTCCGCTAACCGAATTTAATAAACATACCTGTAAGTATGCACCACGGTTTTACGGACTCATAGCTTTTAGGCGTCACTCTGTCACAGTAAACATCTCATTAATATTTTAGTTGTACTGCTGATCTGCTTATCAAATTGTTGGCACTGGTGAACTTCTGTAAAGGACCGAACATCTAGCACCTGGATGAATTTTTACACTGGTTACTGAAAGCCCCGGTGATTTCTGTGCATATCTCAGTTAAGTGACGTCACACAGCCCTGCACCCATGTGTCGGCCACTACCTCACCTTGTTTGGCTAATCGATATCCTATGGAGTTATTTACCTAATTAAGTGGCCTGGTGGTGGTGAAATTTAATGAATACATGGAATGGCTGAGCTGGGAACTGAAGCGCTGTTCATGTAGCCATCCAGCGAGATATATGAGTAGCTTTTTGGAGATCAGAAGAAATTCTGGTTTATTTTTAATTAGTTGTAGATTTCCTTATGTTCGAATGCTAAATTGTCTTTTTTTTTTTTTTTTAGCAAATATATAGTCGCTACCCAGATGAACAGCTTTAAGCACTTTCTTTGACTGTGCACAGTACTGTAGATGTGTTTTTTTTTTTTTGTTGACAAAGGTTACTGAATATTGAGCAAAAATGCAGTAAGGTGTTCAATGCAGTAATGGAACCGACAGCTACAGTAAGTAAAACCTTCCCCCATTCTTTTAACAAAGCCTCAGAAGCAAAAACTTTAAACGTAAATAAGTTATTGCCCTGGATCTTACACTAAGGAAGGTGAACTTTATGAGTTGCCAAGTCACATAAAGCAAAGAGTTATTGGAAAACTGTCCCCAATGAAAGCCAGATAAATTACTCATTTCATCCTGTGTTCAGCAGGCCTTTTAAAGAAGCGGCTACCGATTCCGCAGTAATGATTGCTCGTTACGTTCGTATTATGCTTTTTATACTCTCACCATGGGCGGGGCAAGACATGGCGACATACTGCACAAGGCCCCAGTATGTTGATCGAGGAGGATGGAAGGTCACTGGCTGGTGTGTGTGGTGGAGTTTGCATCCGTTTTTCTTCCCAAGAGATTTGCTTCGAAGAAGGCAGCTCAACAGGCAAAGGGGAGATAGTTTGCTGAAAAATGATTCCAGCCAATGTGAGGGCCCCCTGAAAATCCTGCCATATCACAGGATACAGTGGGGCAGTGTCAGAGCGTGAGGGCTTTATTATTGACCTGAAATTAATTGGCATATCACGGGGAAGGGCATCAGTCATTGATCTAGCGACGGGAACAGTACAATATGAAATGAAGGGCTTAGAGTGAAGTGTGCACGAAAGATCAGAGGAAGCTTCTCAAACTTTCAGAATGAGCTACACTTTAGTTAGCGGGAGAGGAGAATAAACCTGCCTTGTTGTCTCCCTCCCCCCTTTCATGCTGCTGTTCCGTTAATTGCCTAACCTTTTATTCACTTTCTGTCTAATTAGTCTAATAACAGTAACACGCAGCTAAAACGATGCAGATGGCCATCCTATGAATGTGATATGTCATTTTAAGGGTATTTTTTTCCATCACTGCAAAGGCTATTTTTCCCTCTCTACCAAATTTAATTGAAAAGCCAATGATTTAATTGTTGTTTATTATGTGATAATTTTATACCCCAAGACAAAAACATTAGTAATTATACCCAACTGTGCAAGTGATTTAAATGTAGGTGAATCTGTTGTAGACTATATTTGCATTTTCAAAGTCCTTTTTTGAATGCTTGGCCATTTGTTTTTTAGAATGATCAAATATCCATCCTCTGAATTATTTTTTCCCTTAATTAAGCATTGCTGGGCCCTAACTCCTAAGTAATTGCCTTGTGATTCTGAAGTCCTGATGACTGTGGAATCATGAAACGGCTGCTTGTTAATCTGAAAGGGCTGCCTGGGACTCCTGATGCCGTCGCGGCTTCCCGGAAGCGTGCTAATTCCTCCGAATGGCCCGCGTGCGATTTGGAGGCTGCCGTTTCCGCAGCTCCGGGCGCCTTTGAAACAACGGGTTCATTCCCGCTGGCAGTAATAAAAAGGTAAATTTGTCACTCAAGAGTGGATAAAAGTGGCGGATTAGTCGCCCGTCCGCACCTGGTGCTCGTGGGGATTACGGCGGGAGCGGCCAGGATGAGTGGCGCCGATGCTGGTAACCTGGGAAGCGTCACACCCGCTGCAGCGCGCTCTCCGGCGCTGGTGCGTGAAGCGGCTGTCCGGAACCTCCTCGCTGCAGAGATCGCTGTCGGCGCCTCCTGTTTCCTCTCTGTTTGTATCCTGAATCCACAGAGGGGGTTTATGGGCTTGTAAAACTTGTGAAATATGTCTTGGTGAGAAGGGGGAGAAACGTCCTTCTGCTGGAATTGCACTGTTGATGCTGCTGTTTATTGTCAGAGCTCTTCCTGTTGTTGCTGACTGGTACCTGGTTCTCTTCTGAAAGCGTGGAGGCGCTATGGCGTGAGGATTTTATGGATGCAGAGGGTGATGCAGAAGGGTATACCTTTGCTCCTTAGGTATGTTAAACCTAGTTCAGCATGCATCCCATCCATGGTGTTCTCTTCCTTGTGCCCAAAGTAAAGGCCCCAGGCTCAACACAACCATGTACTGGATTTAGAGCTAAATATAATATTTTCCCTTTGATTTTTGTTATCACTCAGTTAAGCATTTTGGAGTTGGTACAACATGGCACCGTGTTTTCTAATAGCGGAGCACATTTCACAGATAAGGTTTAATATTCACGCTTTCGTGATTCAAAGCAACATCCCACAAATTATAGAAAAGTCGATAGACAGAAAAAAAAAAAAAAAATGCCGTAATGGACAGACCAGAATAGACTGTAATGACTGATGAGCAGGTCATCTAATTTAGTCCTATAATATAGCCTTTAGATTTCCTAAGTAGTTTAGTAAATATTTCAGTAAACAAATTTTACTTTCCTATTTTAGACCTTTAAAAAACAGTTATTCCTATCCATTCCTGTTAGAATTGGTTGTGGTTAGCACAGGCCTTTGGGTGCTCAGCGGTCATTAAAGGTGAATGTGATTTCCAGCCAGAAAACAAAATACCCACCTCCCTTCTCTTCTGTGGCTTCTTAACAAAAATTCTCATGCAGTGTGACCTTGAGTCCCACGCTTGGTGAGATGTGCTCCATCCTCTTTCAGATTCTTGGATGGCCGACACACGATGAATAAAACTCAGCATGCATGGATAACTGAAATAAACATGTGATTTATCCCATGAGCTGACCAAACTAACATGAATGGAAAACAAATCATAAAAACCTAATATGGCATTTGAGAAAATGCACTTAGGTTAAACTGCTCTGTCATGACGCCTCATCGATGACTGACATCCTGGAGTTTACAGTTTTGTTTCAACTCCTTGTTTCTCAGCACTAATGTTAAGTCTGACACTCTTGCAGACTTGCTAACCCCAAATACCAACAACGTCCTTGTGCTGGATTATCCATCCAGTTTCCAAACCGCTTATCCTTACTGGGTAGTGTGGGGTCCGGAGCCTATCCCGGAAGCAATGGGCACGAGGCAGGGAACAACCCTGGATGGGGGGCCAGCCCATCGCA
>JABFDZ020000045.1:10493086-10511911 GCA_019775955.2 Pollimyrus isidori | reverse complement strand
CCTCAGCATGTTTTTGGACTGTGGGGGGGAAACCGGAGTACCCGGAGGAAACCCCACAACGACACGGGGAGAACATGTAAACTCCACACACATGAAACCAGGCGGAGACTTGAACCCGGATCCAGAGGTGTGAGGCAACAGTGCTAACCACTGCACCACCATGCCACCCCTGTGCTGGATTAACAATATGAAAAGTCGATGTTTTACATTTATTAATTATAAAATTTATTAACTAAAATCTTATTAACTATGAACATCTTTTTAACGAAGGATAGCTTTCATGTTAATGATGCGTCGGCATGTATGCTTCTTGGTGCTGTGTGTGAGGGCAATACGAAGTTCATCATTAATCATTTAGCATACCTCAGAGCCCATGCAGGCCGGTGACAAAGTGCCGTCCCCTTTCCCACCCCATTCCAGCATGATAAGTACTCTTAAATGAGCTACTGACAAGCTCGCGGCTGTGCTTTTACCCAGAGGCCGTTGGTGGGTGGGGCCTGGAAGACTAGCTGTATTAATGAATGGCGGGGAAGCATAAGGAATGATCTGCATGTTACTGCTGAAGCAGACACACTCATACCTAAGCAGTCTGCATACTTTTTTGTGAAAAGCAGAGATCCTTCAGTGCCTGCTGTCTGTGATTAAGGACACACCCCTTAGAAGGTTCCTGCTGTTGGATGTAGCCCGTTGTGGTTCTCCTAAATGATGTGCTTCATTTGAACTGCTCTGGTAGCACATCCAGCTGTACGGATGATTAAGAATTATAAATTGCTCTAGAGCAAGGGTGACAAACTTCAGCCCTGGAAGCCTGGAGCCCTGCACATTTTTGGGTCTCTCATTTAACACACCTGATTCAACTTGCAACTCCTTGTGCTAATAACCACACAGCTCTTGAGCTGAATCATTTGTGGCGGAACAGGGAAATTGCTAAGCTACACAGGGCTCCGGCCCCCCAGGACTGGAGTTTGACACCTGTGCTTTAGAGGAGAGTATAGGCGATGAAGCTAAAATGTGAAATAAAGTGTTTCGGCAGGTTAATCAGCCAGGGGCCTCGCGTTTAAGAACCAGAAGGTTCCCCTTGTTGCGGTCTGTGTGCAGATCCGTATTTCCTCTCTTTCGATTCAAGTTCTTCGTCTTCTATTCCAGGTCGTCTCGTATCGCATAAACCCCCTCCGGTCCGGAATCCTCGGGCCAGGTTTTTCACCTGGCCACACCCCTGACATCCGCCATGAGGGTTAATACCTGTTTTCTGTATTCTAAAACAATGCCATGAGGAGAGGGGCTGCAGCCACTGTGATGCTGCCTTTTTCCATGCTATTGCCGGTTCATGTGCTCTTCTGTATTTCTGGCCTCCTAGGTTTTGACTTTACTTGCTGATTTGACCTTTTCTGGTGCCGGTTGCCATTTTGCTGATGTTCTGGGTTTTGACTGATCTTTGTTATTACCAATGCAGCTGATCACAGCTGTATGTATGGTGTATAGCCCTTCCACACCTGGTGTAATTGTCATCTCATTGTGATTATAATGCATTGTGGTTTTGCACACCCCTTTTATTGATACTTTGCTTGTTTCCCATCCCTTGTTTAATCCCAAAAGACCCATATTGTTGTGTCCCCGGGAAAGGTAATGAACTCAGCTTGTAATAATAGTGCAGTAGTCTAGAAAAGCTTAGCTGCACACAAAGCAAAGGTTTGAAATCTGTAAGACACACTAAAGGCATTTATTAAGAGTACATTTTAAAGTCCATTTTGAATTTCATTCCGTTGAATGATAAAGTGCAATAATAAGTGTACTTGCCTGGTGTTAGAAAGGTATATTGAGAGCTTGTGGGTCTGGTTGCATAACAACCTCAGAAATGTAAGAAGAGCAGAAGTCCCGATACCTTCTTGGGAGGGTGCAGGACTTGGGACTGAGCAGATGGGTGCAGCGAGGCTTTGCTCTCGGCATCCATCACCTGGACTTAGAAACTAATCATTGGATCCTGCAGTGACAGAAAATGGGATCCAAGTAAAATTGCATTTGTCTCTTTGCATGATAAACACACCGCAAGTAACCCTGAGACAGACCCTCACGACTGGGATTGTGGTCACATTTACTAAAGTTGTTGGAGTTTATAGCATGGGTGTTGTTCCGTCCGATTACTCGTGGCTGTAGCGCTCAGTATTTTAGTCCTGATGACAGTCTTGCTTCAAAAAAAGAAAATTTAAACTCAAGCCCCCCCAGGTAATCCCGACATAACCCCTGATTTTTTCAATAGCTAGAAACCCCCTTGGTTTACCCTTTATATAGAAAACCAGAATTAATGCATCAAGCTGCATGCTGTGTACTGCCAAAGGCTCATGGCAAAAGGTGGGGACACCCTGGATGCTATAGCAGTCCCATACAGGACACCTGCTATGGGCATTTAATAGAAAATCACATGGTTGGACACCCAGAGCGAAACGGTATAAACAACAGTATAAACCAGATGTGGGATGAAAGCTCACTACCCTCCGCGTGTGCGGCTACAGACAGAATTACTAAGCTAACATTGATTTTAAATTATGTTTAAGGTTCAAAACAATTGTTAAGCTGTTTTAAGGTTGTGGGAGGCAAATGCCATTAGTCATTTATGCCAGACCATATGTGTGTTAGGAAAGCATGAGCTTTGTGATTATGCAAACATAAAGCTAACACAGGAGCCATTTTCAATGCTTCAGTGTAGCAGAGAGGCTGACATAATTCCACCTTAGGTACAAGCAAATATACAAATATGTAATTTCATACGCCATTGACTGAGGTAGTAGACTGAATGATAGAATTATGTATTGTGGAAACAAGTCTGTGGCCAAATTGTTTAAAACACTTAACCTTATTATATACTTAGATGCCATGGATTTCTCTGAAGCACATCCAGAAACAATTAATTTCAGAATGGAAACAGCTGTGCCTTATTTCTGTCAGCAAAATGCCCAGCTATCTGCGATGCAATTATATGGCCAGTGGCCCCAGTAGCACCGTATTCTGGGAATGTATTTTCACAGTAAGGTGTTTAACCAGCGCTAAGTGAAGTGTGACGCTAAATCGTGCCAGGGATGGAAATGTGACATTTCTGCTACAGTCAACCCGTAAATATACTGTATACTTAAGTTTAGAAATGGCAACGTGGTTATTATACCAAGTTGTTGTACATTGTTGTAGTCATTTGTTACCATGTTTTTGTTTTTATATGCATGTCGGGAATTATTTTATAGATGCATATAATGCAAACAAATTTATATATTATAAATAGTATTTTATTTATAAATTGTGTGGTTTGTTTCACAACTCAGCTCTATTTTACCCCCAAAGCCATTGCTTTTTAAACACCTGTCAACTTCTCATATATAAGTATTATTCCTAAATTCAAAGTAGTTTCTGTAGTCAACAGTACGGTTATTCCAGTTTAAGATTAATACAGTAAATGGACTCTGTATTGTTTAACCTCTTAATATTTGACAGGGTGTGACTATCATAAAACCATTCTGTGTGTATTTATGAAAATCTGGAACTTAAATGACTCGACGTTTGCACCTCGTCGCGTTTTCTTCCCATCATTGCCAGTTTTCTGACGGAGCTGGCGGGCAGCAGAATCAGATGCCCGCTTTCTCTGCAGTGCACCAAACAATGATAATGCCCTTCTTAAACAGCTGGAAGGGCATGTTTAACTGTGGCCTTCTCTGGGGGGCGCAGCGCAGCACTTTCTCAAGCTGCGAGCCTGCCAGCGATGGGCCTGCTCGTGAGTGTTCCCCCCCCACCCCCACCGCAGGGCCCTTGGCCCTCTGCAGACAGTGACCTGCCGAAGGCTGATACCATGTTAAAGCCAGACTGGAGATTTGCTCACTTAAACACTTAAAATACCGGCCACACTGTCAAGTATCTGCAGACGTGCATAGAACAGTGTTTCTGAAGCCAGTCCTCGGGGAGCCTCAGACGGTCCGCATTTTTGCTTCCTCCCAACTCTCAGGGAATTGGGAGAGGGTGAAAACGTGGAGCGTCTGGGGTCCTCGAGGGCTGGCCTCAGAAACACATCTGGTTTCAGACATATGGCTCTTAACCTTACAAAAACATGAAAAGGTGTTTTTTCTTAATAAAAAGGAATCAAAGGTTGTATTTTTATGAGAAGAACATTACAGTAAGTTAACAAAGAGATCAAAAGTCATGCATATAGCCTTTCATTTTATTCTGAATCTAAATAATATCCAATCATAAATGATTGTTGTAATCTGCTAAGAATGTTGAAATGCAAATTCTTCCATTAAATAATTAATTTTGTTAACCAGATCCAGTCATTCTTTATAGGCCAGGAAATAGCTGCCATCTTAAACTTGTCCTGCTTTTGGGAAAAATGATTCCTCATAGATATTTGTCATCGCCCCTCGAGAAAGCGTGTAATTTGGCAGTGTGTAATACGTCTGATTAAAAGAGGAAGCACATTTCGAAAATATCCTGCAGTGCCTTGTATGTCTGTCCAGGGAGGCCCTGTTTTGGGGGCTTCCTAGAGTATGGGACAGAGGCTAGAGACTGGGGATCTGCGATGTTTGGACTCCATCCCATTGTGTGGTGGCATGCTTTCCGCTTCAGAGTAACGCAGTGTCCCCATCTAATTCCAGGGGAATTTGGAGATTAAAACAAAAAGAAAAAACCTTTTGAAAACTCGTATCTTTCTTTCAAATGCTATATATTTGTCCCGCTCTGCCTTATCCATCCTAGGACACAGTGCTATTCTGTTTGGTTTAAACTCTCAATTATAGGCACAATGCTGAAGTATTTTACAGTATTTGCTGTGCCATTTTGGTGGGACTCGTTCCTGTCTGCATTCCATATAATTTAGTATGGGCCTCATGCTCATATTTAGTATGCATCCTTACATCCTTATGCATATGTCACTGAGTAATGCCTAAATTTGGGCCGGGAGTATTCATTTGGCATCCCACAATGACTTTCCACCTGGCCTGCTACCTTGGATTATTCTAAGCTTTGCGTTGAGATGTGTGGAGATCGTCTGGCTGAAGACATCCCTCTTTTTTGTCATTTTGGATCTCCTTACATTATTTGAGTAAAGCTGGAACTTGTTTTTTCCCTTGGAAATTTGGCTCATAATCCACAAATGTAACATAATAATCTAAGAATTTCATTGGCAAACTAACATGTTGGTTAGTTAGTGTTGTGTTGTATCCCTCCCTTTGTACAGTAAAATGATCCTTTGTCATACAGTTTGTCCTATATCTTCTGGGCAAGTGGCTCTATATTTAGGTTTGGAGGGTAGGGGGCAACCTTGTCTCATCCTATGAGTAATAGAGTAATAAAGTCTGACAGATATCCATTTATTTTAATTTGTTCTCTTGGTCCATCATGTAATGTTTGATCCCTTTTGATAGGATCTTAATAAAAGTCGCCCTAGTGAAAAAGCTTTTTCAGCATTTTAGTTCAAGAGAAGCTTTCGAGTTATGTTGTTTGACGCGGTTTGTAATATGCGATGTGCATTTTGTCTTGTAATGCGTTCGGCTTTCTGGAATTATCTTTCTTTGCACATTATGTATTAAAGGCGAAATATTTTTTTTTGCCAAAACACCAGTCTGCACCTTATACTCTAAGCTGAGGAGGAGATTGGGAACGGGATAGAAAGGTGTGAACCTGTCATGCTCTTCCCAGAAGTTGTGTATATTTATATCTGTATTTTTATGCTGTTTGGATTTCTTCCTGTTACTGTATTGCAGCATTAGAAATGAGATCTTTCATTTGGCATTTTGCATGGTATCTGCTGACTTGTTGGTTTTGACCAATAGTCATTAAAAATCCTGGCATGTGTAGGCTATTTGTTATATGCAACACTTCTGGAGTTTTTTGTTTCTTTTGTTCTTGTTGTGTTTTGAATTATTTTACCAATTTGAATAAAGCATAATAATAATAACCTCTTCCACATGTCAAAGTAGAATGAGCTACTATACCTATATTTTTAGTTTACTGGTCCATTAAGCACTTCAGAAACTGTCACTTTCACATACCTGGGTACTTGTGTGTTAAACATTTATATCTAAAAACCAGTTTGACCCCCACTCACTTTTTTCAAACACTAATATACGTATAATTTTTTCATCTTTGATTTCTACCAGTTATTAATATAGCTAAGTGTCCTTCTGTGACCTGATTTATGTAACAAATATCTCTGTCTGTAGAGAAACTCATTCATTTTAACTTCTGTCTCAGTTGTCTCTGCGTCTGCTGACGAGTTTAACTTGTTCTACAGTATGCACGGTTTGATATGAACAGCAGGCTGTCCATAGCCTGCCAGCGCAGCGCGGGGACACCAGGGGTGAATTCCCAATGTCTCTGACAGCATACGACGTGCACATGGCCCTGCAGACTGGATGGCATCTCCGGGTGTGTACTGTGGAGCTGCGCCGACCAGCTGGCCAGTGTGTTCACCCATACTTTCAAAGAGTCTTTGGCTCAATCTGTCGTACCGGCATGTTTAAAAAAAATCCACAATCACCTGATTCCATAGAATAACAAGCCAATGACTATTGACCCTGTGGACTTAACATCCCTTGTCATGAAGGTGTTCGAGAGACTTGTTAAGAAGTTCATCTGTTCTACCATCCCCAATGCCATCGATCCACTGCAGGTCGCCTACCGCACCAACGGATCCGCTGAGAATGCCATCTCTCATGTCCTACACACTACCCTCACCCATGGATGGAAGAGCCCTATTATGTGTTATATGAGAGTGCTGTTTATACACTACAGCTCAGCATTTAATACCATAGTCCCCCTCGGACTGTTCACCAAGCTAAGGGATCTAGCACTGAGTGACCAGCTGAACAAGTAGATTCTGGATTTTCTTATCCCAGGTGGTGAGAGTAGGCAACTGTGCATCCAGCACAATCACCCTCAACACATGAGCTCCACTAGACTGTGTCTCGAGCCCACTGTATACACCCTCTACACGTATGACTGTATAGCTAAACTCAGCTCAAATTCCTATGTGAAATTTGCTGATGGCACAGTAGTGCTCAGCCTCATCTCTAATGATAATGAGTCGGCCTGCTTGAAGGATGTGGAGAACCTGGAAAGGTGGTGCCAGGATAACAGCCTCCAACTGAACGTCAACAAAACAAAAGGAACTGATTGTGGACTACAGGAGGCAGCAGTGCTCGTATACACCTGTCCACATGAATGGCGCTACAGTGGAGAGGGTGAGCACCTTCAAATACCACCTACACCTACATAAGGACCTGGTCCACACTTGCATGTATTCTGGTCAGCAAGATGAGGCAGAGGCTCTACCATCTGAGGCTGCTGAGATTTAAGGTCTCTCCTGCTGTCCTAAAGACCTTCTACTCAGTTCCCATAGAGAGCATCCTGACCATGAGCATCACATTGTGGTTCGGGAACTGCTCTGCCCAGGAATGGAAAGCCCTGCAGAGGGTGGTTAGAGCAGCTGAGCAGTGCACCAGATCTGCCTTGCCCTCCCTACAAGATATCTACAACAGCCACTGTAGGACCAGAGCAATAAAAAGCTCCAAGGATCCATCCCACCCCAATAACTCTCTGTTTTGCCTGCTGAATTCAGGAAAATGCTTCTGCAGCCTTATGACCAGAACATGAAGGAGAAGGAGGAGCTTTTTCTCCCAAGTCATAAGGCTCCAAAACCAGGACAAGTCTCAGTGCCTCTAGGTGTTGCTTCACACCATCCAAATTGTTGGCGCATACCTCAGGCCTCTTGCACTTATATTGCACAGCAAAATACCTCTTACCATGTATAGATTTTGTACAGCTGAACATTTCATATATTTTTTTATGTTGTTATTTTTCCTGTTATTTGTCTGTATTTTGTTATCATGCACAGCTGCTTGGCGTGACCAGGGTTACATTCCACTACGTGTTGTATGTGTACGAATAAATCTCTTGAATCTTCTTATTTTTCTATGAAATCCGGTGGCCAGGCTGGAAGCAATACATTCTACATTCTTTTTATTTATATTAAGACGTACATTCAGTAAAGCTAGATTTAGGTCAATGGTCTTGATCCGCGATGATAATGGCACCATCAAAGTTTTATGATGTTTCTGACGCTGCCCATTTGATATCCTGAAACGGCATAGAAATATGAATGCAAAAACTAGACTAGGTAATCTGAGCCAAGGTAACAGCAAGCCCCCTCACAATACCTGCTTCTAATTTTGAGGTTTGTTTCAAATGAACCCTGCAAGTGCATCATGGAGAACACTGTATCGGCTGTGGTTCTAACCAGCTGACACCCACCCATTTTCCACACTGCTTATCCAATGCAGGGTGGCAGTAAGTCTGGAGCTTATCACGGGAAGTGCAGGACATGAGCCGGGAGACTGCCTGTGTGGTATGACATCCCATCACAGGCCACACACTATCAGGCACTGTGGGTGATTTAGAGACACCGTTTCACCTAGCTTCATGGTTTTTTTTCTCTTACCTCTGGAGGAAAGAGGAGTACCAGAAGGGAACCTGCACAGCAGGAGAGCCTGCAAATGCATGCCGAACAAGAGGTGGGAATTTAAACCACCAGCCCTGGAGCAGGGAGGCGACACTAATCACTGTCTCACCTCTGACAGGCATTCTCCCTGCACCACCAGCAAATTGTGTCTGTAAATAAGCATTAATATAAATTTATTTCTTATAGCTGTATAAATATACTATTAAAGTAAGACCTTATCTATTCCTGTAACTGCTCACTGCTTCCGTAATACTCAGCCTTTCTGCAGAGATCTGTGCCCGGAGCTGCAGTCATACTTCATGCTGAGGTTTTGGTAAGCGCTCCTTATCGCAGCTTACCTTCCTATTTCCAGCCCCCTGCCAGGAGGGGTATCTCTTGGGCCCTTCCTCCAGTGTGGGCGGAGATGGTAACACCCTGATCTTAAGTCCCCTCTCCGCTGTACTTCACGGTTTCGCGGTGTCACGCTGTGGCGTGAGAGTGCCTCTTCCCGTCCTCGTGGACAACCCAGATCTTTTTTTTTTTGCATAAGAAATATTTTTCTTGCAATTTTTAATGATCTGTGAAAATGTATAACAAATTATAGGGCCCCTAGTACAGAAAACGATTGCTACATCTGAAGGTTTTTTTATTTTTATTTTGGTTTGTCTATTAATGGTAGGGGGTTGGGAATTGTTTTTGATAAGTCATTGCTATATGGTTGAGAACAGGGGATTTGTGTTAGTATTTTAAATAATTTGGTGATGCAATTGCACTGGACCTGTCAGTCCAAAGCCGAGGGCCAAGCTGATTGAGTTTTAGTGTGATTGCACTATTGGCTGCCATGCCCTGCATTCAACATGAGACTGCTTAGTCAAATCAAATATCATGTTTCTGTAATCAAAAAAAGTAGGAATGCCATTATATAGTTAGTCCAGATTTAACAAGGTCAAAATCCTGAATAGTTACCTCCTCGTACCCCAGCTGCCCTTGCTTAATAAGATGTCTTGTGAAAAATAATGCACCGCTGATTTGCACTAGCACTGGGAATGAATGCTCTTTGTGCCACGTACGGTGTTAAGGCACGCACGTGCACAGGCCATCTGCTGGAGCTTATTTCAGCTAAGCTCCTTCTAATAGGGCTTTTGAATAAACACACAATTAATACTGTGGTATGCATGACAACCTATGTTGTTAAAGCTAGGGGGTATAAATGGAGATGGTAGTGAAAGGCAGTGAATGCAGAGCCGCGTGTCGCCGCCGACAGACATTTTTCTGATTCATGTGGCGTGAAGGTGTGTAGCTTTGTTAAGGGATTTATCCACGGATACCAGCTGTGGAAACCGAACATGAAACACGTGATTTTGTTAGCACCATAATGAAAGCAGGTGAGGCTCGCTGACTATGGTGACGTTTTAAGTAATGCATAAAATTGTTTTAGTTGGGGCCATGTTGAAACAAGGTATGCAGATATAGTATCAGTAAATGTAACATATGCAATATTATTTGTAACTGAGTTTCAGGACTGAGCACATGCAGTTATGCTCAGTAAGAACTTCCCACCATGACGATAACACCTTCTTTAACACATTTACCTAATTCATTGTGTGATTGTGTGTGTGTGCCCTATGGTGGACTAGCATCCTGTCCAGGTTATGGAAAACTACAGAACATTTATGTGAAAGTTTTCTGCGTCATGCTTATGTTGTTTGTAATAATGCCACACAATTCCGGCTGCCCTGAAAATGGCTGTAAGAGCACATGACCCCTTATGTGCCCCTGCTGTCTATCTAATCTGTGATAATAGATTAGATAGATAGCATTAATAATGGTAACTACAGTAGGAAAATATCATTAAAAGGCTTCTGATGGACAAGTATTATTAGGGATGTGAGAGATTCTAAGCCATGGCGTTTTCTCTCGGGAATGCCGGGTTACGTTTTCGAACATTAGCTTAGTTAGGGTGCCGTTCTTTGTAAAGCTGTGACTGAGGGCGAGCGTCCTTGGTGCCGCCGGCATGGCGTCTGGTCCCGTCAGCTGTGTGTTTAACAGGTGGCCATTGTCTCCCAGCAGCTGCTCATTTAGATTGCTCCTCCGAAAACCTCTTTGAATCAGAAAATTGGCCAGGATGACAGAGTTATGGGTAATTCTGATGTAATTTGTGAGTGTGGTGTTACATTTGGCAGTGTGTAATACCTAGATCTTGGGTTTCATACCGTTTCTGGATAGCATAAGGAGATTTGTTATTGATGGTACTTATAACTTCTAAGTAGGTAGGTTGAGGACCTCAAGGTGTCCAGCATCCTCCAGAAGCCCTTACGTTTACTGCTCGTTGATGATGGATCATTAGCCAGTGAGGAGCACTACGCACTGTGATGAGGAGGGACCTCGGTATCACAGTGGCTGATTGGGAGAATTGCCTGGCCTTGAACTGGTGAAAAATGTTATCGCTGCTCCCCCACCTCTTACCCCTCCCTCACCCCCTCCAACTCGGCAAATTTTATTATTGGACGGCGCCCCCCAACTCAAAGTCTACCATTGGAGACTCATCCCACAATATTTTATCATTACCACACTTCATACAGTGTATTAGTGTATTATCCGCGACCACCCCCCCCCCCCCCCCTCAACATTTCCCCGTTGTCCCTCCCACCATCTCAGCAGATTTTATCATTGGAACCCCCCTCATTCATATCAGTGTAAACTCTTCCCCTACCCTACACTCAACATATTTAATCATTGCCCCCCCCCACCAACTCTGCTGGTCTGGGGTGTGGCTAACACAGGCAGGAACTCTTTCCCACTCCGGCCCTGGGGGTCTTCCATCAGGCCACCTCTACCCTGTGTTAAGATAGTGGGGAATTTATGACCTGTTGTCTAATACTGACTCTACACTTTTGAATTGATAAAGTGGAAAACGACCTGCTGACTAAGAACGATAGAGCAGATGTCACAACCACAGCAGTCGGCGAATTATCGGCACGTCAAAATGCGCTACACACGTTCGTCTTATGTTAGAGATGAGTGCAGGAGAAGGTACACTTCACTTCTACAGTCAGCGCAGTGAGCCGTGGAACGTCGTACGCTGTCATTACGTCTTCCTCCTTGACTGTAACAGGTAGTGTCAAGACATATTCATTTAGGTGGAAATGTGGTACAAGTCAATGTACAAAAAAGGGGAAAAAACATGCAGGATGACAGCTGGGCCAGCTCCTTGTGACTTTTGGGTTGATACGGCAGGTAATTACCAGTCTTGTGTCAACAGTCAGCGCGATTAATGAAAAAAAGTTCGTTGCACACAGACTATGATGAGATTACCTACTTGCATGGGTGAGTGGGACCAGCTGGCTCTGTGAAACTGGGGGAGGGAGATCCCTACAGCTAAACTCTGCTGTTCCCTATTAGCTACATAACTACATTTCTGCTATCTTTGTACCTTCGGCCACTCTAGTTTGCTTAATTTAAAGGGCTATTGACCTCATTTATGATTAGCTTTTTTCTTTCTGTAATTTGCTTTTCGACCTGTCTTCCTGGACACCTGCATTTCACAACCACTCACGATACACATATTAGGCACTTTATGAAGCTATTTTTGTAAAACGCGATCGATCCACCTATACACTGCAATGTGCCATTGCCGCTAACCATATACAACTAAACAAATTTAGTGAGGCGTTCCATTTATGGATGCACTGTTAACATACTTTTCAAAATGTAAGACGTGTTGTTCTGGCTGGTTATTAAAAAGATTATATGTTCAAAATATGCATCTCTATCAGAATTTTATTGGAGCGGAATTTAAAGCTAGGTGGCCCATTTGCTCAGTAGGTAATGCTGTTACTGTTGTGTGGGCTTTTGTGTGCTTAAATGCCCTGCAGCAGACTGTCAAGGTTACACCCTGCTTTGTGCCTCACACCTCCCGAGACAGGGGTCTGATCCCTGTGACACTAACTGAATGAGCGATTAAATGAGCCATTAGCTACATGTGTAGTTGGCTCCTCCATTAGTAAAATTAAATGGTAATAAATATTTTGTTTTATTACTTCCTGCTTGACTGCATATCTGTGTCACTGATTGAAATATTTGCTCTATGAAAACGATTCCAAAATTCATTCGCAACATTTTGACCAGCCCAGTGATCAATTCATGGTTCTTACTGCTAGGATCTGTGTTTTTCCTTTTTTAGTTTTGCTGTGTGACTGTATAGCGTTGGGTGTGTGCAGCAACTTTTGTTTTGCCAAGTAAGCAAATGAAATTCTCAAAAAACACACTTCCCATCAGCAGTGCCTCAGGTAAAAATGGTTGCCCTGCTGCTGTAGTAATTTCTTCCACGGAGATTCTGTGGCTCGGCTCTCAGTATATCAGTTTTCTGCTTATCAAGTTTCCAAAGAATTTCATCCCCCTTCCAGCTGCTTCTCCTGGTTGAACCTCTCCCCGATAGCTTAGGCGACAAGGCTAAGACACTCCTTGTCAGTCCATCTTATAGGGCACATGTGCTCACAATGGAGGTCTTAAGGACACCATCTACCCAAACTGTATGTTTTTGGAAAAAGCACAGGCAGAGCAGGCAAATGCCACCCACACACAGAGCAGAGGCACCATTTGAAGCCCCCTAGGACATACGAGGCAGTAGTGCTGCCCACAGAGGCACCATAACCCCCGTTTTTATTTGTAGAAGCTGAATACGCAACTGAAACCCAGCTACAAAGTACAGGAAAAAAATGCTACAGCACTTGTGATTAATGCATATGGCACATTTAGTGCTACAATAGAGCTGTTCACTCTCTGTATATTAGTATGGATGGCATACTCCTGTCATTGCTTAATTGTTCTGTTGAATGGCACAAGAAATGGTATAGCTGTTAGCAGAAGAGACCACAACAAATTAATATGGTGTCAATGAACAGCTATATCGTGCGTGATAATTGGAATGGATTTTGTCATTATATATAGATATTATTCAGTATATGCACATGGTAATATGCAATGTAAATTTGAAGAGCAGTTAAGACATGATGTGGTTATACTGCCCCATCCCTGACTGGACTGCTTTCTGCCTTGGGGGGGTGCTTTCTTGGGACAGTTTGATCCAGCAGAGCCTTTGCTGGATGTGTAGTGAGATGTTAAATAGCCCCTAATTTGTCTGTGACGTTTCTGTCAGCACACTGGTGAATCTGAATTTTAAAACTCCCTCGCCTTTCCCGTCTTCCGCCGCTCGGAGCACAGTGACATCCGAAGGGGTTGGGTAACATCGTCCTTGGAGATCTGAACTAAATGGTATTCACCTTAACAGCACGCCCCCCGACCTCCAGGTTTTTCAGATAACAGGTGCTGAATGGGCTTGCTGGGCACCTCGGTGGTCATGTGGTCGGCATAGCCTTTAGAGCTGGATTGGAGGTGGACACACTGGTCCGAGGGGGTGTGCACCCCTGAGGGCATGTGTGGGGCATATCCCAGCTCAATGATTGGATGCTGGTCTGTAGCCATACAATTGAAAAATAGAACACATGGAATTCAATTTGGAAGCTTCCTTCACTGTGGGAAATGCATTATTCTATGACTTACCAGTTCTGTCAAGATGGGATCAGCTCAGCAAGTTTACTATAAAAATACCATTATTTTCAGTATGCGAGGTCCAAATATTAATGCTTAATTACAAGCGTATGTTCTTGCAAAGTTCATGTTGTTGTATCTCTGGCGGGAGTAATTAGATTGCTTTATGCCTTTTGTTCTAACATGAGTAAATATAACAAACAATGCAAGTGATACAATCAAAGTACAAAATGCGTTTTTACTAAGGATCTGGCTATTTACACCATATTTTCAAATAGAAGTGCTCTTTGTGAATAATTAATATTTTGTTTTGTCACAGGGACTGTTCTGGTTGAAAATATGCAAATAAATGGCAGAGCCCAAGACCCAGGAAGAACCATATCCCTATCTTTACAAGACAATTACGACCACTGGGTTATTCTGGATCCCATGAGACAGCGTCTGTACCTGAACAGCACCGGCCGTGTACTTGACAGAGATGTACGTATCTGACATGTAAAACGTAAGGTCTTTAAAAATGTAATTACCAGCATTATTTATTCCATTTACCGCTTTCTATCTCCATTAACGGCTCGACATTGCAATACGCAATATGTATCTGTAGAATTAATTTCACAATGCTCCTTTGATATTGTGGACTACACTTGCACCAGGTTAGATTTAATTAAACTTTCTCAGTTAATTATGAATGATAGATAAGAGCTTGTCATAACACAGGAAATAACAAATTAATAAATGTTAATAACCATGGCTCTCTGAGAGAATTTGATTTTCGACCTTACCCTATTCACCGACTGCGAGTCCTGCAGCCCAGATCGTTGATCCAATATGGACTGTGTCTTTTTAATTGGGAAACACATGTCACATAAATTCCATAAATTATCTTCTTTAGGGTGAAGGAGGGAGAGGAATGGCCTGGGATATATTCACAGTATACGGCACCTCTGAGTCAGTCAGGCGCCGGTGGCGACCATAGAGTTTTACTGATTGGATTTGGAGAGCGCACCTCCTGTCAGCAGTTAGTCCTCTGCGGTGGTGGTTCATGAACCAGGCAGGAGTAGACGATTAACGATGGGTGGACATGGGCTT
Source organism: Pollimyrus isidori (assembly GCA_019775955.2). Lineage (NCBI taxonomy): Eukaryota > Metazoa > Chordata > Actinopteri > Osteoglossiformes > Mormyridae > Pollimyrus > Pollimyrus isidori. The sequence continues at coordinate 10,496,799 of JABFDZ020000045.1, read as the reverse complement.
CCCTGTCCTCTCCTGCAAAAGCCAGGGCGTTTACAAGCACAATGATGACAGCGGAGGGTTAGATTTTTAAAATCGTTTCATAAAATGCACATCATGAAAGCTGTTTGGATCTGTCCTCACTGATACCAGATATTGGTTTTCTGTGAATCCAAGCTGTGCTTGATTTTGCACGTGCCGGCAGATTTCTGCGGCGCCTCCCCCTCAGGCTCCCGGCGAATACGAAGTGCGATATCTAGGCACTCGCTTTCAGACGTAGGCAAACTTCACTCCTCTCTGTCAGTGCTGTCCTGTTGTGCGTCGATCTGTTTCGCATCTAGTTCACAGAACAAGGTAGAATCAAAGAAAAGAGATCCACAGGCTTGGGGTGGACATTTCCAAATTCATTTTAATCCCTGGCTGTTAGAGAGGGAGTTTTGGGAGTTTTACTTACACAAAAGTGTTCTGAGGGCCGAACGAAAAATGATTGGTTCAGAGAGATAACCAATCAGATTATAGTTGCTTGGACCTACCACCTTGTAAGTTATTTCTCTGAGCCAACCACTTTTCATTCAGCCCTCAGATAATTTTTGTCTAAGTAGAACTCCTTTGAGCATATTATGACACGGTAGGAGGGCAGACACACATTATATACATGAATAGACCATCTTTACATAATATAGCAACAATGTGAAATATGTAACATAAATAGAATGCGTTTGAACTATCTGCATAATAATATTGAATATAATCTTTCTGTGCATAATTACAGTACTGTATGTAACTACAAAATATGAATAGAGATATGTAAGCTACCTGTATGTGATAGAGTATGGAATAGTATAGTAGAGTACAGTGGTAGAGCCACAGGTACTGTAACATGTTAGTAGAAATAACAATGTAAACTTGGAAACAAATGTTGAATTTGAGAAATGTTAGTTTACAGTTACCACAAAAGTATTCCACGTTTATTTGTTTAGCAGACATTTTTATTTAAAGCGAGGTACAATTGTGACAGTAGGGTCAGCCAGTCCCTGGAGCACTTGAGGTTAAGGGCCATACTCAAGGGCCCAAGAGCGACATCCCACTGGCAGCCATGGGAGTTGACCCAGCGACCTTACGATAATGGGCAAAAAGTCTTAACCCACACGCTATATTCAGAGTTGGGTAATTTGGGTCCAGAGAGTAAAAATCAAGACCAGGATTTCATTTCAACCAACCAGTTGACTACTCTGTGACTGTGACTCTTTAGGCTCAACTGGTTGGTTGAAATAAAATCCCGGACTAGACTTTTACTCTCTGGACTTAAATTGTCCAACTATGGCTATATTCTGACATTCCAGTAGCCAGACATTATTCCAAGAAATCTGACGATTGCTCTTGTTCTTCGCAGCCACCGATGTACATCCACTCCATTGTGGTGCAGGTGAAGTGCATCAATGAGCTGGTCGGCACGCTCATCCTGCACGAGGTACGCATCGTGGTGAGGGACCGCAACGACAACGCGCCGCGCTTCCAGCAGCCTCGCTACTACGTCGCCATAAACGAGGTCAGTGATGGAAGCCTCCACTGCTGCCAGTTTCGGTGAGCTCTGTTTCCACGGCGGTTAGCTTCCAAAACAGGAATGCAATTAACATAACAGATGTCCCTTATCACATATCCTATTGTTTTAATGCAATTAACTTCATCCTGTGAACTACGGCAATTTCACAAATCCACAGCAAGACAGCTTACAAAAACAATTTAGTGGTTTTCATTACCGGAAAACGCGGTCTTACTATAATATGATAAGGTTCATAAAAAGGCATTTGGCTCATTTTGAGTTGCACCATTTACTTCTTTTTGGGCATTTTGGCATTTAATTTGGTTTCAGTAGCGCTAATTAAATGAGCATTTGAAGTGGAGATCCTCTTAACGTCTGCCCTTAAAAGCACCCTGCTCGTCTACTTTTCCGGGAGGGCGGAACTTAAACACACTTTGAATGCACTTTGAATAACTGAATCTGCAGCAACAAGCCACTTGATGTCCAATGTCTGCCTGAGACGGGATGTGAATTTCAGACATATCCATGGAACATTGCTATCGATATCATTGCTTTCACTGTCACAAATGCAAGTTTTACAACTGCGGCTGTCATTTTTTTAATGTACAAATTGTTTTAGTGCAGTCATGGAAGATTCAATGTTAAGCAGGTGATTTCTGCTGAAAAATTTGCAGATATCATTTGCGTAAAATTCTGAAATCCATAAAATACTGAAATAATTTATAAGTTCTATAATGTTTTTGAGTTCTCAGAGTTCTGTATTAGTATAATAGTCCACAACTTCACTCCTTAATAGTATAATAGTAATATTACTATTATACAATACGATGTTAAGAAATGAAAATATTTATAATAGTTTGTTATTGGCGAGGAGTTTAAATAATTACAAGCTCTGGTCACTACAGAACTGGTTGGCCACCAGGCAAGATACTGATATCTCCCAGCAAGTGTCGGTAATGCAATTATCTGCTCTGTGATTCATATGCTTATTGGACGTCTGGTCGGGGATGTGGTTTTCAAGTGTGTGATCTAAAAATAGATCCACCGTAGTCATCACGCCGAGTATACTGTACCACAGAATAGATACCTAGTGATTCTCTGCATTTTTCCTTAATTGAAATTGGCTTCCCAGAGTGCTGCATCAGTACTTTTTTTTATTTTATTATTATTTTTTTCCTCTTTCTCATTAGTAAACATCCTTGCACAGAGGCATGCTGTTTCGTATATGCATCTATACCGTGGCCCAATCTCAATATTCTTAATATCGATTCTTAAGAATTAAACATTGAGTTGACACGTAGATTAGTGTTGTGGTTGTTTGCAGTGTAGTCCATTAGTTAACTCGTGGAGTCTGAAGTGTCAGATAAAATCAAGCTTCTCCAGCGGGGCTGGGGGTTAGGCGATCGAAGACCGCAAAGTACTGCAGATGGAAATGGGAGACTGCGTTATAAAGGGTGTATTAAATGCATATGCAGAAGCGAGACTGACACTGGCAGTGTACCGCTGAGGGGCTTCTCCTCACTGCAGATACAGTATGTAGCACTATCTGGATACTGAAGTAAGCTCAAAGGTCTCTCATACTGTTTCATCATTTCCAAACAATCATAGTATGTAGTAAAAAACAAAAGTTTGTTGTCTTAAAAGCACCTGGATGTTGATACTTTCTTTGTTCTCTGCAGAGTCTCAGAGTGTGTGATGGAGGGGTCAGCATTCACTTTGTTTTTGCTCCTGTAATCATGCTTTAAATATAAGACTTTGATATGCATATTTTACTGCATAACTGTCATTCATCAGCAGTAAAATTATAACTCTTCCTTCACCATACTGAATAATAATTACTCAGCAACTTTAAAAGCAGTATTAATAAACTTAATGATTCAGGGAATGATCGTTCTTAGTTTAAGACTGCTGTTGAATAATGTATACCTTTTCGCTCATCTTTTCACTAATGCATGTTTCTGTATCACATGCTATGAAAGTTTAAGGTGACCTTAGTATTTCTTTTTAGAATCACCCTGATTCAGTGTGTATTGTAATGCTCTAAAACCTGTTTCGTTCACTGGCCAGCTCTGTGATGTCATACTATACATGCCAGGACTGAGGCTTCAGTTTTCATGGTGTGTGTGTGTGTGTGTGTGTGTGTGTGTGTGTGTGTGTGTGTGTGTGTGTGTGTGTGTGTGTGTGAGAGAGTGTG
>JABFDZ020000045.1:10475589-10492986 GCA_019775955.2 Pollimyrus isidori | reverse complement strand
TGTGTGTGTGTGTGTGTGTGTGTGTGTGTGTGTGTGTGTGTGTGTGTGTGTGTGTGTGTGCGTGTGTGTGTGCGTGTATGTTTGCCATAATGTAAAAAACATATGTTATTGTGATGTTGCGGGGACCATTTCTCAGGTCCCCACAAACATCTGTGACTGCAACCAAAAATGTAAAATTGCCTAAAGTCTTGGATTTTGTTGGGTTACTTATGGTTAAGGTTAGGGCTGGGTAAGGGTTAAGACCATCATGTTCTTGATTACAGTTTGCCCAAAAGAAATGAATGGAGAGTCCCACAAAGATATAATTATAAACCTCTGTGTGTGTGTGTGTGTGTTATGTGTATATATTACATTGTGGGGACCAAATGTAGGTTCATCAGAGTAGCCTGGTTTTCTTCTGCAATTAAAAAAAAAAAAAACATGTGGTTCCGTGAATTGATGTCCATAGCATGTTTGCTGTGTGAGGCAGTGGGGTAGGACACTGCTTGTGATCAGAAGGTTGTCCTTTTGAATCCTGGAGATCAGCAGAGTGATTTTACCATTGGGCCCCTGTGCAAGGGCTCTGACCTCCAGTGTTTGTATGTGCTCTATGTTGGGGAGGTAGGCTACTCTGTGCTGCATAATCTGGCCACTCAGTAAGTGGTTATGAAAGGTGAAGGATCCCCAGCAGCTCTCCCGCGCCGATACAGCACACTCACATGCGTGATGGGGGCACGGAGTGATTACACAGCCCCTCTGTTTCCAAGAAACTTCAGACCTGCCTGTACCGATAAGGGCCCGGTGGACATAAAGACAGAACATAATCCTGCGAACTGAGCTTTCCTCTGCCCCTTTGTCCTTTTTCTTTTTTTTTTGATTGATGCTTCCTACTGGGGTTTCATTTTTTGTCATGTAAAATATCCCAAAGAGGCCGACGAGAGCAGCAGCTGAATGAATGACTGAATAGGACGGGCAGTATCCATTCTGCACATTGCCGTCGCTTTGACAGCTGGAGTGGATCCTTTCTTCCCCCGAAATGATGAAATGATAGGTGTCCCATTTTGATTAAAAAGAAAAAACAACGGCACGCTGGCAGCAATTCATCCGCTTTTGTCTCTGAGGCACCGAGGTGTGAGAACCCGGGGGAGAGAAACAAGATCAGATTCCGGCATCTTCCGCAAGAGGGGCCGAGATGGCTGTTGCAGGGTTGGCGTCGCAGCTCATTAAAGTCATTAAGCAGTCGTGCATTTCAATATGGCTTGTGTGCTAATGTGGCATATTATCTGCACGGTTGTAAACACTCATAAATATGACACGAAAGGGATCCATAGTGGAAAAGTGTGTGAAAATTTGCATGGAATAGACAGGGAGAGGTAAACATTAGCCCTGTCTTTAAGTGTGCAGTTGCATCACAGATTATGCAATTTCCCAGCAAACAGAATTTGACTATCGACTCTGCAGAATATAGATCTTCAACTGGGAAATTTATGAGTATGTGTGTGTTCTCTACTGTCTGTATATGTTTGCATTTCTTTAGGTTATAAATTAATTTGAAGTTGTTGCATTTCAGTTTACCAAGCTAAGGTACAAAATAAATCCAGCAAATCCATACTTTTTAGCATAAAAATTGAAGTACAGATTCATTGGAAAATGGTTCGTTTAGGTGGTGCAGTGGCTCAGAGTGCTGCAGGGGGTAGTGTGTGGCTCTGTGAGCTGCTTGTTAATGGTAGGTTTTTGGTTCAAATCTTGTGACTGGCAAATTGATCACATCAATGTTGAACCTCTGGGTAAGGCCCTTAACCCCAATTAATCTGTGATCCTCATTTCTACATCACTTTGGACAAAATTTATGTAGTGCTACCTCATACCTCCGGGGTTGTGGGGTCAAAGCTAACCTTTGCTCCATGTGTGTGGTGTTGGCATGTTCTCCCTGTGTGTTTATTCCAGTTTTGTCCTGCAATCCAAAGACCAGCATTTGGGCTGTTCCTGTCCCTGAACTGACTGGTGTGTATATGCACTCCGTGATGGACTGCCACCCCAGCTCTGTACTGCCTGGGACAGCCCCCCATCCCTTCTGCAGCTCTGAGCATGATAAGTGCTTAGAGGATGGATGTTTTCTGTTTGCTTTTTGGACTGATGCTGGGTCAACTGAAAATGTTCGCCTTTAATTTCCAATAACAGCATTTTCATTGGACATTTTTTTGAAGACATGCAATATGTTGCAATAATTGTTTTATAAATGTTACTCATAATTTGTATCTGTTTTCAAATAAATTGACTCAGTTTTACCCACAGCCCTGACCAGGATAAGCAGTTAGAGGATGGATGGATGGATGGATGGACTGTTTCATCAGTGTCATGCTTAGAAATAATTAATGATCCATGCACTGGATCACATGCCCTGTGAACACTAATTGTACATTAAGGAATGATTAATGATGACATTTAATCCAATAAAACAAACAAGAAACAAATTTTACTCATTTAGTCTCTATAGGGATTGCACACACGGATAATGTTTAGCTGTTTTCTTTATTACTAACAATATCCCATTCATCCAAAGGAGAACCATTCTAAAATGTTTATTGTTTGAAAGTCCTTTAGTATCTTCTGGTTTGTATCAAAACTGAATGGAAAGTAAAATTCCCTTTCACAACAAGTTCTGTCCGTTATAGTAATTGTGTGTGTGTCCTCAATTGTGAAATTTTCATTTAAAGGGAGGCTCCTCTCTCATCTCTGGTGTCTCGTTCTCAGTTTCCCATGTTTCCCTTATTGACAGACAGGTACCGATCAGCCTACTGAAGGATAAGCAGCTGTTGCTTCTCTGGGTTTATCTAGCAGATACTGTAGATTCCAGCCGACATACTTATTAAATCCTAATAAGCCAATTTCAGTACAAAAACAAGCTTCACTGCCCTCAAACAGGTTAATGTAAAGGTACTGCTATGTCTTCCATAAATGATCTGAAGCGTGTTTTTGTCCTCATTTAGCCGGCATCTACTTTCATCTGGGGTAATTGATTCTTTGATGAGGTCTGGCACACTGCGGCATGTTGGAACGAAGTATTAAGCCAAAAAACAATGCAAAACCACTCATGGTATTGTTTATGGAAACAAAATGACCCTTATTTGGTGCAAATCCCACCAGCAGCTTTAGAGACCCCCTTGACCCTGATCAGGAAAAGTGGCCACGGCAACTGGAAAGATGGACGGGTGAAAAATCCTCAGTACAAGGAGCGCAGGAGACAACTGCGTTTGAGCAGATTTCCACTTCAGGGAATGCATCGAGGAGTTTATTATTTGTTTACTTTTTTCTTGGCGAGCTGGTGGTCAATCCATTTGTATTTACCTCTTTTCAGCTAACACCAGTGGGGACCACAATCTTTACTGGCTTCTCTGGGAACAATGGTGCCACGGATATTGACGATGGCCCGAATGGACAGATTGAGTACGTCATCCAGTACAACCCAAATGACCCGGTATGTTAAAGCAACATATATTAAACTCTCCTATAATATAGTATTATATACAAGGATTGACATACCTGGTACACAAGATCGTAGGGTATGACACTAAAATGTCCTGTAAATCCTTGTTATAAACATGCAAATGCACTTAAAACAAGTATGGATGTGTGCTCTTATGAAATAAATACTGTGAATGCATATTTCTGTGTCAGTTATATCAATCTCGGATTATATAGTGTAGTGTACTGTATGTTATAATATACTGCAATACTGGATTGCTCTGTTTCAAAAAACACTGCATTAATTTACTGTAGATTACTACAAGTATGGTGAAAATTTGAACACTAATATATATGTAAAAATCCACTCTGTGTGTTTTTAAATATTTTTCTACGAGCGATATTTTTTGAATTTCAACACAAACGTACCTCATTTTACTTATCAATTCACTGATTAGCTGAACTAAACCTCAGAAAAAGAGGATAGGTTTGGGAACCACTGCCACGTACATAGCCATCCTATCTTACTAGGACAAAATTAATATCATAAAAACATTACGAATCATTTAGAAACATTATGTAACAACCACTGACCGTGCCAAAGACAAAGATTTCTATGGTCTTAAGTGAAGAGACTGTCTTGTCAGAGATGACCTCCAGTTGATCTTAGCATGCTTCACGAATAGAAGAACGACATCAAATGGCCTTCAAAAAGAATGGAGAAACTTTAGGTGCTGTGAAGTGCACAGCTAGGACAATTTGAAATGGCCTCGTAGCAGGACTGAAGTCCCACAATGCAAGGCGCGTCCTTCATCAGTAAGACGCAGTGAAGAGCCAGGCTGGAGTTTACAAAAGACCATAAAGATTGGGGCGTAAAATGTTCAGTTCCAACCAGAAGTTTGGTGGTTAGATGGAGACCTAGAGAGGCCTGCAAGCCCCAGTGTCCTCCACCCATGTGGAATTTGACGGAGGATTGCTGATGACCCTGGGGGTACTTCAGCAAGGCTGGAATCAGTCATATTCATCTCTCTGAAGGACACATGACCCAAGCAACGAATAAGCTTGCCCTGGAAGAATAGTGGCTTCCATTTTGTCAGACCAAGTTCTTCAACACAGCTGACTGAGCTTTCCAGCAGGACGATGCTCTGTATCATACAGTCAGGCCAATCAAGGTGTGGAGGAGGACCAGCAGATCAAGACCCTAGACTTGAGCCCCATAGAACACCTCTGGAATATTATCAAGCAGAAGATGTATGGTCACAAGCCATCAAACAAAGCTGAGTTGCTTGAATTTGTGCTTCAGGAATGGGACAAAGTCAGCCAACAACAATGTGAAGGTGGATATTGTGGTGCAGAGCATGCCAAGATGCATCAAAGCTGAGAAAAGATTAGGGTCATTCCACCAAATGCAAGGTTATTATTATATTATTTAATAATGGATAGAAACTTTTTTTAGTTTGCATCATTCTGAATATAACAGCGTTGTACCTTTCAGCATTTTGATCATTTGTCATTATATGAAAACAAATACTCTGATAATATTTTTATTTGGAATTTGGGATCAAATGTGATCAATACTTTATGAAAGAATAAATTGTAAAAATCCTAGAAATTGAAAATTTTGATGTGGACTATTGATTTTTTTCTAGACCTCTATATATAGACTCATTCAATGTGTGCAGTGTATCTTCAGCGGTCAGGAGTCTCCCCACATCTGGCAGGCCGGTAATCTTCATTGAGTGTTTGCAGTGTAATGACTTCACTTTGAAGCCAGCCCGTCTGTATTGCAGACAGCAAACAGAACCTTTGACATACCGCTCACCCTGTCCGGCGCCGTCGTCCTGAGGGAGAGACTGAACTACGAGGAAACCACACGCTACCTGGTCATCATACAGGCCAACGTGAGTCCTGTGGGGCGGAATCTGTCCTTCCCTGTCGGCCAATTACGAGGCAGTATTTACGGTGTGATATCGCAATTAAGGAAGGATTTATAAGTGCCTCCCAGTGAAATGTGCCTCACATTTCTGCTTCATTATGCATGTCAAATGATGTCTATGTATTAATGGATTGCCATTAATACCACCTCCCTTGGTGTGTCACGCCCATCAGGTGTGGATGATGAGTTTTTAAATCATCAGAAATTATGATGTGTGAATTGTAGGAAATACATTTTGATATATGGGTTCATTATAGAAGAAAAAGAACAGGTTGGCAGCTTGTGAATTTGAAAATTTATTTAATCTCCCAAAATGTTACCGGTAGAAATTAAAAAGTAGCTGAAATTGTCGTACGTTTTTTTTTTCTCTCATTCCATAAACAATAAATTACCACTGTGTGAGCAAGCGAATCCTAGTAGAGAGCAACAAACTATTTCTTTACATTATTTGTCACTCCAATATTTAATGTTCCTGCCAGCAAGAGGAGCCTATTTTTTTCGCTAGTCAATATGAAAATGTTTTACCTTCATGACAGAGTTATTAAATGAACTCTGGAGTTGGTGTTGAATGGGCTTGCGTTCCCGATGCCTCCCATTATGATTAGTTGAAAAGCAGCTGACACCTTTAAATATTTTATGTCAGTTCAAGGCTCTAAATAGCAGTGCAATTCGACATCATTATTCAAATGATGTCTTGTGTGTTTGTGTATATGTGCGTATGTATTTATGTATACTTGTGATAGGTAGCAGTAATAAATACATTTCCTGCCATAAACATATTTTAATCATTTCAAGGATGGCTTTGCCTTTTTGCAGAGTCTAAGAGAAACTTAACATTGTGCATTAAGAGAAGAAAAATGTCATGGTGATGCAGTTAAGTTACATTCTCATTTTTTGATTTGCATCTGGAAACCAGGACATCTGGAACTCCTTCTGAGGATGTTAAGTCATTTCTTTCTGCTTGCCACATACTGTAAACTATTGTTCGTATTGGGTGTTTTTTTTTAATTATAAGTGTTTTGTGTGGCACAGCACAAGCGGCTATGACACAGCTATTTCTTATATGTGGCTCCAATGTTTTATTACAGTTTTAGTGTGAAGAATTCACCAAAAAATGATGCTGTTCCTTTAACTCCCCCTTTTCATATGGGAAGGCTAGTTGCTGAAATGCAGTGTGTCATGTACTGCAGGACTGGCGTGAGGCAGCTGTCATTCCTCTGCAGGGCTTCGCGTGGGGGGGATTTTCTGTGGAGGCTCCTCAGATGAGCCCCCCCCTCTGGCAGCACACACTCTACTTGGCAGGGTTCAACTTTTCAGTGGATCAGTGTTCGCTTTTCTATTTTCCTTTTTTCCTTATTTTTTGTTTTGTTTTTCAATTTTATTTTTCAGCAGGACAGAACAACCATAGGGAAATGTGGTGTTTTACTTTGAAAAGTATATTTTTCTATTTACTGCTCTCGTTCTTATGCATACTACTTAACTGCATACATATTTCGAGCTGCGCAGGAGATGTGCAAGAACAGGATTTTTAGAATTTTTACCATTTACCTGAGGAAGCTACTTACCCATTTCTTTCTGACCATATGTAGTTCTGCGAAGTTTTGGAGGCCTTCTGGGTTCTCACTGTAACCTTTTCCTGCAGGACCGTGCCCCGTACCCCAAAGACAGGCTCACAGCCACCACCACGCTCACTGTAGACGTGCTTGATGGGGACGACTTGGGGCCCATGTTCCTTCCATGCACTCTGGTCAACAACACACGGGACTGCAACCCCATCACGTACCGGGCCGCCATCCCAGAGCTGACCGACCCCGTAAGCCTTCACACCTCTGTCTGAGTCAGAAACTGTCATAATACTGATGATGCCATTATTTACAGAGATTTACAGTAGTTCAGGTCCAGAAAGTTGAAATCTAGGCCAAGTTTTTACCAGCCGGTTGAGTACCATGTGACTGCAACTTTTTATACTCAGCTGGTTGGTTGAAACAAAAACTTGGTTTTGATTTCTACTTTATAGACTCGAGATTTTCACCTCTGATCATTTCATATGTCCACCATATGACTCCCACCACTATGCACATGAACATACAAATAGGCTTTGATGTGGCAATTACACTTTGTCATTAAGGTAATTCTCTCTAGTTTGAGATACTGATATCAGAAGGAGATATGAAACATTTCAAACTTTTCTTGAGCTCTGTTTACATTTTGAATCTATAGAGCTGCGAATTTCAGTGAGGTATTGCAAATATTTTATCAAATAATGACTTGTTCTGTATTTACAACACCAAAAAAGCAATTTTTTTTTCTATTTTGAAATCCATCAGTGTTTTGCAAAAATGGTGAGTATCAGTTGAAATATCTGAGTAACATAGTTATTTGTCTGGTGTTGTATTTCATTTTAAGTGCCTTTTTGTCTCTACTTTGCAAACTGACAGTAGTGGTAGGTTGATGTCCGGTGACAAATAACTTGATTTCTAATGAGTGGAAAGAGACAATGACGTGTGTCGAAGCCACAAGCATAAATGCTTGGTTATTCCGAAGCCTCGCGTATAAAGTGCTGTTCACAAACGGTTGCGATAATAAGAGCGATTTTTCACCATCAGATTGTATTGTGATGATAAGCTGTAAACTGAACACACTGATCTAATGGTGTTCTGGGGGGAGACATAAGGTGTGCTGGGAAAGAATAAGGGGAAAAGATTGTGCTGGCCTTGATTTAGTGCATTTTTATAAGACACCATTATTTTTGTGAGGAATAATGGTGCACCAGAAATAGCGAAAATGTACTATTAAGATAAATAATTATTAAATAAAGCTACTCACTTATGTTGATGGAGTGCTATCCTGTACAGTTTACAGTGTCATGCTAATGGCGCCACTTCCCTTGTTAGCGCAGAAGCCCAGAGATGCTGTCTTTGAGTTAGACAAATGAAGCATATTTAGCTCTGTACAATTTGCACAGTTATCTCAACACCGAAATAGCTAGCAGCTTGTTTTAGCATGCTGGCCCTGTTGAATGTGTAGCAGTAACATAATGGAATGGGACTTTTGACCAGAAAGCTGCAAGTTTAATTACCTTGGAGAATGACTCTTTACCTCCCTGGAGTATGTCCTTAACTTCAGTCGAGGGAGCAAATGCATCGGTCTGTTAACGAGTGACGCGTGAAATCACGAGCTCTGAAGTTGGACGCCATGACAAGTAAATTATGTAAAATTTTATTCCGCGCTGTCAGGTCATGTTTAAGTAGAAATGCAACATTAATTGTTCACCAAATCACTTATTTTTGTTTGGTTCCTACAGTATGACGCTGTCTTTAAACGCATAAACAGAATACAAATAAATGCAAATCAAGAACAGAGTGATTGCGCCGGCAGTAGAATTTACAGGCAATTAGCTTCTGTCAATTCATCAGCTGCAGTACCTTTGATAACTCGCATGGCATCGGTGACCCTGGCTTGCAGTAATTATAAGTGATTTATGTGTGGCGTGGCAGATGGATGCAAAGATTGTGTTCGGTTGTAGGCCACAGTGAGTGATGGGAAAAGCTCCGCCCCGGGCCTCCTGTGGCATTTAACACGCGTTGATCCCATGAAATGTTTTCATCAATAGTGGAGAAAGTAGGGCTTCGGGGCTTGTTTCCAGGTCGCACGTCTCGTGCTTTTAGTGACGACAGCAGAGGGCAGTGTGTCTATCACCATTGTTTCACGTCATTGGGGTCAATCCACTTGTCAGAGCAGCCTTCTTAAAAAAGAGAAACTCAGTCATCAGGTCAGAAATGCTAGGAATGGGGGATGGGGGGAGCAGATTGAATTGTCATTGCTTGACTGACATACCATACATAATTAAATTGTAAACTTTTGAGTAACAGAGATCTCTTGACTTTTGACACTCCTAACAAATTCCTGTCTCTTTCAAAAATTACGTTTACAATTAGATTATAAAATTGACATGTTTTTTTTTCCTCACAGCTGGGATATGGTAATCAGCACTTACATGTGCCTTGATTAATAATAAAACTGTTGAAGAGATACAAGTTTGCAAACTTTGTGATAAAAATTAGCATTGCAGCTTTTAATGAAAGTGAACTTCGTCATCCCATGTTTTATTTAATTATGAATTAGTGAAGATGTGACCATAACAGATTAAACTGTTTAATGACATGGAGTTTGGAAATAAAATCTCTTTGTGAATGTGCTTCTCTGTGCAGTAGCTGTACTTTTGATTTATGCCAGTTTCAATGCCCAACCAAGATACAGATGGCTTGGAAGCACTGTGCTGTTTAAGAGCATTTTGCTTTGTTGTATTTCGTGTGACTCCGGAGCTTTTATAATAAAAGAAACCCACATTCTGGGATGTGACCCTCAGCTCTCCTAAAGCTGCAAAAGCCCTTCTTAGTGCCAAGGCTTTTCTCACACATGATCAACTGTCCATCTGATTTCTGTATCCATTTGTCCTATAAAAGGTAGCAGGGGTCTGGGGCCTATCTTGGAAGCTACAGGCACAAGGCGGGGAGTGACCTAGGGCAGGGTGCACAAACCGTTTGGCAACTCCAGGTCACCTCAGCATATTTTTGGACTCTAGGAAGAAACTGGTGGAAGCCCCCCCCTCCCAACCCCTTGGCAACTCAGGGGGGGAGTGTAAATGAATGTATGAAAACTCTACACATGTGGAGTCAGGATGGATTTTCGAACCCTGGACCTAGACGTGAGCGGCACCAGTGTTACTTCGCTGCACCAGTGTTACTTCGCTGCACCATCACCCTCCCTTTAGTGCTGTTATGCGTTTATGAAAAAATCTGTATGCATCTACAGTGGGGGGAATTAAGTATTCAACTCATCAACATTCTTTGCATTTAACATGCCTCCAGTGCAGCTATTCACTTGCTATTTAGTGCAGTCACTGGTAAGAACTCAATAAAACGACATGACTAAAGAAAACATTACATTCTATTCCATAAATAAAGGTATGTGCTATAAAGTGGAATGACACAGGAAAAAAGTACCAAACAAACTGACTGAAAAGCACTTCATATTTGGTGGAGAAGCCTTTGTTTGCTATGACAGCTTCAAGATGCCTTCCGTACAAAGCTAATCTCTGAGTGTAGGTCCAGGTTGGGATTTTGTTTCATTCTTCTACACAGACAGCCTTTAAATCCTTAAGGTTACAAGGGCCCTGCTAGTGTATCTTGATCTTCAGTTCCTTCTATAGATGTTCAGTCTGGTCTAAGTCAGGTTATTGACATGTCATCTTTAATAAAAAAAAATGTTTCAGCACTTCTTTCCCCCAATGTATAATTGCACTATTTTTATGATTTTTTTTAAGCTAACAGCTAAACCCTGCATCCCCCTGGAAGAAATTCAAGTTGTAATTCAAGTAGTTCTCAGTTGATATAGTTAGAAAATACAAATGTATTTTCAATATCAAAGCACTGATAAATATTTAGTGCAAATTGTACTCATAGAATTGTAGCTGTCGATCAGCGTAAAACAGCTTTCTTCACTGTACAGGGGGGCTGGGGGGCACCGTTTACTTTTTAAGTTGGCTAGCCGGAAGTAAGCTTGCTGCTGTTTCACTTGATTGTTAGGTGACTATGTAGCTGCACGTTAGTGGGGAGTAAAATTAAAAATAATACATTTTAAAAAGTACCTATTTATAAATTAATAAATATAATGGTCAAGATAATTGAATAAGAAAAAAGCAAATTACAGGCTGCCACACTGGCCTCTGGGGGGTGCCAGTGGCCCGCAGGCCTTGTATTGAGGATCACTGGCGAAAAAAGACCTGCGGTATACAACTAATCAAACTGAATATAAACTCTGTAGTGTACAATACGATATGTCACCACTGACAGCTGCCTTTGATTACTGATTTTCATAAATGCGAAACACCAGATAATTCGTGGCTGCTGGTACCACAACTTGCCATTTTGACGCCTTTTGCAGACAATCCGAAATATATAGACGTCTGCGAACTTTTTGAAATCGAAAACATCGCAGGAAGTAAACTAATGTTGAAAAGTTTATGACAGGTTTTCTGACGATCAGTTCAGTATTAGGCTGCATTGTGGATTTTTTTGGCAACACTGGGAGTTTTCGCAGAGTAACTGAACAAAATAATTCTGCGAATGTTTCCTTAGCTGTGTTGTACATTCTTTAAACATGCATATAAAATAAACCAAATAAGCCCCCCCATAACCCTGCACTGGACAAGCAGCTGAAAGATGGATGGAAGATGTATATGTGATATATACCATATACTCAGAGTGTTTATGAATTGGCATTTTTATTATTATTGAGGCGTATGTGGGTGCTGGCGCGGCAATGGATCGGCTCCTTGTACAGGGTGTTCCCCTGACCTGAGGTGAACATTGTGCTAGTGGTATGGATTAATAAGTTATTATATATGTAATATTCAGCAATCCCAGCCTCATTTTGCAGCAAGTTTAAAAAGCATGTTAATGAGCAGTCCATCAATCTGAAAATGTCATTTTTAGCACCTGTTGCTTAGAGCCACAAAAAGTAGTGAATAACTGAATAATGTATTGCTTTTAGTGCCTTTGGGGGTGTTGGGGGCATGGAGTGACCACAACGTGTTTTTTTTTTTTGGTGGATGGATCAGCCCAGTGGTTGGTGATCAGATGAGGATTCTTGTTGGCAGAATGAAGCAGGGATTCGGGGAGCTCATCAGCAGCACTAAGCTGCGGCAGAATTAAGATAACAGCTGTGGAGGAGTGAAGGAGGGTACTTGCTTGGAGAAAGGATTTCAGTGTCAAAAGTACAGGGGAAATGAGTGGATGGGAGCATTGTGGCTTCTGAGCACATTGCATCTACCTGCAGTGCACTGTAAACCTAGATGGAGCATGTGATTGTACGATTGTCTTTAATGTAGTCTTTGTTGGAAAAGGAGAGCTCGCTGTTTATAAATGGATGCTAGAAAAAAATGTCCGAAGAATGAAGGAATGAAAGTTGCATCTCTCTAGCGCTTTTCAAGACACCCAAAGCGCTTTACAGAACCGGTGGGGAGTCACTTCAACCACCACCAAATGTCCCAGGATTAGCCTAAAATCTGTGCAAGCTCTGTAAAAGTATGTTTATCTATACAGAAAATGCTGATGATAAACACAAGTGACACTAAAAAATAGCCTTGGGCTGAGTTCTCATTAAATTTGTCATGCCCCTCAGGTATGGAATTTCTCCACTGTTGGTTTAAGGAGAAAAACATGCTTCTCATATTGTTTTATATTTGATGTGTATGTATTTAAATGTTCAGATCAGGAAGACATTCATTTATGAAAACACACACACAAGCTCTGTTGTAACAGGACCTTAAAAACCCGAGGACAGGAATGAAATACCTGCAGGGGTGGAAACATAAAAATAACAGTTTAAGGAACATAAGGGTTTTCTTATTCTTGCGAATGCCTCAAAGCAAGGAAGCACTTTGTCCCTTAAAACCGATCACCTCTGATCTTGCTTTTGTATTTTCTTTTCTCCCTCACTGCAGTACATTTGAGTGCCTCTGTATAAGGAGGCTGTTGCACTAAGGCTGAAATGCTGGTCCACTAAATCTCCCCCAAACCGTTTGGTACTCTTTGCTTGGTCTCCCAAATGCAGCTACCGGTTCCCATAGTGCAAGGAGTGGATGGAACCAAACGGGTCACCTGAGGACAGTTGCTGGATCCCCTCCATAGCTTTCAGGGGTGGGAGGTTTTAGCTCCCCTGCTCAGTGTGCATTTATCATGAAGGATGCAGCACTAGTGGCAAGTCTCAGGTCTCTAAAGTGAAGGATACTGCCTAAGGCTCTGTGGGAGATGGTCTTCAGATGCAGGTCATTAGAGTTTGCTACGGCTGTTGTTGACAACAGACGACATATATATATAATTTAAGGCTGAAGGATCTCATGCGGCAGGGATATTTGATTTTCTTTGTGTTTTAATTAGCGAGAGAGGTGAATTAATTAAGTGGCGTTGGGGTCTCTATAACTTGAAAGCTTGAGGGAGAACAGGTGCAACTGTCACTAGTAAACAGGAACATTACAGAAGTTTGAGGCAATTTAATTGCTAGGGGCCCAAAAGGACCCCAGGAACCCTATTGGGTTCCCAACACACAAAAACATACATTTCAAAGGGACAAACGCATAATTAGCAGTATTTCAAGTTATGAGGTTATTAGATAATTGCTATCAAACAGAAATAAACTAGGGTGTGTTGTATTTGTATCGTTTTTCTGGTTACACTTAGTGTGTGTAGACAGAAGCACACTTTGCATCTGGTACACAAGCCAATCTACAGCATCAAATAACACTGCAACGGACTTACTGGTTTTATCAGCTGCCAGTGCATTGCAGATTTGCATATTTCCAGGATCATGCTTAGAGTTCTAATATGCTGCTCTTGAATTGTGCTGAACCGCTATCTAGTTTGATTGCTAAGTTGCATTAGTAGCTACAATATGTGATGACAAATTTGGAATAAAGGAGCAAAACTGCAGCAGGCCAGCTGCCCCGGGGGTCTGATGAATAAGCAGAGTTCGCTTGGCACACACTGTAAATCGCTTAAGAAGCAAAGAGGTCACCTAGCATGAAGCTCGGGCATGGCCGGCCTCAGGGTGAAGAAGAGCGTGTACAAATGCACCAGATGCTTCCCCCCGCGCTCCACAGACACTCCGCTGCAGTGCGGCTCTTGGAATTCCATTTCCAGTTCAGCTCACGCGGGACGCTGTGGAGAAACTGCATGCATTGGATTCCCTGCCCGTTGATGGGGTCCGTAGGAGAGGCTGACTGTGACCTTGTACCCAACAAGATGTACAGCTCAGGGGCCGCAACATTCCAGCTGGCTGCTTGCTAAGCAGCTCACTGAGGCCCTGGGGATAAGGGCTGGATATCATACCAGCAGAGACTGATACTATAGTATCCAAACAGGAGCTGGATGTATTAGAATAACAGACATTAACTGCAGATTTGTAGCCTATGAATTAACACATCAGAGCATTGAAAGCCTCTTTAATGAGATCTCTAGCATAGCGTATGCATATATCTAATTACACACGCATTGTGTCGATTATCATCCAGCCCTCATCAATGCGTAAACTGTCCCTGCGCAAACTTATCAAACTTCATTAGCTGCTTATTTTTTTTTTTCGAATTTGCGTATATACAAATTGAAAGGCAAGAATTTTTGCAACCTTTTTACAATTACATTGCATAGCAAAAGATCAGCATTATTTATAAAAAAAGAGGGGGGTGTTTAACTAATCAGGTATGCCAGATGCCTTTTGTAATTACTTTATTGGGAAAAAAGATTTATTATATAAAGTGTTCTCAAATCTGCGCAATCACAGTTTGGGGACTCCGTAGGGTGTGTGGGCTAAGAGATTAGAGAGCTGAGCTTGCAATGCAGTCTGCCGTGATAAACGCTAATCGTTTATTTATGTCTAATTAAAAGCTTCAGGCTGAGGATGTGCATCGACACAATGCCTGATGCAGTCTCGTAGGTGAAAGGTAAACATGTTTTCCATATCTTTCATTAATAGCAATGTTTTGCGATAATTAAAGTGATTTGTCAATAGTCACGTGTGGAGTGTTTACCGGCAATGTGTTAGTAGTTAATTCTGCCATTTGTTTGTTTGTTTGTTTGTTTGTTTGTTTGTATGGAAGTAAGTAGGAGAAGAAAAATGGTGCCAAGTCGTATGTAAGGGAAGCAGGAATGAAATCACGGCAAATGGCTTTATTGTTGCAGAAGCGTGGAGAAATGGTGCCTTGCTGTGCATTTATCACGGCCGGGGGATCAGACTGCCATAGGAGCAGAGTGCATATGTTTGTAAGGTAACATGCCCGCAGTGACAGATAAGCACTAGCTGAGGGATGTGGGCCATGAGAGACCCCGCCGCAGTGAAGGGATGTGCACTGTGACACGGTTTACTGTATGTATAGGAGAGATCTTCCCTTACTGAGACGTACAGACATACACACTGGGGTGAGAGCAGGTTTGGGCATCACAGCACAGGGTCAGCTAGCGTTCAGTAGCAGCAGCTCTGGGGCTGAGCGGTAAGGGCCTTGCTCAAGGGCCCAAAGGCATCATCGCTGTGCCAGTCTTGGGATTTGAACCAAGGACCTTCTGATCGCAGGCAGAAGATCCTAACCCAGTGAACCACACATCACCATATTTTTCCCTGTTTAATTTATAGTGTTCTTGGTTAGCACTGAGGCCAGTTTTCTGAGCTTTCCAGTATGATGGAAAGGATAATGCAATAAAGCACTGGATAAAGCACTGGAAAGGATAATGCAAATAGTCTTTGGGAGATAAATAATGAGATTTATGAAATCTTACAACAGCTGCAGAGGATCTAACTCTTTAATGTAACTGTTAATTGCTCAGCTGAATACACATAAGCGAAATTTGCGAGCGAATCTGCATTTGGCTGGAATCTGAAGTTCAAGAACAAACAAAGTGCTGCCATTGTGTGCTGCTATTGAAATATGTGAAACATGTCCCACTGCCAAAATTACATTTACAAGGTGGAAATTAATCATGTAAAAGTAGTTAATAAAAAGGAGCAGTAGAATGGAATACAAATAGCATATTTCAAATGTCACAGTAAACATGGCTGCAGTATGGTGGCTCATGGAATTCTAGCAGCGTTTAATGTTAGTAATACGGGTGTGTGTTTGCAATGTTCACCCCTTGTTACACTTTAAATGTATGTCAGATAAATGTTATGTGCCTCAGCTAGTTGGTCCATGAAGAGCCCTGAAGTGCTCACAGTTAACAGCTTGAGGATAGAGACTGTTCCCTCTTTCTTAGACTACCTATTCTCTCTAACCGCATGCACATCCTGGGCAATTTAGAAACTCCAATTAGTCCAGCGGTGCGTGTTTTTGGCAGGAATGGGAGTATCTGCAGCTCAAAAGGAGGGAAGGGGAAGCGCCCAACTCCAGAAGTGTGTTACCCACCAGGCCAAGTGCTTTTGCAGTCGTTCCTAACCAGTTTAAAAATGCCAGAGCCAAACTGGTTGCATTTTTATGCATCCTGCATTTGTTCATTTTCAGTAATTGTTTTTCCAATCGCAGCCTGAGTGAGAGAGCTTATTCCAGGAAGCTAAAAGAAGGGCAGGTAACTCATGTAGATGTAGAGAGACATTTGTACGTTATAATTATTAAAACTGAAATGATGTCTGAACCAAAGCCCTGTGTTCTATCAAACTAAATTAACTTCTGTCCCAGGGAGAACAAGTTTGTAGCCTGTACTGTCATGAATGGGCATGTCGTTTCAGTACATTACATTACAATACATCGCATCACATTACTCATAGTAACTTGGGCTTAAATAATTTAATTCTAGGTTTGTAAATAGCTAAACCGCTTGCCCTCAGTTTCTAAAAGCAAATCTAAAAATTTCCGGCTGCTTCATGGTTGGTCCTAATGTGCATCATGTTTGAGAACATGTCAAACAAAGGAGATGAAATGGAAGGAGACAAAGTTATTGCTAATTAATTTGGTGAGTCCTGTCAAATTGATTGAAGAGTCTCTTGAACGTAGAGCATTATGGTCCTTATCGCTAAGTGACCACTGCTCTCTCACTCTTTTTCCCTATCTGACTGTGGATTTATATGAAAGTGCTAGTCATTTCTTGAAGTCAGTTAACTTCAATGGCTTGTGATTCAGGCTTGTGGTTTGCTTTCAGGTGCACTCTTCATAATGTGAAGAAAGCCAGTTTACTGTCATTCATAACCTTATTAAGCAGCACTAATCACAAAGCAAATATTTAAGTGGTAACACTTTGTTTAAAGCAATCAGGTATTATGCATTATATATACCTTCATAATGCGTTATGCATTCATAAAGTATTATAAAAATGGCTATAAATATTTATAAAAAGGCATTATAGTCATGTTTTATTATGCATTTTGAATGCCCTATGAAGACCTCATCTAAAATGCACTATACACTCACCTAAAGGATTATTAGGAACACCATACTAATACGGTGTTTGACCCCCTTTCGCCTTCAGAACTGC
>JABFDZ020000045.1:10451196-10467745 GCA_019775955.2 Pollimyrus isidori | reverse complement strand
GTCCCTGTGTATGCGTGTATATGTTTGTGTTTGTCCCTGTGTATGCGTGTATATGTTTGTGTTTGTCCCTGTGTATGCGTGTATATGTTTGTGTTTGTCCCTGTGTATGTGTGTATATGTTTGTGTTTGTCCCTGTGTATGCGTGTATATGTTTGTGTTTGTCCCTATGTATGCGTGTATATGTTTCTGTGTGTCGCTGTGTATGTCTGTATATATGTGTGTGGGGTTATATATTATATATACAAAAACATGATAAACAACTGTTATTTTGAAGTTGAAGGGACAATTTCTTAGGTCCCCACAAGGGGAAACTCAGTTTCCTATAAATCTGCAATTAAAAGAATCTAAAAATGTCATGCATTTTATTTGGTTACTTGTGGTTAGGGCTGGGTGGGGTTTAAGGGTGTCATTGTCGGGATTGGGGTTACGGCCCTAGAAATAATGCAGAGTCCCCACAAAGAAATGAGTACAAACGTGTGTGTGTGCGTGTGCATGCACGCATTGACAAGGTGATGAATCAGAGGTTAAAAGTGTACTACTGTAGGTTTCTCAGTGAGTTTTTCAAGAAGAGAAAGAAATAAATGTTGGACTGTTTGCTAAAACATTAAATTGAGGGAAATGATAAATGGGTAATTTTAATGAAACGAAATGCGGCAGCCTGGCCTCTGTCTCCTCCCGTTTCCTATGTGATCACGCAAAGGTGCAGAGCGAGCATAGCCCCATCAGGGTGCTTGCTGATACACATCACCACCTCGGGGTGCCTGGGGCACGATTGGCCACTGGGTCCTATGCGGTATTTTCAGCCTAATCAATAATCTAAGAAGCTCTAATTGCATTTTGGATGTGTTTCCCGTTACTTTTTGTAATTAAATAAAACTAAATCAGTTTCTTGCGTTCCCAAAACTTTGGTGGGCTAGACCCTTATAACTGGATATTGCTGGATAATTAAACAGTTCATACTCTACTTTGAAGAATATATAGAAAATGTTTAGCATTAAGGCCACACAGCAAATACACTAATGAAGGTTCCCAAGATCCTGGAGGGCTCTGCCCTAGTACCCAGAACTAATGAATTCCTCCAGTAAAATATCCAGCTGTAGAAATGAGTCACTTTGGATAAAAACCTGGAGTCAGCCAAATATCATATGATAACCACAGGGTGGATTTATATTTGTGCCTGTAATTAAGGGTGGGCAGTTTTAACCTTCCCCTAATCAATGTTTTATGAGGCTTACCTCATGAGGCTACATTTAAGCCGTTAACATTAAATAATATCACTAGATGCCAATCGTAAAATAATTATTGCTAATTTTAAAGGTGCAACATGTGTAACTACCAACTGCTAATTTCTATTGACTTGTTAAATAAGTCCCCTCAGCGTTCTCAGTAGCTTCAAATTATACCAATACATATCATGTCCCCATCTTAAATGCTATTTGAACGTCTCCTCATTTAATTTTGTCTTCATACAGGATTGATATTCTAATTAATATTCTGATCTACAATTCCCTAAAAGTAATACCCTGGCGGAACATTTTAAAATGCTTGGATGAAAATAATTTGATGTAATGTATTCTTTTGAACGGGACTCTTCACTCAGCTTCTCATATTGAGGGAGAGAATTAAGTTCCTTTTCTTTGGAGACTCCTTAACGTCAGTGCTTGCTTTTGTTTACCATCCTCAAGGAGCTTTAAGCATTTTTTCCCGCCAGCTAGAGTGGAAGAGCAGAACATGGCCCGTCTCTGGAGCATTCCGTTATACGCTGTTGTTAATCTCAACATTTGTTGTGTTTGATGATGCATGACACGGTGGCACTTGTGTCCCAGACGTCGCATCGCCCCTTGGGCAGAGGCACTTGTTCACGAGGAGGAATGTCGATGAATTTCTCGTGCGCTCCAACCATGTATACTCCTAACATTTTTCATCCACAGATGAGAAGATCTTAGCCATCATTATATGAAAAGCCCAGGCATAAATTCACCTGTAGAATTTGGTGCAGTTGGTGGTGTTTTTTTTTTTTTTTGATTTATTTGCAGTTGTAAAGTCAGTGAAGTTCATTACACTGAGTTGGGTCATAATGGTGTGAGGACTGGAGCTGCTTCTCCCCACACAATGCAAATAAGTTTCTGTTCCTTTTAGCACCCACTCTGGGGACCAAGCCTGGAGGACTTATCATTCTGAGCACTGTGCATCTGTCCCACCTCAAGAATCCTCAGTCAGAGATTGATTAAAACACTGAGATGAGCCACAGTTGCTGCCGAAGGCCTTTCACAAAAAAATGTCTTTGCTGTAGTGCAGTGTGCATCTTCAGAATACACCCCAGCACTGAACTGAATGACTGCATCCCTAATGCCGCTACGTCAACATAATCCTTTGTAAATAGTTTACGTTAAATAAAAATGTCTGTAAGCATGTGTTTATGCATGTGTTCTGCCAGGGGAATTGTGTTGTTGATTTAGACCATAAGCCCAATCAGTTTTTCCACTACTAAAGCCTTGTTAATTTACTGTTAAATAAGCTACCTTCCAACTAGTCTTGGACAAGGCAGTAGTTTTGGGTGTAGAGCTAAAAATTCTCAATGGGTCATTCACACTTCTGTTCAGGTATCAGATCAGTATTTAAACCAGAGAATTGCACTAATATCAATCAACAACAGCTATAATCTGCTAATCGGGCTACTCATTTTGTTAGACTCTAAAAAGCTACCCAATAAGGCTCTCCAGCAACTGATTTGACAGTGTTAAGGTAAAAACTTGACACTATTTGCGACTTAATAGGACTGGGATCTACCATTGAAATCATGAAAGCACTGGAAAGAACATTATTTTATGAAACGAACATAAAACAGATTGTCCCTTCGTCAAAATATGCTCCAAATAAAATTGCTCCCCTTTCTTTGTGATCTGCTGACATGACATTTGGAGATAACAAAGGGTGATGGTAGTTGATTATTTTTTCTTGCGTACTCTTGGATGTCTTGTTTGGTGTAAGATAAAAAGAATCGATAAAGTACTCTTTTGAAGTTGATAGGTCACCACAGTGTTTGTTTACCGGTCAAAAGGATCATCTACATGGCTGTGAAACCTTCAGCTTATTTCGAACCACCACCTTGGCTTGTTCTGTCTCTTTCTGATGGTACAATTCCATTTTACTCAAAAACAACCTGCCTTCCATGGCCCTCGAATTGCAGAGCAAAAATCTAGATTTTAACCCTGTTTCATGTTGGAGACTCCATGTGTCTGTCGTTTCAAGACATTGAAATGTACTGTTGCTAGGCAGTGAAGAGTTTTACAATGCTAAGTGAATTACTTGATTTTAACCCCTAACTGGTCTGTTTCTTTGTCACCAGCATTGCAGGTGTATTCTAAAGCAGGAGAGGAGAAACCATGACAATGTGGATTTTTATATGTCGTTTGACAACTCGGAACATTTAGTGTCTTTCCATTTTTCATTTTCCATTGAGTGCGCAATTTCCCTCCAGTTTTCACTGGACTTCAGCGGTCTACCTTTGTTTTTGTTCCCATCTGTATTCATTTTTACAGGTCATTGTATTTAACTGAGTTCTGTCTAATGCTACTCATCCCTCATCAGTACAATGCAAGGTTCTGCACTTAAGCTGAGCGTCATGCAAAACTCTAACTTTCTTACCAGAAATTTATTCATCAAGAGACTTAAGTGAAGTAGCTGCCTCTCTATGTAATGGAGAAACCTTCCGGGTGTTTTGTGTGCTGATGAGGACAGGTCTGATAATGCTGCGGAGAGGTGATGTGGCACTCTGTGATCTCCAGTTTGTGCCCGGGATGAGAGTGATGTGGAGTCGATATGAGGTTGCTGCAGACTTTGAGAGGAAAATAATGTAAGGGAACAGAGTAGATAAGAACAGCGTGCGAGCTCTTCAAAGTTTATAAATAAATATTGTAGAGGTACAGGTATTACAGGAAATTATGTCCTTCACTTAAATACGCCATGTGTCTCCTGAAGGGTGTTTGAAATGGGCTCCCGGAAACTTTTGGCATTTTCCCTTGTTTACATTGTCTCTAACTAATTTGTTCCCCTCTTCTATGTCTGACTAATACCTGAAATCAAAACTCATTTTACAGCTTCAGATCTTTCACTTTTTATCTTTATGTATCTGTTAGTCTGCATTCTTATTTTAGATTAAAATTAGAAAAAAAACATGTATGTGGGTTTTGTGTATATGTGTGTGACTATCAGTGCTAGAAGCCTTGCACTCAGTAATGCATTTTTTTGGTTCCAATGGCATAAAAATATATGTACACTTTGATCTTAAGTTATGAAAGGGCTTTTCTGCAGGGCCCACTCATGGTTATAGTACTTTCGCACTGACAATACAGAACTTGCTGAAACAGTTTTATTTGAAAGTGTTACTACGGGCTAGAGAAGGTCTTGAAATCTCTTTAGCTACCGACCCATTTTTTTTCTTACTAGTTTGGCCTGTGAACTTGTGAATCTTGTGCCTTCTTTTTCCCGAAAAGATGATCGCCTCTGACGGAGTCCAGGAGAGCGCACCTGTGATCGTTAATATCCTGGTGATTGATGCCAACGATAACGCACCGACATTCCCAAACATTTCCTACAGCGTCGACATTTACACCGACATGCTACCGGGGGATGCTGTCCTTCGGGTAATCAATACCTTGCACTTTTCTCGCAGACAGGCCACCTGCTTCGAGTACTATAGTAGTGGCATTACCACCTAATTTGGGAGTGAATTACTATAGTACTGACTGCAACAACCTTGAGCTATACTCTCAAAAGCTTTCACTAGAAAGCATTAGATTTGGGGAGACTCTGGTTTATAACTATTTCATAATCAGAACATAATCCATATCTTAGAGTAACTGAGTAATAAATGCTACTGCTTAACTTTGATTTCATTTGTTTCTTATAGCAGACATACCTGTTCATAGAAATAAGTATTTGCCTTAGTGGAATGTGCCCTCGTGAAATTAGATGCTTTTTATAATAAACGTAGCAGTAGTTTTAGCAGGTATGAAGGAAACGCTTAAACTTTGGATTATGGAATCATCTTGAAATAATAAGCTTCTAAGTTGAGCCATACTTTTCCTTATTGGTGAGTTGTTGTATGGCAACTTTGTAAATTGGCAGTTATTTTCAAGTTAATGTGCTGTCTGATTATAGATGGGATTTCTGTGATTTTATTTGCCATTTTGTATGTTGTTAAACGGGTCATGTGGTCCTCTTTTTCGTCACATGGCAGATTAAAATGGAATAGACGGTCTATATTTTTAGAAATCTGCACATTATGCAGATTTGAAGGGTCACACTGCCTTCTCTTCAGCTGACAGCACTGGATGCAGATGAGGGTCTCAATGGGCTGGTAACCTACGAGATCCTGGCAGGTACCCAGGGAGACTTCACCATCGATAACCGCTCCGGGCTCATCACCGTGGCGCCTGGTGTCAGCCTGATCGTGGGCCGCTCCTATGCGCTGACCGTCAAGGCCACCGACAACGCCCCTGTACTGCAGAGGAGGTAGATCTGTTTCGACTGAGCAGGTTCTGATTGGCTTTTGAGACTTTGCTGGGCCAATCGCTTTACATTTTTTGTAAACAGAAGTTGTTTAATCAAAAAGATACTGTTATGATAGGTGCATTTTCCTTGGAAAAAGTCCCATATGCAGAGAACAGCAATCACTATTACTATAGTGAAAATTTATTCGTAAGATGTGTATAGTGCATTGGATGGTAGGAATAACATTGATATATACCTACCTACCTATAGTGCCAGTCAAAAGTCTGAACACACCGACTGAAACTCATTTGTTTTTCGACAAGATAATGACACCTTGAGGTTATGTAGTAAGTATTACCTTATGAACAGGGAAAGGGATGTAGTGTTGGGAACGATGAGCTGGCCCCCACAGTACCCCCACTCTTAACCCTGTAGAGTTTGGGGTGAGTTGAATCGAAGAGTAACAGCAGGCAGCCAGCTTGTGCCCAGAACTTATTAAAAACCACTTCAGGCCTGTTGGAGAAGCATTCCAGGTGGCTACATCTGGAAGCTGGTGAAAGAATGCCAAGAGTCAAGAATGTTGTCATCGAAGCAAAAAGGGGCTATATTGAAGAGTGCAACATTTGAAAAGAACTTGAGATGTTGAAAACTCTCTGGCCGTTTCCATGTTTGATATGTATTGCTTCATTGTCTTGAGGCCTTTTACTGTAAGTTAAACAATATGGATAAAATCAAGCATGCATTGAAAACCGATGTGTCCAGAATTTTGACTGGTATTATATCTATTTATTGTGCTCTGTGATGTGCTGTTATGACTGACATTGTCTTTCACTACTACCGTATTGCAAGAAATGAGCGGATATAAAGAGGGAAAACATTAAAACTTGCGTCCTGCAAAACAATCTGGACATCATGTAGGCACTCCTAAGCATGAGTGCAAATTATGGGGGTCGATGGGGGGGCGGGGGGGTTATAGCCCCCTTAATAATCAGAGCCAGTCAATACAACCCCCCCTCCCAAATAATCATATGGTCATGATAAATGGGTGGGGATCTCAACCCCACCACCCCTTCCCCCCACTGTTATCGCCTTGCTCCTTAGTACATTTCCATCTGGATTTATGGTAAATGGGAACTACGAGAAGAGAGCAATCATTGTTTAAAATTTCATTTGATGAAGATGGGTTTAGATCAAGCCATAAACAGGATTTAGCACATGGCATTCACAGTGAAGTATGTCGTGACTGGTAATTCCCTGTGGTTGCTTGAGGCACCACTTAAGCAAACCCCACTGTGATTCCTTCCAGGAGCTCTATCACCACAGTCTACATCGAAGTCCTGCCCCCCAACAACCAGAGTCCCCCACGCTTCCCCCTGTTCACATACAGCATGGAGGTCAGCGAGGCCATGAGGATTGGGGCCATCCTACTCAATCTACAGGTGGGCAGGCTCCACTCTCCTCCTCCTATCCTCCTAACACAAACCAAACCTGACACCAATTCAGAATCACCTGTGGGCAGACCCAAATGTGAGAGAGCACTTTCCACTTTAACATTCAAATAAATCATTTGTGGGAGAATGAAGGTAGACTTGGTACAATTCTGTATGGTGATGCAATTAGATATTTCGAGTACCTTCCGGCCTGTACTGGATAAACAGCTGATGGATGGATGGATGGATGGATGAGGTACTGTTAAGCAGATATATCAAGAAAACAGTGGCCACTTAGGGTTTATTTGAATTTCAGGGAAATTCAAATGAAATTAAAAGTATTGCTTCTGCTGAAGGAAAATACTGTAAAATTAACACTACAACAGCTACAGGTATATAAGAAAATCTTCAAAATCTTGCAAAACCTTCCATATTTTCTAGGCAACAGATCGAGAAAAGGACCCTATTACATACAAAATCCAAACCGGGGATCCGCAGAACGTCTTCAACCTCTCTGAAACGTAAGTCTATTTCAACACTGTTTTCTTGTCCTGTTCATCCTTACTGTACACCTGAATAAGAAAAATGGTCCTAACTACAATTAAAGGGTGTTTTTGAAACAAAATCCCATGTATTCTTAACATCAGAATGCAATTCTGAAGTCAGGTTTCTTCCTAATATTTACCAATAATTGATTAATGGTTTTATAATTATCAGTAATTATGTTTCAAGCATGATTCCCATGAAGGTCTGTAATGACTTCTAAAGGTAATTCTAGACTCAACATGCTAATCAGAGATTCAAAATTTTCCTCATCTATTCTGATTCCAAATTTGCATCATTTATCCCATACTGCTCACTGAAATTGCATATTAACGTTTTAACACTTTTTTTTATTACAAGTAAGGGCCCTTTAGGATTAAAACTTGACACTCCTTGTCACTACCCTCTATATCATCCCAATTCCTCATTGTGCATAAAGGCCAGTTTTATTTGTTTAGTTTAACATTTTTGTGTTTGTGTTGGTTGCTCCTTCTGCCAGATTATAATGTGCCCTCACTTCGCCAATATTGCTTCCTATTTACTTTCCCATTTACTTTCAGAATCAGAAGATGGCATATTAGTCGGTGCTTGTTTTTGAAAATATGTTACATTTAGAGGCAAAATATCCATTTTACTTTCACTAATATGGGAAATAAAAATGGTCTGTCAAAAGGAGAATATTTGGTAACACTTAAAACACTCATGTATAATGCATTATAGATACCTTCATAATGCATAATAATGCATTCATAAAGCATTATAAACATGCCTATAAATATTTTATAAAAAGGCATATATAACATATATAATGGCTTATACTGGCATTTATAATGGATTATGAAGGTATCTATAATGCATTATGGTGGCTGCTTTAAGTAAAATGTTACCCAATGTTTTTAAAGCAACCTGACATGTACTTACTTTCCAGCTGTTGCAGATTTAATTCTGTGAATGCAAAAGTGGATTTTTTGCTAGGTTTTTTGTATATAAGAGTAATAAGCAGTAAATGAAACAAGTAACACTGTGTTTGTGTGTGTATATATGGTTGGCTGTAGGTAGAGAATAATTTGGGTAGTTTTTTTGCACTTCCACCATGATTGATCACCAACTCGATGCCCATAAGTAACCTGGTTAATGAATCCCAGCTGGGCCTGATTGGAGTAATTGCTTGTTAGCGTTTTATGGGGTAAGTTCAGTGTATTCAGGTGGAGTTTTAGAGGGCAAAGCGGGACTTGGATTTTTCCACATAGGTAGCGCTTTTTTCTGGGCTTGCTGTAGTGCTTTGTGTCTTGGCAAATTGCCTTTCTTAAGAGGTCTTTGTCTTCTTTCCAGTATTAAAGTCCATCTGTTCTCCTAACCCCGATGTCCACTGCCTTTGTCTCCTCATTTGGTTCATTTACATCTACGCCTCACATCCTGCCACAGTATGTCCGTAAGGCAAAGCAATTTTGTTTTAGCGCCATTTCATCATGGCACTCCTCTATAATATAGACTGCAGCAGGGAATAAATATGGCATAAATATAGTAAATATTTCATTCAGCTGTTTGTTACATCAGATTATCAAAGCATAAGGACTCTATAAAGGAGCATAATGGCACTGATGTGATTATGGGAAATGCTATTCAGAAGTTGAGGGCAATGAAACATTCCTTGCAGAGCCCCCTGAAAGTCCAGCCTCAGTAGTATTCAGTGGAGACTATGCCTTGGTTTTTTTATTTATTTATTTTTATCAATTGGCCGTTTCAGTCTCGTACAGCTAGTTCTCCCAAGCCATTTCAGGAACCCTATAAAACATTAATACGCGAGTTCTGTTATTTCCCCTTCAATAGATAGGAAAGTAAAGATGGTGCATTTGATTGAATGGCAGGTGCTGCCAATAATCCTCTTCCTGCTTCCTGGTTCATCTGCTGCCTTTCGCCTTTCTTCATTTTATTGGGTTGGGGGGGGCGGAATAAAAACCAGTTTCCCCAACAAATAGAAACTGAAGACACGGAGTAGCACTCTGTGAAAGCCTCACACATATTCTCATGGCTGATTTCATGGCGTTCCGTAATCTTAATGCTGAATCTTGTTGGCAAATTCACAAACCAGTTTTTTTTTTCCCCCCAGTACAAAAATGTATTTCTGCATAAATCTGGTCATATAATTATGAACTAATACAAGCTGCCATCATAAAGACTAATAGGTGTAAACTGTATGTGACGGCACAGCAAAGCAGTAAGGTGCTTCCGGTCACTGTCGTTTACTTTAGCTTTCCATGGCACATTAGGAGCAAGAACCTGCTCTCTAGAGCTTTATGGTCCCTCCCTCATAAGCCTCTACTCAGATGCTGACCTAAGCTGTGATCATCTCCATACTGTACTTTGCTGCTGGATTTACCTTCTAGCAGGGCTTTCTGCTTATGCCCTCCAGCATATTTAGAAAACCATTGAAGGCCTCGTCTTTGCCATTCCGAAGAATTTGTGTTTTATCATTCCCGGTCTTTGCTGACTGCCAGCTGCTGCCCACATCAAGTTCAGGCGTCGGCACTGGCATCCAGGCATTCAGACGAACAGCTCCAGCAAACATTACGAACTTCAACGGATTTTGAAGTTCATCATGGTCTCTGTCGTTGCAGAACCGGGCCCGCGACCCCCAAGTTGCTCCAAGAGCACTGGAACACTGACTGACCCTTTGCTGTGACCCCCAAACTGACCCGCCAGCTTCACACTCGCCTCTATATGCGTCTCTCTGTCACATGGAGAGCAGGAAGGGACAGGCAAAAAGACAATTCCCCCACAAAGATGAATAAAGTATTGATATTCTATTATGTTTTTATTTCACTTATTATGCTATTGTAGAAACAAGTTTACCCTTTTTATTCTGCACTCCTTGGCATGTTGTTTGACAATGTGAGCTGTGTGGGACTGGCATCACGCTCAGCATACCCTGTGCCTCAGTTACGAGATCATTAGAATTTGGATGGATGGATGAATGGGCATTGTTTTGCAGGAATCCTTTAAACTTCAACATTTCCTATAGTTAACAAACAACTCCTACATTCTCTCCTGTGCCACTTTAAGTGCTCAAGATTTTGATGGTCTTGCTTGAGAAACTGATAATCACACAGCATTCCTGTTAGTCTGGAGTTTTACTTGGCCATTCCAGCTCACAGAAACCCTTGCACCTAATTCGTCGTTGGATTTCCTGGAATTTTTCGGACCATCATCTTCCAGCAGTACCTATTTTCAGTTTGACTTTAACTTTCAGATGAAGAGCTTCTTTCCGGGGGATACTGCTGTGACTTCTCGTTCCAACGATAATGGGAAGTCATTCAGGAGCACAGGGGGAAATTCACTCTCAAACAATTATACTCCCATCACCAGGCTTAATAGCTGGGGTGAGGTAAATTTGATGATAGACTATACTATGCTTTTGGCAGACATTTTTAGAAGGGGCTAATATTACCCTTCAAAGAACATTTTTCCAGAAGTCTGCAGAATCAGCTTAAGTTCACAAATAACCATTTAAATAATCGGAAAGTTAATTTTATTTATTTATATTTTGCAGTAAAACTTTGCTCTCTTCCCCATCTCACTCTTCTAGCCCAGCCCATGAGTAACGATGCTATTCAGCAACTTTTGTAATGTTAGGGTATAAATATGGCCAACAGGTACAATGTTGGGGTCCAGCAGATTGTTAGATGTAATTGTAGTGTTCTTTTGAGCATTCTTTTGGACTTATGTAGCTGCTTTTCCAGTCCATTTTGAAGGACAGGCTCACAGAGATACAATCCCAGAGTGATGATCACTTGCAGTATGTCTGTAAAGTATCTATAAAACCTTAAATTTAAAATACATTTTCAAACTTCGCAGCAGCGTCTCTTGTGTGTGCGCTATTGACCAGCCCTGATTAGTTGCTAAACTTAACCAGAAGCACTTAAAAGTGTAGTAGTGCTTATCTGTTTTATTATATGCACTTGGGGCAGCGTATGCCATTAATACAAGGTCACTTTACATTAAAATGGTGACTGAATTTATAAAGGTAGATGTAACATAAATGCCATGTTCATGCAATTTCTGTGACAAAAGATTGAATCCTAAGCAGCTGAAATGACCCTGTTTTTTGTAATATACACTTCCATTCAGCTACTTTTTCAGTAATAATTGATACTTTTATTGATCCCTGTAGGGAAATTCTCTTTTCGCCTCCTCCGTCTTGCTCTCTGTAGGTGAGAGCTAACTTGGCTGTGAAGGGCAAACCACCTGTTGTGGCGCCCAGGGGGGCTGGGGGTTAAGGGCCTTGCTCAAGGGCCCACAGACGTGACATGACCAGGCTTGAACAAGCGACCTTCTGATCACAGGCACAGAGACTCAGCCCACTGATCCACACGCTGCCGCCGTCACATCCCACCCCGTCCGATCCTCGTGTGCCACGCCCACCTCGTTGCGTCTCGTTTCCCCCCTGATTGTTCTCACTTGTCTTGTATTGCCGCATCCCTGTCTTGTGCTTTTAAGTCTGCGTCTGTGTAAGTTCCGGCAGACGTGGCATTAACGTTTCACAGTGTTGGTGTGTCTGTGTGGAATAAACCCCATTTTCCCGAATTCCCGGCTGGACTCTCCTGCTTTATTCGCTTGACCATCGACGCATTGTTACACCCCCGAGTTCGTACAGTATGTTTAAAGTTCCTAGATAAGTCACATAATTCAGCATATACTGAAATACTTTGCTGTTGCATAACTGTGTTTGCATTCATGCACTCTTTGCATGAATGGTGTCTAAAAAACAAGCCCAGATCAGGGATTTGGGGGATTGCGGGCCCTAATATGCTGGCAATAATGGCACTAAATTGGACAAATCACCTTGGACAAATCACCTTTATGGATGCGTAGTATCTATATGAAACGGAGAGACACCTGAAATAATATTTTTTCATTCAACGTTAAATGAGTTCATTAGACATGCACAGGTGACTTTTAATTGTCCTGAGATGGTATTGGATAAAAAGAATGGGATGAAATACAACTACTGGTCAGACGGTGTGACATTTCGCCCCTCTCCCATCGCCCAAGCACACGTCAATTTGCGGAGTATTTGAACTTCTACGTCTCTGGTGTGGTTTTATTTGTGTAGGGCTTGGAAAATTTTCTCTGAATTTTTTCCCTGTGATTTAGTACTTCAAAACCAGTCCTAATAATTATTTCCCTTGAATTTGTTATGAAGCATGTTCAGGTTTTCTTCTGTTGATTGTAATTATCCTTCATTATTTGCTCTTAGTATCATTAGTGTTTTCTCCACCTTTGTGAGGCATGTGTTTGCGATTCTTTTTGATAATTTTGTGAATAGATTATGTGTCTGCAAAAGGGCATTAGTACACAGGAGCTAATGTACTTATGTTTTTGTTGTTGATCAAAGTAGTTCAGATACCAGGTCACTGTAGTCTTCATCTCTTCCATTTCTTTACCATTATTTTATGGGTGGTAATTTTCAGTAGCTGAACAGGGGGGATGAATATGTAAATATGAAGAAAAAAAAACAGAACTTCTGTCCCATCAAGCACTAATATTGATCTGCTAAGATTAACCCAGTTTCAATGCAAAGGCTCTTTTGATTCGTAAAAGACTTCATATGAACATCAGATCCATTCATTTTTTTCCAACAGATTTTATCAAAAAATAACACTTCAAGAGTAGTAATATTAAAAATATTAAATATTACAGATATTTTTAAATGGCCTTTTAATATTTCAAAATACCAATGGCATTTTGTTTATGACCAACCAAATCAAACACGATCTTTAAATGTTTTGCAATATCTCCAGATTTCTTTCTTTGTGAGTCAGTAAATGCTCACCATGACCCTGTTGGTTAGTCTATAAAATATTTCTGGCAAGGCAGTCAATTTATTACCATTTTCACATTTATCAGCATAACCTGCTGCTTTTCTGTTTAAATAAACATCAAGTCTATTGATGGAGTTGTCATTTTTAAAGAGCCTTGCATCCCCAGATGGTAATTCTTGCTTTGCTTAAACCGTTTTATGAAGTACTTTATTGTAAATGTCTGCTTTAATCTTTGACACTTTCAAAGCACTTTAATATGATATTGAGAGAGAGAAAAAAACTGTCGCTGTCTTGCCAAATGACTATAATTAACTCAATTTCACAAGTACTAATGTGCTTATTTCAGTGGCTGGCTTTGTCGTTGAGGTTTCCATGTGCTCTCTTGTGTTACAGTTCAGGACTGCTGATACTGGGCAAATCCCTTGATAGGGAGACCACGGATCGGTACCACCTGACTGTCACCGCCTCGGATGGCAAGCCCGACGGGGTAAGGCTTTCTGAATCTCAAGAGCACTGACCCCGCCTTGCGGGGGCCAGAATTAGTCTGCGGACAGCTTTCCTATCTCATCTGTATCTGTTCCCACTGAACGTCGTCAGGAGGATGGGATGGCGGCCAAAGGTGGACGCCGTGGTCATTTATCTAAATGTAGAGGTATGAGCAATGGAGCAGATCGTGTTCCGGAGACAATGAGGTGGTTATTGGACAGCGATTGCAACTATGCTGTGTGGACAGGTATTTATTTTTGAGGCTTCCGAGAAATGCATGTTTAGGATATAGCGATTTGTGATTATTTGTTTAAAAGAATTCCGTGGGGAAAGGATATGATACATTGATTTAAGAGAGAGAAAAATCGCCTACAGAAGTCATAAGAAGGTTGTAAAGATTTTTTTTTTCTTAGCACGACAAATGGCTTTAATGACACTGGTTGGAGAGTGCAGAGTCATTCCCTCTGACCTGGGAGGACAGCGGGGATCCCTGGTGCCATTTTGAATCTGTAATGGGCTCAGAAATAAGAAAAGACCTTCTGGACATGCGACAGTGGGAGTTTGTAAGAGACCTCAGAGACACGGGAAGACAGAGATGAAAAGGTCATATAGCTGATGTTTAGCATTTATATAAAACACCATTAGAATTCATTAAGCTGTGCCCCCCCTGGATTTACTGTGGTGTCCTCCTAGCTCATGGTGAGGTATCAACGGTTGAGGCGCTGTTCATTTCGGAAGAGGAGAATATTTACAATATTGAGAAATTCCACTAATTACTCTTGTGGTGTGTCGATGAATGTGTGTGTGTGTGTGGATTATGTTTATATTATATTGTGGGGGCCAAACGTCCCCCCTCAATGTCATAAGCACCTGTTATTTTGAAGTGCTACCGACCATTGTTTAGGTTCCCACAAAGAACTGTGAATGCAATCGATAAAACTACAAATTCTGAAAGTCTCATATTTTGTTGGGTTACTTATGGTTAAGGTTAGGGCTGGGTTGGGGTGAGGGTGGTCATGTTGGGATTAGAGATTTCCCCATAGAAATGGATGCAGAGTCCCCACATAGGTATAGTTAAAAACCTGTGTGTGTGTGTCTGTTAGTGTGTGTATGTGCATGTTTGTACACATTTGTGCAATAATACATACATAATTCTTGCACCTTTATTGTCTTCAATCAGAAATTATGATTGTTCAGTTTAATGTATATTCCTCCAGTGTCTTTTGACATACCTCTTAACCCAGTGTCAAAAGTGTCACGCGGGGATTCATGTAATATCATACTCAATAATACAGCTTTGTAAGGCTCGTTTAGCATGGGAACAGTGTGACCTCCACAGAAGATTAATACCAACTTCTGCCCAGGCACAGATAGCTAAAAACCAATGGTGTCGGATTTAAAGAGATTGCGGGTTAATTGGCAGATTTCTCACAGCCATCGTTTTCAGCTCTGCTCATTTTCAGAGTGTTGTTGTATAGAAGTACTTACATTTATTTTGTGTGTGTGTGTGTGTGTGTGTGCGCGTGTGCGTGTCCGTGTGTGTGTGTGAGGGGTGGCATGTACCTGTGAGTGTATGTTTGTATAAGTGTGTGCCACTCATGTGGCCAGGAGTGCCCCCACATACACTGGGGGCTGGTTGTATATGTATGATTTATAGGTAGGTGGGTGTCTGTGTATCTGCCTGTCTATCTATCTATGGACAGACAGAAAGACAGTAACTGCGGATTATCAACTTTAACTTAAGGCCATGAACAGCTCGGTCAACATTGGAAAAATGATCACCTTTTTTAAGATGCTGACCAATATTCAAAATTAGATATACAGATAGATATGTTAGATTAGACTGATTTGCAGTGAGTCTGGAGCCTATTTAAGGTGGGTGGGTGGGTTGGTTGCGGTGTGGAAGAATAGGATAATGCATGTAGTCTCTGTCCATGGTACTGAAAGTGCCAATTTCTTTACTGTCTCTGTGGTACTGAGCCTCACAGCAAGGAAAAGCATTATATTATATAAATCCTGCAGGCATCAGTTGCTAATCAAACAAAAAATGTGTGGGAGAGACATCCCTGCAATGCAGTGACCTTTTAAAATGAGACGGCCATTAACTGATTTGGCGTGCCAGCCCGCCGAGCTCAGACAGCTCACTGAAGGGTCCAATGAGACGCTGCTTCCCGACTTCAGTGACCTCAGCCTGAAGAGAGGCCGTGTTCGCTCCTTAGCTCTCCGCATACCAGGTTGATCAATCGGAATTGGTCCAAGGAGACGGGGGCCCTCACAGGCTACAGGAAGCGGCCGCCCCGCTTACGCGTTTGCCTTCACAAAGGGGCCTCTTTATAGATGCCCGGATGTGTTTGTAAATATAGAAATATGTTAACAAATGATGCACGATTTGGTGCAAAGACTAAAACTTTCCTTTAGTGCTTACATGCCGAGAAGTATTCCTTTGTTGAGGGGTGGGAAACTTATATTATAAGATGATGATAATTAAGCAAAATAGAGGCAGCATCAATTAAAAAGTGTAGTACCACTGCTGGCTCACACCTGCAGGGGTTCCGATCTCCCTTCTGATCCATATTCTCCCCTCGACACGTGGCTCTCCTCAAGGTACTCCAAAGTTAGGCTAATTGGCACCCCCGACTAGCCTGTCTTGTGCCCTGCAGTGGAATTACATCCCATCCAGGGTGTTCTCCTGCCTTTTGCCTTATGCTTCCTGGGCCCATTTCCCCGCCATGCAATATTCTGAAATATGAAATGTCTCCTGACTTTTTCATG